>VWZG01008875.1:532071-615899 GCA_013396735.1 Grallaria varia
ATGCATTGTCCCTACATAAATTATATTACTTATTTCTGATGATACCTACGTAACAATTATAGTATTGCTACAAAATAAACCACATAGGTAAACAATTTCCAGTTGTTCTGTGAAATAATAAGCACTTGGAAATTGTTGTTTTGATATATGTAATTAGTGTCTATTTTATTTAAAGATTGAAACATCCAGAACCTCTTTAGGAAAAAAAGAGGTCTTTTTGTGATACAGTTGAAAGACTTTTTTTTTTTTTTTTTTTCTCTAAACAGGNTTTGTTTGTTTTTTTTTTTTTTTTTTTTTTTAACAGAGATTCTGTTTGGAGGAATTATGTGTAATGTCAAACTACAGTATTCATCACTCACCGTGGCTTTATAGGAATCAATGGAGCAGTGTTCTTTTTGGTCTCCCTTCATTACACAGCCTTTACAGAGAAAACTGATGACTTAAAATGAGTGCAGGTTCACAAAATTCTGATTATACAAATATTTACTAGGAAAAGATTATACTCCTTTGTCTTAAAGGCATTTGGGTGCAGGATGGACCAGGCTATGTTATGCCCCTGTCCTGTATTAAAAACTCATCTGGTTAAGCCCACCAAATTCTGTTTCTCTCTCTGTATCTTCTTCCATTCCTCTTTCACCCTTTCTAGTTCATCACACTGCAGACAATGTTGCCATAATCCCTGAGGTCTAGCCATCATGCAGGGTAGATCATCCAGCATGTTTCTGAAGACAGGAATACTGTGGAGCCAGGAAATCTTTCTGGACCGCATTTTCACAAGTAGTCTCTGATTGCAAGCGTGAAACACTCCAGAGGAAAGGATTCCTGCAGATGGCAGATTACTGCAATCATTGTCACAAGGATTTATATTCTCAACCAAGCCCATTATTTCCACCTGTCTTGGAACATACCCAGTCCCAAGTGAAGATTTGTGTACTCATCCACGTTTCATTCTGTTCCTGCTTCTCTTCTCAAGGCTATATAAATCCTAAGGAAGATGCTTGCTCCATTGCAACAGCTACCCAGAACTGGTATTTAATCCTTTCACTAGATCTCTGCTCGTTCTTCCTGAACCAAACAGCAAGAACCTCCTCAGACAGTCTCATGTCTCTGCAGATCTCTGCCTTTGAGGTAGTTCCTCTCTGGTGAAGAGCAGGATGAAGAGTGAAGGGGGTGAAGAACACCCCCTGCTGCCGCTTACTCTAGCAAAAGCAGTGCCTGAAGAGGCCAGCTAAAACCTGAATTTTTTGTTTTCTCTCACAGCATCATGTTTTATATTGCCAACAAATGCCTCCTGTTTCATGGCTCCCAGGGCTCATTCCTCCCCCCTCTCCTTGGGGCAATATTGGCTGTGTGAAACAGAAGAGCAGCCTCCTGACCGGGTAGTGTAGGGGCTCTAATAGAAAACATGTAACCAGATGTTGGAGCGGGACATGTAGTGTTGAAACATCAGAGCAGGTGGTGCCTCAGGTCAGGATACCCATGAGTGCAGCCTTTCCTTTCTTGTGGACACAGCTATCGAGTTCAGTCACTGCACACCAGTTTTTGACTGAGTATATGAACTCAGTCCCTCTCCAATGACAGCATAGGTGCTTACTTTGGCTCCCAACTTAGAAAGCTATCCCTTACATCAAAAGACAGGAGATTATTCTTTTGCGCCAAAGACTCTGGTTTCTCATCTCTGACAGCTCAATCATCACATCATCTGTGGCAGAAAGATGGCTGGCAGCAAGATTAGATTACAGCGATTTAAAATGTCTCTTTCAGATAAATGCAGACCATGAGTATTCAAAAGCACACATAATCTGATTGTAAACTTGACTAGCACAGCATGCCTCAGACACCAATAGTATAAATATGGATTAGACAAATTTTGGGAGACAGATACATCAGTACGTATTAAATGTAAGGGATCAGGTGCTGGAATCTCCTAAATTGATGATTCATGGAAACAGGGATCAGGGAAAGTATGTCTCTGCCCTATATACACCCACAACAAAGCTTATGCTGGAAAAAGGGGTTGTATCCTTAGGTCGGATGCAGTATTCTCTCTCCATGAGTTACTTGTGTACATTTGCTGAAGAGCTCTGTAGTGTACTCAGAACCTAAAAGTTGTGCTCTACCAGGCACATCCATATCACTCACTGGCCATTGATCACAACCCAGAGATAATCATCAGCCTAAATGAGAGCTAGATTGTTTCTCTCATTAGCCATAGCCACCCGTTGGCATGCAAATCTCTATTACAATCCCAGGAGAAATTTCCTTTGACCTCTTCTTAAATCCATTCTTCCAGGTTCGTTTTCTGTCTCACCTACTCATCTCTTTGAATCCTATCCCTTTAGATTAAGGCCTCTCTAAGAGACTTGCACTAGGAAGGTGCCACTGTGTAGTGCATCCTTTGGGACAGTTCCATCTGGCCAATTGTATAGAATTCAAAGGTTGGGCTGATAATGTAGCTCCACCTCCATTAATAACAGTGGAAGTGGACTTTGTGAGGAGCTTTGGGCTTAGTAAGGGAAAGGAGTTGTTAAGTGCAAAGTGCTGATTATTATTATTACCCGGCAGGCTGTAACTAATAGTAACCATTTAGCTGTGAGAAGTAGAAACAGGTATACAGTTAATTGGTAGATTTAGCTGAGGTCTGGTGGTTACAGTGCAGACAATCCATCATTGTTGTAAGCAGCGTGAAGTTATGACCAGTCTGAATTACTGTGAGTCTCCCTTCACCTCTGGTCCTGCGCTAATATCCCAAGACGTGTCACCAGTGAGCATTTGAGTGAAATCTCTAGAAGAATGTGGAACAAATCTGTAAATCTCTTTCTGAAATGCCCTGCCAAAAAAAATCAATAAGGTCTTCCATGTCAGGAAGGAAATGTAAAAAAAAAAAATAATTAAAAAATAAAGTCTCCTGTAAATCAAATGGGAATGCATGAGAGCAGGCAGACAGGGGCGGAATAAAATTCCAGTGGAAGAGCCTTTAATTCCCTCCAGTCTTAAAGCATGTGGGCATTTGCAAGTGCCTGTCAAGGCTCAGGCCGCTGTCCTGCTGTGCAGGCAGTCACCAGCAGTACTGCCTGTGGTCAGGGAGCAGCGGCTCCCGTGGCCACCAGCCTATGCAAGCAGGGTTTGGTGATCTCCTCCGGCCACCACTAGGACTGCTCCCGGGGGAAGAGACCCAGTAAAAGAGGGCTACAGCTCCTGGCGGTGAAATTGCTGGTCCTGAAAGCGTGAGAGAGCTAGAGCAGAAAGGGCTTTGCTTCTGCAGATAAATCACTGGAGGGGAATCTCCCTAACTCTGTCTCCCGGCACCAACTGCTATCATTTCATTTCCAAGACCTTGTCCCTGTCGCCATCAGCATTTATGTGGGTACATCTCTGCGTGCATGAGAGATTTATCTAAGCATCAGCAGGTACTGGAAATGACAGTACAGTGAAGGAAAAACGGAGGAGGGAACGGAGGGGTAAAAATGTGACTTTCCCCTCTGCAAAATCAAGCACAGGTGCCTATTCCCAGCAACTCCAGTGCACTTATATCAGTCACGGGGGAGGAAGAAGGAAATTTCAGAGCCTCCTCAGACATTTCAGCCCACTTAATTAATTGAATTATAATATTTCCTCTGGAAAGACTACACGCACATGTATGTACGTATGCATGTATTGCTCCTTCACTTCGCATACCTGATTCCAGTCCACGTGTAGTGGTTTTAGTATTTTGGGGTGCAGGTTTCACGAGTTTGAGCCGATGGGGAGTGTAGGGGAGGAAGGGTTAGAATGATCTGAGTTTAAAAGTTGGGGTAAGTCCTTCTTGGAGCGTGTGTGAGAGAGGGAGCGAGTGCATAACCAGCCACTCACGACACAGGCGCGGGGCGGCTACAGGCGGGGTGTGATGCAGAAGCGGCCAAGTGAGAGGGAGCAGCGAGAGAGCGAGCGGGAGAGGAGCGAGCCGTGACTTCCACAGAGGCAGCCGGGAGAAATCACCAGCCAGGATTTGCTCCTCTCTCTCTCCCTCTCTCTCTGATTTCAATTCAGCTCCTCCCCCGTGTGGTTGTGGCTTTGCCTTCCATCATAAGCCCGATCAGCAACGCCAGTCTTGGGGAAGGAAAAAAAAAAAAGGGAAAAAAGAGGGGGGAAAAGACAAAACCCGGAAAAAAAGTGCAAAATAAGGAAAAGAAAACAAGAGGCGGAAAAGAGAGGAGAAGAAAGCAATCTCCTCTATCCCTCGGCTGCATCTAGCACAGCAGAGTGTGAAACTTTACGGAGTTCTCGCCGTGTTTAGCCCGCGGCGGGTGAATCGGCAGCGCCCGGCTCCCTCGCTCCTGCCCGCTCCTTGCTCTTTCTCCCTCGCACTCCTCAGCAGTCGGCAGCGATGGGAAAAGTTGCTGCCTGGTACCCAGCCTGGCACGTTGCTCTCCTGTACTGGACATGGCTTTTCCTCTTCACTTTTGGCTTTACCGGCGCAGAAATAACTTGCAGATCCTGCCGTTCCCAGGTGCATCCGCAGCAGCAGCCGCAGCAGGGATTACTGATGCACTTGAGGACCGACAGAGGAGAGAAGGAGCAGAGGAGGTTCTTCGGGGAGAAGGGAGGTGAGAGAGGGCAAGAGGCTGGGACGGAGGACGCCGCGCTGCGAGCGACCCTCACCGCTGCTCCCGCGGGGACGAAACTCAGCGGCTGGGAGACGCGGCGAGCGATGAGGGAGAAGGAGGAAGTGTCCGGGGAGCGCCGTCCCCGAGCGGCGGCGGCGGCAGCTGCGGCCGAGGACCGGCCCGTGCGAGGCCGGGCCATGCCCGCGGCGGGCGGGCGGCAGCGCTCGGTGCGGAGGGGCCGCAGCCCGCGGGGCTCGGCGGGGCCGGGGCCNCGCGGGGCGGGAGCCGGGGGACGGCAGCACCGCCCGCTTCGGGCTGGAGGAGCTGCGGCTGGGCAGCACCACCTTCGCCCTGGCCGGAGACTCGGCGCACAACCAGGCCATGGTGCACTGGTCCGGACACAACAGCAGCGTGAGGACCGCGGGGCGTCCGTCCCCACTCTCCCCCCCTCCTTTCTTTTCTTTTTTTTTTTGNNNNCTTTTTGTGGGGGTCGGATTGAGGGGTGGGGTTTTTTTTTCTTCTTCGAGGTGGATCTTGCGCCTCCGGGCGCCGGGGATTGGCTTCGCTCGGCAGTGTGCAGTGGGGCAGAAGGGCTTCAAAAGGGCCATTCTTCTGGAGCAGAAAAACTTTCCGCTGAGCACATCCGCCCTCCGGCCCCTTCTGCCTCACCCCGGAGCAGAGAGGGATGCGGCACTGCCACCGCCCGCCGCGCCAAGGGGAAGGGTCGGGCTGGGGGGGAATCCGTCCTCCCATCCTGCCTTCTCCCCAGGGTATCCCTCACCGGGAGCCCGGGAGGATCGGCTGTAAGGGAGGCCAGGGAAAACCCCTCTGTTGCTGCCTCTTCTGCCAGCCCAGGGAGCCCACGTTATCCCAAGGGCTCATTCCCAGGCCCTGCTGATGTGGAGATGCTAGAGGGCTTCAGGACTTTGTGCAGGGGATAAAGCTTTTTGCCTCCTGTCAGCGAGGTGTTAAAACAGGACAATTCTTGTCTCTTCCCTGTAAGCTGGACCTTTCTTAGGAACAGCAGCGGAACAGCTCCAACTTGAGCCATGCACAACAGAACTGGCCAGGTATGTAGGCAGCTGGTTTCCAGGCTGCAGCAGTAGTCATGGCCTCAAAGTGACCGGGTTAACTTGAGCCCTGTGTCCCTCCAGCATCAGCTGCAGAGTTACCTGGAGCTGAGGGCTGAGGCCCAAGGAAGGCAGGGGGATTTGCTCGGTGTGCTTTCTGCCTGCCCTTACCTCTGCTTGTGGACTAGCAGAAGTGGAGGGACCTGTCTGTCCAAATGCTCCAACTTTGGCTCTTAGAGACAGCAAAGCAGAATGCTAATGAGAGAGAAAGGGATGCCGCCACTAAGTGGTTGTTGCCTATAAAACTTCCCAGGAGAAATGGGGACTCAGGCTCTTCTCCTCTAAGGTGTCTGTGGTTGTAATGCCAGAAGGTTTCTGGCTGCTTGGCAGAAATCCTTGGCCTCCCTTTCAGCTTTTCATACTAGGAGCCTGATAACATTTTGAAATTGTAGTCTAGTCATTATGAATTCCTTTTGGTATAGATTGTATTCAGCTGCTCAGTTTAGAATTGTGGCGGATGACATAAGGACCTCACTGTGGGGTTCAGTCCTAGTTAATTGGGACATGGTTTTGTGGTCTCATCAGAAGCTTTTTAATCAATTAATTGACAGGGGAATACTTGTCATCTCTGTTTTGAAGGACTTTCCCCTTTCTTCACAACTCAGCTAGCCTGTTCTTAAATAGTTGTGTGAACAGAAGCTGCCTTGTAGGAACTCAGGTCTGTTCACACAAATTGAATTGAGGCTGACGCTGGTTTCAAGTGACCCATTTGCTAAGAAAAAGGATTCAGATATAAAAAGTTAGCCAGCAGGCATCAGTTTTTCTGGTCTAACACTGCAATTATGTTTCATCTGTACATTTGTCAAGACACATTTACTGTTATTACATAGGTGTTTAGGTATACATATACATGTATAGATGTTTCAGCCCACTGTGGTAGTGTTTGTTGTTATTTTCAGGAACAGATTTACTTTCTGACTGTCCTGGTGTAGAAATATTTTCAGGGAGCTGTGGGGAAATGTGTTGTGACTGTCCTTTCCAAAGAGCTGCAGGTTGCTTTGTGTACAGGGTTACTATGCTCCCCCCTTAGCTGCCTGGGGCTCTGGCAGTGCTGTGCTGTTTTGTGCAGTTATTGCATCCCCCTCACAACACCAACCAAAGCTGGGCCCCAGCAGGACCTGGATGCGCAACAGGCATGTCCAGGCTCAGCTGAAGCAATGATGTGTGTTCAGTAGGAAGCCCAAAGTGGCACTGATCCGTTGTCTCTGTGTGGAGGTTTTGGGTACCCACCTGTGAAGGAGTTGGAAGTGGGATGGGCTTGGGGTGAAAAGCTTCCTTTAGGGTACAACATACATAGTTCCACCTGCATGTGGGTCCCAGAGGATCCCCTGTTGCTGCTTCTGAGGGTTGCTGTGTGCCCCCAATGCCCTGGCTGCACTCCAGCAGTAGTAGCTGCCAGCTTCCTGCTGGCATTTCCAGGCTGTGGCATGGGGATGCAACACACCTCTTCCCATTTCCATTCTTATGTGCTCTGTAAGTGCTGCTCTCAAACAGCTTTTACCTTTTGCCCAGGCAAAGGGGCAGTATAAAGATGACCACAGTTTTCAGTATCTGTGTGAGTGCAGGAAAATTCAAAAATAAAGCTCAAAATATTTGAAATCCCTTTAGGTGGAAAAACTGGAAAATTAAAGCATTGTCACCACCAAGTTTTTCTATCACAATGCACCTGATTCTGCCAGCCTCAGCATGGTTCTTTGTATCCTTATTTTGGTAGTGGTTTGGATATAATTGCAATTCTTCTGGTGGAGGAGAAGGAACCCCTGAAAGGACTCCTGATTTCTGTAAGGGATTGTTCTGGGTGTTTGCAGCTTCTTTCAGGCTTGGCTGTGATTTCATGTTGAGTGTGTGCCATTGAACTGATGGCATTCTCCTCTGACGGTGAACTTGCTGTATGCTCAGCCACAGATACAATAAGAAGAATAATAGTCCAAGTCATCCAGTATAACTCTTATCTACATAAATTGTTTTATATCAGGGATTATTTTGGTCTGTCAGTGACTTCAGGTATTCCCTGGACAGCTCGCTCTCCAGAACAATATTCATATCCAGACACTTGGAGCATTCCTTGTACACATCTGTAGGGACACACTTCACACGTGCATTAATCCCTCCTGCCTATCTTGGCTGTTTCACCAGTGGAGTCAGCAGGAGCTCCCCAGAGTAGGGGTAGGGAGCCTGGCTTGTCAGATGACTGATGAGGATGAAATCAGGAATATATCCAGTGTTGTATTAAAATACAGGTGGCCCTCAGGCTTTCTTGGTCTCCTGTGGAGGTGAGTGAGGCCCCACAAAACTGTTTGTCATCTTCACAGTCCTGATGTCTTTCAGTCTGCAAGACAAAGAGTGACTGCAGCAAAACTGGGTCTTTGGCTTGCACTGAGTCCCAGAATGTCTGAAAATAGTCAAAGAAGGGGTTAATTGGCCTGTGCCAGCACCCTGCCTGAAATTATTTTGACAATATAATAAGAGCATAAAATATTGAGTCTGTAAATGGGGCCTGGTACTGCATAATTTACCTGCATTGATACATCCTGAGGGTCTTTCCACTGGCCCCTATCGAAACTAGAGTAAAAAATCATGAGATAAAATCTTTCTCGAATCTCTGCTACAAGATACACAAGTGAGATCTCCTGCCTTTTTGCACCACTGAGAAATTTCATCAACAGTGTGGAAGTTGGCAGGTTTCCTAGCTCTCAGAGGTATCAAATGTGCTTCTTGATGTGGTGTATCCAAACACTGTAGATTTGGAGTCCCTATAGCTCCCTTAATGTGATGCTATAGACTAGGAGAAAACAGCTAGCAGAGATTTATGTGTGGAGCTAAAAGAGAGGCTTGGTTTTAATGGAGAGAAGCAAGTCTCTAGGTGATGTCCATTATGAGCTTTTGGGATACAGATGGTTCTCAGAGCTTACAAAAAATGAAGACTGCTTTTGTCCTGGGCTGGCTTGCAGTGAGATTGGTGCCTTACTTGTTCATTTGAAGTTGTTCTGGAGAACGAGCAAAAACACTGGAGGAGATCAAAAGGTAAGGGAGTTTGAGCAAGTGCTTTGATGCTACAGCTTGTGCTATGATGTGGTGCTGTGAAGGAAAGCAGCATGGGTTTCAGACTCATTTATTATAATGGCAGTTTGCTATTGCCTTGCACCAGACAGTGTTCTCCTGGGCTGGATGTTGGTGTAGATCTTGAAGTGTGTGGCAAAGAATTTGAGCATGTACCCTGCTGCACACCAGGGGATGGGCTGTTACATGGTCATGATACCTGTAAACAGCTGGTTCAACCTTCTGTGATTTACATGATTAGAAAGACAAAGCTGAGCTTCTCATAGGTCCTCCACAACAGCAGATCCTCAACAGACTGATGGAGTTGGAACTAGATGCAAAATAACCATGGCCAGATGGGTTTTATAATCCATCCACGTTAGAAGATAAATACAACTGTTGTGGTGAAGCCTACAAGGTCATCATTGCTGTTGTCAGGTGATTACAGTAAGCAACAGGGGAAGACTTAGGTCTCTTATGGGAGAGCTTTTAGACAAGATGAGACTCTGCATTAGGTATTGCTTGCAAGATTTTACTTAACGTAGACAGGACAAACTGGGCACAGGTAAAGCAGAAAAACAATGCACCTATATATTTCAAATGCACTGTATTTCCACCTGAACAAAGTAATTGTGAATAAACTGTTGTTGGATTTTTAGCTGAATTGTTCAGACCTCCTTTATAAATGAGGAACTTCAAGAACGTCACACGGCTCCAGCAGGTATTGCATCCTACAGCCATGAACTGATCAAACTGCATCTTACAAAGAGTAGGATATCTTTGAACTCACCCTTCTATTGCCTTCTTCCTTTCTGTGTAGCTGTTCCAAGCCTTTTTCTCGTGGCTGTTGGAAACTACTGTCTGATTTCTGTTCTAACATTGCTATTGGGCAATTTAGATTATTTTTTTTTCATTTGTGTATGTTCCTTTTAATTAAAGTTATTTTCCCTCCCTGGCACTTATGCCCCCTGGAATTATTTTACAGGCAGCAATCATACTCCCTTTCAGCCTCTGGTTTGCTAAATCAACCAAGCACTGTTCATTCTGTATCTGCTTGTATGGCAGGTTGTGGAAAATGAACTCTGCATTTCTAGGGGTCAGGTTCCCAAGAACTCGAATTTGAATCCAGTTTTTGCTTTTGATGAATGCAATTCCATGCAGATGTTAACAAATGTATTTCTTTTTACAAGTGAGGCACTAAAGGCATGGCAAAAGTACCTTAATTGTCAGCATTCTTCTGTTTAGTCCAGAATTGGGGATCACAATCACAGTGTTATTTTTGACATCTTCTCACTTGGAGACTTCACTCAAATGCTGTGTTCATGCAACAGGATGTAGTTGGTAGCCTCTTTCCTTCTCTTGCTGGCAGAGCTGTGGCTCCAGTGTAAAACCATCAGGGATGAATGAAGAATCTGCTAACATCATCCCGTGAGTGACTGTCATTATGTTGGATGATGCTGTGATAGCCCATTGCTCCCTTCTTCCCATGGCAATTGCATTATTTTAAAGGAAAAATTGTAAGGTAATAAAGGTTTTAAGGATGCTTGTTTTAAGGATGCCAGATGCACAGTGAGATGCATGGTGGAGAATGACCCCAGAGTCAGTCACTTCGCATTTAGATTGATTCCTAGTGTGCTGAAAACAGTTCCCAAAAACATTCATCTGAGGAGGATGCCTGCATTAAAATACTTCTGTGAGATATAGTATGTTTTATGTACATATTACAACAGTAGATAATACTATTAAGACTGTGATGCACCAGATGCTGAGGCTGTTTCAGGCTAATCTCTTGCTAGAGCTAATGAGAATTTATTTTAGAGGGGCTGATTAAAAAGTGAGGAAACAAAAATGGGAATTTAAACCAGAAAAAAAAAAAAAGTCAAATTAAAATATTTCTGAAAGTCCTGTTTCAAATTTTTGTCTTCTGAACTGTATGTTCAGAAGCTTTACAAGCTCTTCAGTGAGTGAAAACAGCAGAAAATTTCCCATAACTTTGAGTAGGACTTTTTGTCTTTAGCCAGAGGTGTTGAGGGTTTTTTGGTGTTTATTTTCCTGTGCCTCTGTTTCAGTTTTCAAAAAAATGTGTCAATAGCCATAGCATTTCTTTCTTCTGTGTTGCAGTCCATCTCTAGATATGTTACTTGACTAGATGAAACACAGGCTTTTCATATACAGAATATGAAACAGGATACGTGGGAAATTGTTAATAAGCATAGCTATGCTCTGAGAGAAAGCAGTAAGTGAAAGAGAATCTGTGAGGACTAGAAGAAAGGCTTGTCATTGTGTGATTCTGGTCTCTGTGAAAGCATTTGGGAGCTTCTGCCTGGACTGACAGGTGGGATATGCAAATCCCATCATGAGGGGAGATTAAGGAGAATAATGGAAGAGCTCTGACAGTTGCAACTGGCATTCATGCAATATCGAGAGGCTATAAACTGTATAAAGCAATGGGGTTATAGCTTTCAATCTTCTTAATACTGTACTTTGTAATAGAAAATGGGTTTCTCTCTTTCCTCCTGACTTCAAATAAGACTTTTATATTTCTCTGACCTGGCGATCATGATGAGGATAGTCCAGAGAGGGAAGCAAGGAGGTCAGAAGTTCTTAATTCAGTCTGGAGGGGTTAGAGACCATTTTGACTCATTCAGTTGTGACACAACTTTACATATGAGGGGTTGCAAGGTCAACATTAGCCTTTGACAAGCTTACGTCCTCTGGGCCTTTCATACCCTGTCGGACTGAATGCAACTCTCATGTTGTGCAGAGCTCCAGTGTCCCAGACAGAAGCATCTAGTGATGCTTGAAATGGTAGTGCCTCCAGCTGCTGCTTCACAGGGTAAGGCCATTCTGTGAGAACTGCCTGATGCCCAGGTGTGGGAATTGTAGAGCATCTCAAACTGCATTTGCCTCCATTTAAGAAACTAGTATTATCATAAAAACTGTGTTTACTGGATCCTGTTCATCCAGATGCAAAGCTACATTGAGGTTTACATTTTGTAGGAGGAGAAAAAAATAAGACCGACACAAGGCACTTTTTTTTTTCTTAATTATTTTTTTATATCTGGCCAGCAAACCAAAAAATCAATGACTCCCGCAGCTCTAATTGACATTTCTATGTTAAATGAAAACGGGCCTTCATTCCAATTTAAATGGCAGCATTGGGTGATGGACTAATTATTTTGGAATTTGAAATGAATATAAATGTTGATGTGACAAAATTATTTTTGTGCCACTTTGAATTTTTTTTTTTTTTTGGCTGTTTAAATCAAACAACAATCCCTTAACAAACAACAAGCAAACAACAAGCCCTTAATCCCTAATTCTCAGTGCTGGTAACACAGTAATACTTCTACTTGCTACTGTGCTTTCTTTCCTCAAGGAACATAGCAGAAAAGTACTTTAAGAAGGAACAGCATATTTTAGGATATGTCCCAAAATGTAATTCCTTTCTTTTAGAGGGTCTCCAAGAACTTAATTTAACATGCTGTTGTGTCCTTCAGCATGGGAATGATGCTCTCCTGTGACTGCACCCTGGGACTCAAAGCTGCCTCTGAAGTCCCCTGTGCCATGCCAGGAACGTACATGCTCAGGGCAGGCTGTGTTGAGGTGCCCCTGACATGGGACGAGCAGGGAGGAGGAGGCTGAAGAAAGAGATGGAGATTTAGGTGTGGGGAAGGAGGTGGGAAGTTGGACCTGTTTCTGTTCCCATGGGGGCATGTCTGTGCCAAGTATCGCCAGGATGAGGAGCCCATGCTGCGACAGCACCTCCAGTGCACTCTCCCTGTGCTGTGGTTGGAGAGCAGAACTGCTTCTGCAGAGACTGGAAGGTGAAGGGAGTCATGGACCTTGTGACTTCTCTTTCCCTGTAGTGAAAACTCAGAGATAGCCCACACGAGACGAAAGGGGGTTTTTTGGGTGGGGAGTGTTTATCTACACGTAGGAAGCTTTTGATCTCTTACAACACCAGGTCCCAACTTAGTGTCAGTGCTCACATCCTAGCTGTATTAGGTTTCATATCACCTTTGCTGGTGATCATTTAAGAACAGCAGCGCCACGAGCTCTTGCAGATAATTTTCACGCACATCTTCAGGAGGAAGTGGAAAGCTCATGGGGAAAATCTCAGGCTATTTAGATAACCCAATTGAGACATCCTATGTATTTTCTTAAATATTTCTCTTCTTCCCTCATTCTCACCTCCCCCACTAAATTTAAGGTTGAGAAAATAATTCAAGGGAAATATTTCATGTAACAAATGTAGGCACGTTTTCATCTTCGTAAATTGTCCCCACTCAGTATGTGATTTTCTCAGGTGTATCTTTTTCTTTGGGGGGAGCAGGGGGTGAGGTAATCATAAACTCCCTGATTCAGAAAGCAGTGGCAAATTTCTCACTAATGTGGAAATGAATGTCATTTAATAATTTGGAATGGACTTTATCTGGAAAATTTTTCTTGTAAATCTGAGGTATATTTTCAGTAGTTGAAAAGAGGTCACACACTCCCTTTCTGTGTGTGTCGTTGGGTCACTATAAACCTTTAGAAACAGCTTAATGTGCCCTGTCTTGGCCAAAAATGGTGCCAGTACCTTTCACTAAATATTCTCTGAAAACAGACCTAGGAGAAGTAAATTCCACTAAATATTCAAATGAATATTTGAGGACTTTATTTTTTTTATGTATTTACCTATAGATAAGTATAAATATATTTCTTGTTGGAAAAAATAACATTTTTGGTGAAAATCAAGCTCTATATGCCAAAGAATGTGAAGTGGAAAAATAATTTGCTTTCTGTTGCTTTCAGTTCAGGTTTCCAAAAAAACCCCCACATTTCTATATATGAAAGATTAAAACATTAAATTAATCATTATTGCAAACAAAATCAAATTTTGGAATGGTTATCTGCAAATAAAAGTGAGATCTTACTTTGATTGAAAAGTAATAGATTTTTTTTTATATGACAGGTTAAACAGGTTAGTAATAGCAAAACGGAACATACATTAAACTTAATTTCAAAATGCACAGGTCTGTGGTGAAATGTCACTAGTTAGAGCAGTTTGGAGGTTGATTATTCCCTGAGATGTTCTTCTGGCTGAGGATTGAACTATGGGGAAGGACTGCACTATACTTCCTCCACTTCATTTGTGCTCATGTTTCAATGCTCCCCTCAGTATGTTAAGGGGGACAACGTAAGTGGAACCTGGGCTAGAGATGAGAGGAATATAGATCTGGCCTACATAGGTCTGGTTTAGCCTGGATCCAGTGACCTAATGTTGCTACAGATGAGCTGAAGTTTAGTAATAAATATTTAGGCTATTGTAACTGAAAGATGCTTTGATGCAGATCTGAGTCTGTTTGTTTCAATAACAAATGACTGTTTAATTTTGTATATCCTGGAAAACAAAATGAAACAAAATAATTTTTCAGCTCATCTTTTGGATGAAAAGCTTCCAGTTTGGTGTTGCTTTCTGTTTTATTTTCAACTTTTGTAAGTTGACATGTGGTCTTTCTTTTTTCTTCAGAAATTCCTCATGCCCTCCCAAACAACTCATTTAAAAGTTGTTAAAGAAATAAATGTGGTTGACACCAGCTGTCTGATTACCTCAGGCTGTGCCCATGGCTGTGCCCAGGGCAGGATGGCAGGGCCCTGTCAACCCATCTGTGATGGAGGGAGTTGGACCACGGACACCTCTGAGAGCTGAAGCAAGGAACCCAGCTCTGTATTCCTGTGCCATGGGCCAGGGTTCTGGCGTCTTTCTTTTTCATTCCACCAAAGCACTGGGTTCTGCCATCACTGAAATCCCTGTTACTTTCATCAAGCTGCAGGCTGGGATCCCATCAGACTCAGCAGCTCCTGTACCTCCCTCTCCCATGGGAACGTGAGCTCTTCCTCCCTGCAAGTGTTAGTGTGCTCCATCCTCCTCCTCCTTCTCATCATCAACCACCCACAGCCCTGTCTGTTGATGCTGTTGCCTGGCGACCACCCTGTGATGGACAGCCTGGAGGGAAGCGATGATTAAACAACCTGAACTGGCTTCTGAAAGCAGCGATCGTTACTGTAACGTGACAAGCAGTGACAGCTCAGACAGCAACACATTCTGAGTGTGATTCCTGCAAGAAAAGATAAACAATAAACACACAAGAAAAGAGCCGCACACACCTGTGTGTAGGTGTGCGAGTGCTGATGCTTTCCCTTGATGCAGAAGGGCAGGGAAGGCATGTGTTTCTGTATTAATGAAAGGTGAACATAACCCTAATAATTGTCATGATGAACAGGTCAGCTCACGAGCCAGTGCAGCCTGCACTGATGCTGTCAAACAGCTGAGTTACTCTGGCAGCCCTGGGCAGCAATTAAATGGGATGCTGCAGGTGTTAGCAGTAGGGGGGCTGCACAGCCAGCAGGAATACTCTCTTCACAGAGAGGAACACGTTGAGGCTTCAGCATGAGTGGGAGGGTCCTGCCAGGTCTGCCTGCCCCATCTCCTCCTGCCTGCCCGGTGGACAACACAGTACAGGCACAAGGATGCAGGGCAGACTCAGCCCTGGCAAAAAATGCATGTGGCTGTACAGCCACAGTGCCTGGTTTGGGGGATCGTGCATCACATATTTCAGCATCAGCTGGGAGACTCCTGTCCTCTTAGCCTTCCTTCCAAACCCAGGTGACACCAAATATCCTTGCAGAACAAATTTGAAAACAAGACCAGATTCACCTTAAAGACTGGTAAACCAGGACACTGAAGATAGTTGAGAAAACTTGTCCAGACCCTAGTCCTTAATTTGGAGGATGTCTTTTTTGGTGTGTTGTTTGTTTGTTTCGTTTGGGGTGCTTGGATTGGGCCAGTTCTGCACCAGTTGGGTTGGGGTTCTGTGGATTAAGTAATTAAAGTTGCATTAAGATACAGATTCCTGTGGTCTCTTCCCACTTGCACTCTCAGAAAGTTAGAAAAATATCCTTTTCCTCAGCTTCCTTTGACTTCATTCCTTGTAACACAGTTCTGAAGTAGGGCAGGAGCTAGGATAGCAATAGGTTAGTTGGATTGCTGAGGAGCTGCTGGAATGGATCCCATCTGAGTTCTGACAAAATTTAGAATGCCCACATTACGGATGTGGGCCAGTTTTGCCACCATTGCCCTGAAGCCCAGGAACAGTCGATTAACATCCCTTCCATGTTTTTTACCTTGTTCTTAAGTGTAACAAGGTCTAGGTAATTTCAGTGCTGTCACTGTCCTGGAGTCATTACTGTGTGAAAGTTTGTGTGTATGATTTTCTCTTTTACACAAGATACAGATATACACAATATCCAGTGGAGCAAATGACATCCTTACTGATGGTTTGTCTAATTCATGCATGGATTCAGAGGGAGAACATGAATGTTTATGGTGATTCCCACTTGCTTCTCGATCTATTCTTTTAGTTGTACCCCAGGTTAGAATTGCTTTGTGCTGCTGTCCTGTCCTGTCTGGGTGCTGGTCCCTTTCAGCCCTCCTCGGAGAAACAGCCCTGTCTTGGCAGGTTTATTACACCTATTTTCACCACGACAAACATTGGAGATAAAGTACAACATCAGTGCGGTGAACATCACATTTCTCCTAAAGCTGAGTTAACCAAATATATGGTCTGATGTGTCTTTGAACTTTTAAAGTGCCATTAAGTGTAGCAGATATTTCCAGGAAGTGTTTGTGCTCTGGGTTATCTGCCTATGCTTTGATGGCTGTTCCTGTCCTTTTAAAATTGCTGTCAATGTCTGTCCTGAGTACAGCAGCACCGATTTTCTTCAGTGCTATTCAGGTTCTTAAGGCAGATTTATCAGTGAGGCATCGGAGACACAGTTTTAAAGAGAAATAAAACAACAAACCCAAACCACTTTCCAAAAGATCCTTCCAATAAGAGTTAAGAAATCACCAGTGTTCCTGTCAGACTGAAAGAGAAACGCCCAAACACAAAGAGAAGTAAATTTCATTGCCTAGCTTGCTCTATCCTTCCATTGCATCTGGCACCATCTCAGAATGAAGTACTTGAGGAGAAATGTTAGTCTGCACACCTTTTCTACTCATGCAAATTGGGATTCACTTAGATGAAGCCAAGAACTGCTTTGAGGCAAGCAGAAGAATCCATCTGTATCGCTCTCTAACACTGCGGTATAGGAAGGCCAGGCAGAAAGAGTAATTTCTGAGAAATCTTGCATTTAGCAAGGTGGATTTTGGTGTGAAACAAACCTTTATGAGCAAGTAGGGGAAAGTGATACTTTGAGAAATGTTGAGGAGCAGAGAATATTGTACAAAGGAATCAGCATCTCATTATAAAATGTTACTCAGGAAACCTGTACTTAATCCTTTATATAGAGAGCATTTTGGTTAAATAAGGGTGCACGTGGAGATTGTTGCTGGAGAGAGTTGAGAGAAGAGGTAGGATGTCTGTAATTTTGGGCTTTTCCTTAAATATATGGAATTGTGTGGTTGATGTCTGAACTGGGATGACACAAAACAAATTTTAACTCATTAGTAAATTTTCCTCCTAACAAGCTACTCAGATGATCCAGAAATACATTATGCAGTAGCAGCTGCTAGAAGATGAAAATATTTCATTGTAGCCATAGATGGTTTAATGAAGTATAGGAAAGGAACGCAGTATCACAATAAGGACAGAAGATAGATGACCTACAGTTTTAAATATTCACCTTCTATGTTGATTTTACGCAGGACAGATGATGTCAGTAAATTGAAAACATCATGAAGACATATAGATCATTTAATACTAGTATTTGAGCCACTTGGGGAAAGAAAGTTGTCAGGGGAAAGTTGTCAGAAGAATTTTCTGTTAGAAAATACAGTTTAGTCAAAATCAGAAAATTTCTTGGAGGTATGTCATTTTCAGTGACAGTACTTAAACTAAAATATCAACCAAAATTGTCTGCATTTTGATAGAGTTGAAAATGAGTGAGAAACCTTGCCAGCTGACTTTTGCTTTGGCACCAAGATTCTGAAAATATATTAATGCTGTATCATGGACACGTCTTTTATACAGAATATATAAGACTATGCGGAGTATATGGGACAGTATGTGATATATCATCTCATACCCAGGAGGTGTAAAAGTTCCTTGCTCTTCTGTCCTCTTCAACCTTTCCTTCTGGTAATGAGCCCTATAAACAAGCTGTGTTCTTTCTCTGTCCTGGAGAGGTTCTGTTTCCACCTGTCTCCTCCTTGCCATGTGACTAAGGAGGGTGTCACCAAAGGATTTTTGTTGAAGGTAACAAGTTCTTTGGGCAGTGAAGGTGCTACTGGGGGGCAAGTCGGTGGGTAGTCTCAAAGGCAATACAATGTTTTCCTTTTTGAGCCACTGCTAGTGGGGATTTTATCCCTGATAAACCCTGCAGTGTCCAGAACCACATCTCTGTATATGTTTGAAATTAATGTTTAATGTTCAGACATGATCAAAGGGAAATGCTTTGGTTTTACTGACTAGCTGGTGAAAAATGTTTACTGATGTTCATGGGAAATTTAATGATCTTGCTTTTTTTCTCTCTTGGGACTGAAACCAAGCATTAGCCTGTCTGAAACCCTCACAGAACAGAAATGCTGACTTTGGATACATTCGGATAGAGAATGTAGCTAGGAAGGTGGTTTTTAAATGAATCTCAGCGATTTTTTGCATTCTATAAAATGATCCTCATTGGCTGCTATAAAGTTGTGGTGAAGGGAACTTGAATATCAAATACTGCTTTTTGTTCCTATAATGGTCTCAGCTTTACTAAGGATAGCTCTGTGGAGAGTCAGAATCATGGCAGCTCCACCATTTGTTAACTAGATAGAAACTTAAGGGGAGAAAGAGTTGCAAAGAGGAACATTTTTTAAAGCCCAAATAGCTGTTTGTCACCGTTCAGACCCCTTCTGCTGCTGAGCAGATTGACAGCCAGATCCCAAGGTATGGAATTTCCACTCAAGTAGGAGCCTCTTAAACGTGTTAATCTCTCACAATGTTTTAGTGTGGAACAACAAGGTGTCTCCTCCCTGTTAATTACAAATCCTGTACAATGTTTCTTTTTTAAAGCACGGAAATGCTTTAAAGGCACCTGTTTGTCTGCTGGCTCAAAGAGCTGACAGTCTCTCTTAGCCGTGATCTGGGGGACAGATCCAGCCGCCCCAGCGCGAAAACAGTTCCGAGGGATGCTCTGGATTGCTTTACGTGGGAGTGGGATAACTCGATTGCAGTGGCCCTTCCTCAGGCAGGAGGCCAGATAATTGCTGCATCTTAAATGTGTGAAGAGGCAAAAAGAAGCAACAGAGACACAGGGTTTACAAATGCATCGATTATGGGACTGCTCGAGTCTACAAATGCATCGATTATGGGACTGCTCGAGTCAGCCTAGAAAAGTTTTTTTTTTTGTTTTAGATAATTGACTTCTGAAAGGAAAAGAATTACACCACCACCACCACCAGTAAAAATAGAAGATACAGATGGGTGCAAACACTCAGGAGATGAGCATTGATTTTGGGGTGTGGTGAGGAGCAGCGGAAGGCAATTTGAGAGAAGATGAAGGAAGCCCTCAGGGTTAAAATCGGCCCTTGAAAGGGAACCAGCTGGCTACAATTCCCTTTCTTCTCAGGTGGAAGGAGTAAATGATTAAGGATGAGAAAGAGAGAGGGGGAGCAAGTGAAGGAGAGTGAGTGTCTGTTATAGAACTGTGTGGAGTTATAAGTAGTCTCTTGAAGAACAACTTTTTTTAGGAGGGAAGCTGACCTACGGTTGTTGGTAAGCTTTGAAAAAAGCTGGTGTTGAATGATCTCAACCGGAGCAAAACTCACCGTGGTCTGAAATGTTTTCTACTAGTAAAGAGGTGCCAAGGAAGAAATGTGTCCTAGGTAAGTAGGAAGCCTCTGTGTTGTGGGGCAAGGTGAACTGGAGAATGAGAGAAGACTTGGCAAAACAGAGGAGAGTAATGCTGGGATGTTGCCTGGGAAGTACAGGGAAGGGAGCACCAAGTTGAAGTTGCTGATAGAGCAGAATAATGTGATGGTGTTAGAAAGCCAAGTTTCTGAGATCTGGCCTAGAGAAAGGAAAGCAGGCAATGGAAAATGAGAGAGGCAATGTTTGTGGATCAGCATGTTGGAATCAGAACAATAGGTCTTAAGGGTGGTTTTAGCGCCAGAATTGGCTAAAAAGGGACTCTAGAGAGAAAAGAACATTTGACTATTCTAGATGCAGATGGCTGAATTGATTTCATACAAAGAGAAAACAATGAGCTCTTTGGAGTAATGATTTTTCTGTGGGGGATTTTGGACTTAAGTGATGTAGAAGCACTGGCTGGTAACAAGAGAATCGGGAAGGGGATAAGAGCCAGGATGGAAGTGAAGAAGCCTGATTATGTGTTGGTGAAACAACTTGGAGAAGGAGATACGGAAATACACTGGCAGATATTAACACTGACAGCCAAAATTTCCTACTCAGCAGGCAGAGACTTTGCTGGAGGGTGAGGCATAGATGAAAGAACTTACCTTAAACTAGTTTTCCATGCTGAGACTTTCCCTGCATTCACTGTGCTATTTGTTCTCAGCATCCTTGAGTCACCTCTCTTAGCCACCACCTGCAGAGGTTTGACATGAGTCAACCAGCAAGTTGTGTCTGATACATCTGGTTTGAGTTTCAGTGCTTGGAGTCAGAGCTGTGAATAGGTGAGTAAGACCTTCTTCAGAGATGTGGGCAATTACACAAATTGGTGTGGAGATGTTTTGCCAGAAGAGATGTATTTTGTTTACCTTCCTGAATTTGGCAGGGAATGGCCTTGCTACTCCTGGAGGGAAGAGTTATGGTAGCTGGGGAGGTGCTGTCTGGGCTCAGAAAGAAATGAAATAGTTGATGAGAACAAAAGCCTGTATCCTAGCTCCTAGCAGCTTTTGTTTTCAGAAGGATGATGTAAGCAAAACCTTTAGGCCCACTTGTATCTGTGACAAAAGTTAACGTGGACAAGGGATTGCCCTGGTCTCAGCAGGGAATTCTGGTGGTGCATTTTTGCCTTTTGAGCAAAAGAAGAGCTCTCCTGTGGCTGATGATGCAGTTGCAGCGGAGTATTTCCAACCTGGCTTGGATCTGAGGCTCAGACAGGAGGTGCAGGGGGCTCTCACTGTTGAGCTAAGGAGGGGCTATGTCGTACATATTTTTGGCTTGAAGCAAGTTACCTGAAGTACTTGTGTTTACCTTAGCTTATGCTTTTAAACTGCATTTTCTTTCAAGATGAGGAGTCTTCATGTGGGCAGTTACCACAGGTAGGCTAATGTGTGGCTTTAAATTGTGCTAGTATGAGATACTTCACCGAAGTCATACATTTTTTTTTCCAACTGAAGCTTTTGCATGTCTCCCCACAGAAGCTTGCACGAAGGCATTGCTTCTTGGTTTTTTTTTTAAGCTTGTGTTGGCAGCCTGTGTTGAAGGGATGATTTTAAATGGCTGGTATGTTATAAAAGGCACAAAGAGGCAGATTCTAGCACCTGATATCCTGCAGTTATCATCTCAACGGTGCTGAGACTCTGATCTGACCAAGAATTACAACACCCCTTATCAGCAGCTGACTCTTGGCTTCTTTCAAAGGTGATTTCTCCCATTCCAATTGATTTATTTTTTTTTAAACTTTTCCCCACCTCCTTCTCCCAGCCCCACTGCCCATCATTCCAACTTCTTTAACTTTTGAAAGTGAAGCACAGCTTGGCTTGCCTCTCTTGAAGATCTGCCAACACCCGCATTAACCCATAAGTGTCTTCTTTCTAGCCAGTATTTTGGCAAGAGACCTAGTACATAGTTCCTTCTGGAGAACAGAAGAGACAGGTCTTGCACGGCTGTTCACTGTTCCACTTAGAAGACTTTAAAATATATGCCTTGAAGTCAAAAGGGTTTTTGAATTTTCTTTGTGATTTCTGTTGTGAGATGTGAAAAGAAATCAGTTCTTAGAGCCACTCCTCTTTTTGGCAGTCTTCATTAAGGCAGCTTGACTCACTCTTGTTAGTGGTGTAGTCTAGTCCCTGGCATTGAAAGGCAGTGAGGATGGCCACTTCCATGGATGACAATGGACGGCTGAGTGTCCCAACTGCCCCTTCTTCCACCAACACCTCTGCTGTTGGTGCCACAAGACAAATGGTATCACCAGGCTATGTGTAAGAAAATTACGGTGTCTTCCAGAAGAATTTAGGAGTTGTAGCTGTCAGTGTAGCAAGGTTAAGGCATAGCAGTTAGGTGGGTCAAAGCATCTGGTGCTCCAGATACCTCAGGGACAACAGTCACCTGTTTGCTTGTTGCTCATCTGATGGGAGAGCTTAATAACTCTGCTTTGCAGGGGTAACAGTGTGCATTAGCTGCTCTGCTGGCATGAGCTCTTGCATTAAACTGGAAGTAATTTTCAGAAATCTGTTGATTTGGGTCTCATTATTTTTCTTCTGGGCTATGAGCTTTTAGGCTTGCAATTACTTTTTACCAATTACTTTAGGAGGATGAGAATGAGCAGATCTAGTATTTTTTTTATCTGGCTCTGATCACACCAGAATAAATGGACCATCTTGACAGAGGTCTGCAATAGTATCTTGTGCTGCATTTCTACTGAAGTGCCATGCTTTCCTTGTGAGCCTCTTTGGGTGTGGAACTGTCATGTTCAAGACAGGGCTTGGCACTTGTCCTGCCTTTTAATCTGCTTCATTATACCCCTAACTTTCTACGCAAACTGAAAGTGTTCACTTTGGAATAGAAAAACAGTATTTTAAGGTATGTGGGAGAAGTGCTTATTCTTAGATGAGTCTTATCAGAAATGAAGTATTCCAGCAATTCCATCCATTATGCAAAGGGGGGACATGAGAACAATGCGGAAATCTTGACAAGAATCTTCTAGTAGATGGTATCAATTCCCACTGAGCAGTGTTTCCCCTGGTGTGTGCATAAGCAGAATGTAGGTCTGTCCACGGAGCCACAAATACCTACAACCTGCCATTGACACACCTCCTGTTCTGTCACACAGAAGATAAATTCTACCCAGGATGAAATATTTTGCTAATTATAAAACATTAAATGATATTCATCTACTTTGTCCCCAGTGAACAATGCAATTGAATTATCATTAGAGCTTGTACAGAGCCTTTGATAACAATGGAGCCATTTGTATTAAATTCAGCCATAGTTTTCTTATTCCATCAAGTCCCATCATTGTGTTGATGGTACTTTGAAGTCATAGCAAGCTTCCCTCTCCTGCTATTTACCTAATTTATTTCAGCCCCAACACACAACTCCTAAATTCTTGGTAAATTTGTTTCTGAACAAAAGGACTAAACCCAGAGTGTCTTAAATGAAAGACTTGAGTTCATTCATTTCCTCATATCTATTTGCTGTATCTAGAGAGCTATTGTTGTGTGCAGTACTGCAAGATAATAATACTAATAAAAAATAATAATTCTCCTAGGATTTGCTGTCAATAGAAGCAATCTATGGAGAACTAAAGCCTAGAGAGTGAGTGATTAAAGTTTAGCAGCAGAACTGAAATACACTTTCTGGATGCAAGAAGAAGCTAAAGAAGACAGAGAGGAACTAGAGGGATTTGCTCAGTCTCTGAAGCCAGATCCTCATGTAGTGTGAAAGGGATCATTCAGCTCCACCCTGGACCCTTTCAGTGGGGATATGTCAGATGGTCAATGCTGTGTGACTTAGAGCAGTGCTCTAAAGGAGTGTTAATTAACTTATGAGGGAATTCTGCCTCCTCCTGACTTTCTCCTCTTTCCTTGAGAAACCTTTTCTGGCTTGGGGGCACGCAGCAGCTGAAGTTCTGTCTCTGCCTTGAGCAGGAGTTCAGGAGCTTAGAGAGAAGTCTGAGTGAACTCAGTGTATATGAAATGGTTTATAAAGCTGCAGGGGGGGTTGCCTGTGACTCTGTGGACTGTGCGTGGATGTTAAGGAGTGTACAGTAGGATGTTACTCCTGCCATTATTCCTTCCATATATCATAGGTTTGACTGGCTTCTGGGAACTGACCTTCCCCAAAGAGGAAATTAAAGTTCTGTCGACACCCAGTTTGAGTCAGATCAGGGTCAGCACTGATTATGAACTTGGCCTTGTAGGAATTCTGTTTGTCTGGGTGAAGTGTTTGGCCTCAGAGAAATCTTTTTTCTACCTGGATGCGTAAAAACCTACAGAATCCCAGGTTCTGAGGGAAGCCTAGTTATTTAAAGCCTGCTGCCTCTGTTAGTCTGCTCTTAAAAGTGAGTACAGAAGAACTGGGCAAGGTGGGATTAGTTTCCTTTCTCTGATAAAAGCAGATTAATTTTAACACTGGCTAAAATTGCACCCATTTTCTCTTGGTAAATGAACCATAAGGCACATTGTCAGAAGTGAGCCTTCCGTAATGACTGTGGTTAATATTTTAGAGCCATTTTCTCTCTGGATCAGAGCTTAAATTCAAGCATGTGAATATCAGCAGTATATGCTGTATATTAGCTTGATTTCTATTCATTTGCAGCTCAAGAGTATTCTTCACTTCCCCCATGCTAATTTCAGAATACCTCTGAGCCCTGTAGAGGAAGGGATTTGCATCTGATTTCATACCCAGGTGTACATCTGTTTATTTTTGGGAGAGCTGTCTCGTAGGCAGAAGCAAGGCAGGACAATTCATGTGCGTGTGGGTCGGAGGTGAGGCTCGGGAAATGTCAGCTCAGGTACCTGCTCTGCTACAGAGCTCCTGTGTGTTCCCCAGAACATCCCTGCGCCTTGGGGTGACTCAGTTTGCTGAACTGTAGATGAGTATTAAAATCTTTTCCCTGCTTCCCATCAGTTCCTGGGCTCTTCAGGGGCTGTGATGCACCGGCGGCCGTACCTCCGGACCGTGGGGGCCGCCCTGTTGGTGTACGGAATGATGGACGGGGCCATTTTGTGGGCAGGGAGGACGGGGCTGGGGAGCAGCCATTTTGTGTGCCCGAGGCGCAGCCACCATGTTGCAGCGGGGCACAGCTGCAGCCTTTTTGTGCAGGGACGGGCGAGCAACCACTTGGAGTGTGAGAGGGATGGTCGCCATTTCGACTGTGATCTTTGCCTTGAAGGTGGGAAGGTCAGCCATTTTGTGGTGTCGGTGAAGGAGGGGGGCTGTGAGGGCGGGAAGCGCCATCTTGGAGTTGTGTGGGGAGTGTGCGCGCCATCTTGATGACTTTGCAAATAGGTAGGGATCATGGAGAACACATGTTCTAACCCAAATTCTTCTCCCGATGGTTGCCGTGTGCTTTGACCACTTCTATGAACTGTCCCTTCCTTAAATGTGGTGGGTTGTTTCTTTTCTAATTTATTTAAAATACTTAAAGTCAAGCACCATGCGGCAGTAGCCTGTGACACAAGGGGGTCTTTCTTGATTGAAGATTTCCATAATTTTATTCCTAAATTGCCCCACTCGGAATAGGTCAAATTGTAGGAAATTACCTAATTATTTTTCACGATCCATTTTATGAGGGCTTTAAGGGAAGCTTTATCAATTGGATGTCCATGTAAATAAATCAGGCTCTTAAGCTGACTGTAATTCTCCCTTTCTCTTTTTGAAAGAGAAGCGCCCATTTTTTGATTCAATTAAAATTAAATGTAAAAACCAATGAAAATTATATAAGGATTGGGAATACGACTGCACGGCTGCTGACCAACCTTGTCCAGCGGGTAGGTTGATGATTCCAGGAATCCACCACACTGAGCCGTGGATGACTGACTGAGCACGGAGCCAATTCACTCCGTCATCTGAGCTTGATTATCTACTTGGTAGAAGGCTCTGTCCCAGAGTTCAAGTCTGTTTGGTCTTCCTCATATGTCCACTTCTTAAAGTGTTCTTTCCACTCGGCATATGTCGTGCCTTCTCCCTCAATGCACTACAGTACCTTGTTAATAAGATGCAGAGGTAGAGGGGGAAAGATCTCCTAGGGCTCATTGGTTGAGCTGTACCAGTACAAGTTCTGTGTGATGAGCAATACCACCTGTACCAAGGCACATGCCCTGACTGAGTCTGCTGGTGTTCTGTTTCCCTCTCACTACTTGTTCCCTAATGCACAGTACAGGGAACACTGGGACCAGCTACAAAGTGTTCAACACATTCATATGGGGCGGTGAAGAGCCACCATGTGTGTATCTCAAGAGTTCTCCTTCCTGAAGTGCCACGCGAAGGGTGGCTTTTGTCTCGTTCTTTGCTTATGTGCTGGCTGTTTTCTGCAGAGAGGGTCTTTGGCCACATCCCTCAGGTACTGTCCATGAGTGCTGCTTCTTTATCTGGAGAGAATGTGAATGACTGAATGCAGTTGCCATTTGCTATGTGCTCCACAGGGATGTTTTCTGCCCAATTCCTGCTCTGACTTTCCTGGAAGAAAACATTAAATTTCAGACCGTGGCACTTCTGCTGTTAAAACCCCATCTGTGTCTGACTGCCTGAGTTTCCCATTACTTTCTAGTCGTAATGCATAAACCAGTGCAGACAAGCTATATATAGTGCTTAAAAATTACTTGACCCTGTCTTTCATTCTTAACATCTGCTTTGGCATGGCTTGGGGCCTGGAACAACTGAAGAGCCCTTGTGGCTGACAAAACTGTAGGTGAGAAAATACAGCAGGAATTTTCAAGTTTTAGGACAGCCATTTGGGAGTGTAAGTTGAGACAACTTATGCAGTAGATGTAGGATAATGGTCTGAGCCTTGGATGAGAAGTTTTAGGACAAACACAACAGCTCTGGTGTGCTAAAAATAAAAAGAATAAAATGATTGGACACAGCCAAGGTGATAATTTTGCTAAGAGCTCTTGAAACAACTGAAATTGTTAACACTGCAATTATTCTCAATAGTGTAGTTTTCTTGTACTTACACATTCTGTTGTCTTGCTTTTTTCATCCCAATTAAGGAAGTGAATTTCTTTCTTAATTATCCAGCTCTCAAGCCCTGATACAGATTTCTAACACTTTGAGGTAAATTTAACCGGATCCTTGTTTATGCATTTGGGGGGAAAATAAACAGGGAAATTTGGAAAATGTTTTTAACTCCAGCAGCCCTTAGTGGAAACATGCTGTTGATTGCGAACCATAACACTAAGCAACTGTTGTTTCTACAGCTTGGATGTTGTGTTCATTTCAGAGGGATGACAGAAGATCGAGGCTGTTATTCCCTGTTTTGCATTGATAAGCCTTTACTTTCATCCTTACATAAGGAGAAGGATGCTGCAAAGACTCAGGAAAGGTTTAGGAACTTAGCACTTAATGAAAAGAGATTAGAAAGCACCAGTAGCACTGCAGGGGTGAGCCAGAATTCTCACTTCACATCTTTATTGTGGGAAACCCCAGGGCTCCTGCTGGGGTTCTGCTCTTTGCTTTCTCTGCCCCATTTCGGAGCTCTCACTGCAGCATTGCCACAAAAGGAACCTACCTTTTTTACTTATGAATATCTGAGAAAGAAATTATTAGCACCATCTATTGGAGAAACAGAGATACTGACTTCTTCACAGGTCTGAATATGCAAGATCTTGGGCTTTTTTCACTTTCTTTTTTGATTTCCAGCTATAGTTTACAGTGAAAATGTGCCTAGACAACCTGCTTGTCTTTTAACTTATAGCAGCCTGGAGTCTGTGCTTAGGGGTTTGTTCCTTGTTTCAAAATGTACCTTAAAGAAATGCAGTGAACCATTTAAAAGAGGGCAAGCAGACAAAGATTCAAATGTCAAAATGGTGCCTTGGCCGTGGCAGGTTCTGTCACATCAATAGGACAAGGGCAATAGCTGAGAAACAGTTTGCAGCTGAGGAGATAGGCATGTCTAGTGCCTTGAGTCAAACTGGGCTAGCGTGTCTGAGGAATTTGGGTGAAGAATGCGATATTTGACCTTCATGATCTTTATGGGACAGAGAAAACTCTATCACTTGAAGAAAAAGCAGAGGAATTCATTTTTATTGGAAGACTGACTTCAAGGCTCATCTTTGGGTTGGAGATTTGTCATGATCTGAGGTAATTTCAGGACAAGCATGGTTTGATCAGTGTGACTCCTCTTGACAAGATTAGTGGCGTCTCTCACAAGTTTCAGGGAATTTGCACATGTAGAGTCTATTGAACTCCTAATTCTCACTTCCACAGCTGCCTCATGGGCTTCTCCATGTTTCTTCAGTGCTCTTGCCCATTGCATTTTTGTACTGTTCCAGTAGGTCTTCTCTATGCTCTTCCTTCAATAATGAATAATTTCTTGTTGGAAGTGCCATGCTGGCAGGCCAAGGTTCAAATCCTGGTATTGATAAGGAATGGTACTGCAAGAACACAGCAGGCAGTGGTCTCTTAAGTAAAAGAGGTCTGATCTCTGCTGCTGTGGGAAACGTATTGCCTGCATTGATGGACCATCTGCTGGTTTTAAATGATTTGCCCTACTGTGCTAGTTGGAGAGTACTTAACTTTTTCTGATGTCTGTTGAAACATGTTTCCTTGATACCCAGCATAATTATATTTAGATCATTATCCATCTTCTGTTCTGCCAGAACAATCTTTTAATCTTCACTCTGTGATATTTGTACTGTAGAAACAAAAGTCCTATCCTTTTGTAGTCTGTTTCATTTGGTAAACAGGCAAAGGTCTTTTATGTCACAGCCATGTGATTGCATCTAACCAAATCAATGTTTTAAGAAGCTGCGACCTCACGGGTAACTCAATCAGTAAAAGTTTAGCTTTCAAAGAATTGGACAATTATTATTTCTGACTCTCTGGGTGGCTGTTGGAGAGACCTCAGTACTTTCTATCATAAGTTCCTATTTCAGTAGCTTGCTCTATCCATGACAGTTGATAAAATATCTAGATTTCAGATAATTAACACCATGAAATTTAATGACTTAGCTATGTGAATGCCATTCTGAGAGACTGGAAGGATTAAATACAAAAAAGAGAGAGAAATAGAGCTGTGTTGCCTTTGGGAATGTAGACTTGTTATAGGTATGAAAAGGTTATTAAGACCTCAGGGGGTAGTGTGAGCTGGACAGTTTTGGCTTTGATCCCATGGGCAAGACAGAATTGCAGTGCTCCTGAAATGCATAGTGTGGAATTGCTTATGCAGTGACAACCTCCAGAGCTCCTTCACTCCAGTTTTAAGTTATCCTAGTGACAGGTTTCCCTGCTTGCTTCCCTTGAGAGTGGTGTGCTTGGTCTAATTGATTGACCCATTAGCAAAGCAAATTTCTCTTGCTATTCAGCCAAAATTTTCCTTCTGCTTAATTTCAACCCATCACTTCTAGTTATGCCCCCTGCGAGCCTGCCTGTGCTGCCTCTGCCACAGTATAGCTTTATCGATCTTGGCTCTGTGTAAGTAATTCTTAACTGACTGAACTTATTATTGGCAGTACCAGGGTAGTGATGGCACTGGGGAGAGCCTGTTTCTTGACTCTTTGATCCATGGGGCTGGAAGAGAAGAATACGGTGCAGGAGTTTGGCGTTGATCACTGAACTTTCTGAAGGTTGCAGAAAGTGGTTTCTGAGTTTTCCCCCATTCTTTAGATAGTTGAGTTTACGCAGCTGTGTGTGCACAATGTTGTGTGCAGATATTCAGACCACTTGATGTCGGAGCAGGTGTCCTGAAATTAGAAGGTAACTCATCGGTATTTGGCCTGTGGGAGATTTCCCAAGGGTAATTTTTTGATTCTTGTTAGGCAGTGTGTGAATGTGTGTTGTGGGGACAGGAGATGGATAATGTCTGGGGGAAGTTCTTTCCTTTAAGTGTTTGGCTCAGGAAACCTGGTGAGTTTATTCTGTCTCTGGGGGTGTTGCTCACCTGAGTGGATGAGTGGGAGAAGAATCAGTGATGCTGCTTGATTCCCAGATTTCGATGCACATCCCCCTTCTGTGCCTTAGTTTACTCCTGGATGCAACAAGATCTCTTTCCCAGCAGTGCTAGTGGAAAGGGGAAGGATGGTATTTCTTTTGGTGGGACTTAGTTTGAAGACCATTTGCAAAATGTTTTGGGCAGCTCACGCTGTCATGGAAACTTGCTTGTATGCTCTGAGCTTACAGAAAAGTAGAGCAACAGGATAGTTAGAGGGGAATTATTAATAAGAATTTTAAAACTGCTGATGAAATTGTTTCCCAAGTAGATGAAAGTAGAGAAGCATGTGTGGGGTAGCAGACAGTGGGAAATACAGCCATTCTGGGGATAAAACAACATATGCTCAATTGTACTGCTACTACTCCCATAGTTTGTTGAAATACTGGCAAAAAAATTGTAGTTACTGAGCCCTAGGCACTATATTGCATTTAAAAGCTGAGGTATCAAGCTCTCTGTTTTAGGATACATTGCTCTATCAATGCAAGGAAAAGAGCTAAGCACAGAGAATTGCAGCAGCCTGCTGCCAGGATGCTTGTGGACACTGAGCCACCCACGTACTGCTGTGTGTTCCTGGAGGCTGGCTCTGCAAGTATATTAGTAATTGTGAGCTGTGCACCTTTCCACTGTGGCTGCAGAAGCAAAGCCAAGCCAATTATTTGCCCATCAGAGCAGGATTACAGTGTCCTTCCTCCCATCTTCTCTATCCATTCTTTTGTTTTTGTATTGTTTTGCTCAGTTTAAATGCAGAGATGATTAATTGCCTTGCTGACCTGATTCTGTCGCTACATGGGATCTGCTTATATCAAAATGTTCTAGCCCAAATGACTAGAGTATGTCAAAGTTTGGTGATTAAAGAATTACAAAATACTTTCTAAACATCCTATCCTCTACTCATTGTGACTTTGGACAGAAGCCCAGACAAGAAGGGGAGAGAGAAGGGTGAAAAATGAAGGGGGGAAAAAAAAAGAAAAAGAATAAATTGAGAGGGATTTCTGTAATATTTTGCTCTCATATTATTGAGAAGATTGCTAACAAACATTAGTGAGACAAAATTACAGTGATTTGTATGGATTCCCAGGTGGACAAGTTTAACATTAATAAATTATTACAGCCTGCTCTGTCATAGAACTGTTGTACTAATCGTAAAATGAAGGGGCTTTATATATAGGCAGGGGAGTGTGTGTGCTCTTATAATATGGATGGAGGCATCTCACTTTCCACTAATAGATTAAAATCCTGTGTTGGGGTGGAACAGTGAAGTGTTTAACTTTCTGCTAATGCTGTGGATGATTACTACTGTGGGAGAGGATGCATATGGCAAACTTTTATTTTGGATGCCAAAGCAAACCCAGTGGATCTTGCTGAAATGTCCCCTTAGCCACCAGTGCCTTAAACCCACAGCTCAAGTGCCCTGTTAGTTTCTGTTGAGGCTGGCAGCAGGCTGAGCACCCTGTGGCTCTCGTAGGTGTAAGTGTGGCACAGCACATCAAGGTTGGCAGTTTAAGTGCTTTCTCCCTGCTGCTCTAGAGTCTGTGGCGGGAACTGAGCAAAACTGAAAAACATCTAAATAGAAATAAACACTTCAGGGTGAAGTTTTTTTGTGGTATTTTTAAAATAAGTGGTTTTGGAGTTGCTGTATTGCCTACTTTGATTTTATTACTGACAATGCTGACTGATAGGCTGGGTAGCACCTGCCTTATGTGCTGGCTTCTCACAAGCAGTCATTGGTCTCTGCAGTGGTGGAGGAAGAAACTGATGCTTCTTCCCAATCCTGGGACATTTTTGTGGTGATTGCTCTGGTTTACAGCAAATATCTACTGCTTTTGTGGCCTTAAAGTGGTAGAGGAAAGATGATTTTCATCAGGATGTTGTTCTGAGTCACTTCTGACTTGGGCCAAACTGCCAGTCAAGTAAAGTGGTTTTACTTCCATGCTTAGCCCTCTTGTGTTCTGCAGTGTGTTCCTTAATACTGAGTTCAGGAGATTAACTTATTACCGAGGTGACGGGAGACAAATTCATGGTGATGATACTTAGTCAATAATTCCTATTTGCTGTATGTTTCATTCTCCAGTGTGATAAACCAGTTGTATACTGGACATTTGCTTTCCTTTAAACCATGTAGAACTGATGAATTGCTGTTTTAATTATTTCTGGGGATTTAAAAAGATTAAGTAATTTTTTCTTCAATATTAAATATTTCAAATGCTAATATTCTTTGGAAGTGAAGATAGCATCTACTGCAAAATTGTATTTGTTTTGACAGATTGTATGTTTTGGCCAAGTTAACATGAATGAAGTAGTGTTTAACTGTTTTCTTCATTTCATATGACTAAAACTCCTAGTTCCAGTTAAAAATCAGCATCATCCCAACTCTGTGGTTCTTTCTGAATTTTTGCTGCTACTCTTTTCCAGTTTTCCTACTGTAAATATATAAGAAATAGAAAATGCAAAAGTAGTCCCTATTCCTTTTCCTTCACTCTTCTTCACCTATATTCTAGGTGCTGTTTTGAAATGATATGTAAAGAAACATTCTTTTTGTGAACAAGGTCAAAGAAAAGCTCAGTCTAGAAATCAAATAAATCAAAATTCAATCAGGAAATTTCAATAAACATTTTCAGAGAGGATTATTTTTCTCCAATGTGTTTTCCTTCAAAAGAAAGCCATAGGTTTTCTGACCAACTATTATTACAAACAACAAAGGGGCTTTCAGAAGGAAAAGTGATATTGATACTTCACTTAATTTCTACCTTTTTGTTTGTCCTTTGAGTCAAATGATTAATGATTGATGCCTCTTTGCTTGGAACTCAGGGTGCTTTGATTCGGTTTTCTTTCCCAGTGTAGTGTTCCTGTTTGTGATCAAACAAATTAATTTCTCAAGCTGGGGTATATTTTAACTCAGCCTTATCCAGCAGCCAGCATACTGGAGTTCTTACTGTGCTTCAGGTTTTTTAATCCTTTGGAGAGCAGTGCAGCGTCCGGCTGTGGCAGAATATGTTTATCTTTTTTTGGTCCTTTCTCTTTCACTAGATTTTAACTCACTGTGTGTTCTCTTATGCTTGGAATTTACTTTAATATATGATTGCCTCTTGTGATGTTGTGGGCCGAAGAAAGTCAGCTGAGAAAGGACATTGAAGTATTATGTGTATCTGTAAGCTTGTGGTGAAAAGCTTTCAACTCTAAATATGAGCTGTGGGCTGCAGTGTTTGGAGGGTGGAAAGGGGTGTTCTGTCCTGCTCGTGCCTAGGGCTGCACAGAGTCTAAGAAATTGAAGACAACCTCAGTATGGGAGAAAACCTTCATGAGTATTCAGATTTGAAATAATAGATCTCATTACATCCTTCAGGTTTTTTCTCTAATAGGTAATTTCTATTCTAGCAGATAAAGTAATCATGTATGTCAGATGCCTGTATGCTGGAGAACTGATCTTTCTTGAACAGAAACCAAGAATGGAATTGGGGCACCTGGTTTGGTTCATAGCTTGGGAAACCTTTAGCAAGTTGTTCCACTGGTATCTATTTGCAATGCCAGTTCATTGAGGCAGCAGCTTTCCATGGGACAATTATGGTTTCTTTCGGAGTCCCTGAGTCTGGTCTGCATGCCTTGCTGGTGGGTAGGTAAAAATACAGAGCATGTATTATTCTGATGGCTGCATCTTTTCCTTCCTCCCATGAAAGGCATGACAGCTTCATGTGGCCTTAGTCTGGTATACCAGCCTCCAGGAACCAGAAGTTGGGTACCACAGCTTGAAATGTTCCTGATTGGCATCTATCATCTCCAATTTTAAGAGCACTATCCATGCACTTTCCTTTAAAAAGAAGGGGGGCTGAGGGGGTGGNTCTGTAAAGCCACTCTTTCCCCCAAGAAGAAAAGATGAATGTTTCTGCATAGCCTCTGTTGTTATTCGGGCAGCTTTAGACCAGCTGTGACCAAGTGAAACAATGGGTTGACAATTCTAAACTGCTGGTGTTGTAAAGACAAGGAAGGAAAGGAACCGCGGATGTTTATCTCCCTGTTTATACCTAGTTTTAGTGCATCAATCAGTCAGTGCTATCAGGGCTTGTGGGGGAAAGATAATAGGATTTATTGGTGGCTGTTGGGATAACCCACACACTGCATAAATATGTTAGTAAAACTCCAGGGAGTGTCGATCTATCAAAACGGAATAGGCAGGAAGGAGCACAAGCTTCCCAGCTGTGGAGCAGCTGAGCTCTTGGTGGGAGGTCAGTTCTTCACAATCAGCATGAATTGCACAAAGCTGCTGCTGGCTTTCCCCCCACATTCAGTGAAGGTATGAGAGACAGAAATCAGGAAAGCAGAGACTTGCTGGGGAGGAGGAGTAAGAGGTGAGGAATAAGGTGCAGTCTCCGTGTTTTCCATCCTTCTGTATTAAGTCATCAAAGTGACCATGGTGGTTGGACTTGCCACAGGCTGCTTGGTTGTGACAGGGGAAAGAGTCAGCTGAGGATCTATGTTAACATGAGCAGTTAAATTATAAGAAAAAAGTTTGACTTGTGGTTATGTATTACTCTTTAGTGATAATTAGAAGCAGATGATTCAGAGCATCTTGGAGAAGGAACAGCTGGGTTTTCCCTTCTTTCATTCCAAAGAAAGAGGAGTGTTGTCTCCTGACTTAGTGTTTCCTTTGTATTGGCGCCTTCTGATGTTGTTGGTTACCTTTTGAAATGAAACATAAGCTGTGATCATGATGTGTCTGTGTACTTACTAGTATACAGGTGTTGATGGTTCAGATGATCGATTCCACTTTAAAGTTACTTGCCATTTTTGGCTGACATACTTGAGTTTTGCATTTTGTGTGATTCAGAGCTGAGTGATAAACATTCATGTAATGATAAAATTGGTCTGCAACCAAACCTGGGTGTTCCACTATTCACAACACTCTGGGATGTATAAAAAAACAAATCCCAGAGAATGACTTGGGCGTCTGTGGGTTGGGGGAACAAGGACAAGGCAGGCTAACACAGGAGCACGTCCTTATTACAAGCAGATACAAATGTGGATGTCAGTGCTGCAGGCTCACTCCTGCACTCTAGTAAGCAAAACATGCCATAGCACCAGCCATATTAAAATGAAAAAAAAAAAAGTCATACATGGAACGGCTTTTCCTCCTGCTGTGTGGCTACAAATGCCTGCATGCCACCTGTTCAGGCAAATGACTCTGGGTCCAAAGAAGTCCATGAGTTAAAACCACCAGTCTACATATACTTTCCCAGAGAACCCCCTGAGGTTTCATATTTGTGCTCACACATTTGTGTGGACTGCCTGCTTTGCAGCAGGGTGCCCCAGACAAGCATAACTCAGGAAATCTCTAGTCTTATCTCCTACTCAAAGCAGGGACAATTTGAGGTCCAGTCAGGTGGATAAGAGCTTTTCCTTGTTGGATTTTGAAAATCTCTTTGGATGAAGGCTGTGTAACATCTCTGGGCAGCCTGACTGTCCTCACTGAGGAAATGTTTCTCCCTTGTGTCCAGACTGATCCCTTCATGTTTTACCTTGTGCCTGCTCTCTCATTCTCCCAGTATTCCCCACTGGGACAAGCCTGCCTCCTCTTCTTGGTGAGTCCCCCAAATCCATGTCTTCTCTGGGCAGGCCCTGCTGGTGTTGGCTTTCTGTGTAGGTGCTCCATCCCACTGTCCACACAGCTCTCCCCTGAGCAAGCTCTGCATTATTAAAGGCTTCTCTGCACTGGGGATGCAAAAACTGTAGATGGTATCTAACAAGTGCAGAGCACAGGGAGTAATTGCTTCCCTTGGTCATGGGCTGGGCTTCTGTTCCTACACCCTGTGAAGATGCCAGCCCCCTTTGTTGCCAGGGTGCACAGCTGGCTTGTGCTGTGCTCATTTCCTGCCAGGACCCCTGTATCTCCTCAGTGAGCTGTACCCCAGCCCCTGTCAAGAATTTTGGCTCTTTTTACAAGAAGCACATAATAAACACAGCATACTTTCTGTACTTGCTCATGTTACGGGGGTCTGGAAGATGAGGTTGCCTTTAGGCATCCTGATGCAGATGATTATTTCCTCTGAACATTTAGCAACTTGTCACTGTTTGAAGCATGAGCATGGTTTAATAAAAAAACAACAAAAAAGCCCCCTCTTAAACATTTCACTCAGGGCTGTTATGCTCAGAGTCAGTTCTAGTCTAGGGAATTTTCTGTTTACCCCTTCTCTTGAACATGATATCTTTAAAAGTGCGCTTGATAATTCAGGAGAGTCTGAGTCCTAAACAGCAGCTGCACAATGTGATTACATGTTTCCTTCAACATTATAAGAAATTCTCCTTTGCATCTATAAGTTACTGATATTGCTTGGAAGTGACACAGTGTGTGCTTCCTTCCTATTCTCAAAGAGACTGTGAAATTCTAGCTTTGATAAATTAAAAAAACAATCTTCCCTTACCTTCTGAATGACTGAGCTAGATCAGGATTAGCTGCAGAGAAACCAGCATTCCTCAAGTTTAATTGAACTGGTGTATCAGACTGAATAAATTTCACTTCAGTAGCTCCATGGGTGTGTTAACTAGTGCTTATCCAACTGGGATTTTATTACTTTGTATTAAATTTTATTAATGATTTAATTAAAATAAATAACCATACAAAGCTGAAAATGGGCTTAATGTGTTTTTGGGGGTTTTTTTGAACGCTGGCACACTGCAGTTGCCCTTCTACAGCATTAGCAATGGGCCTTTCCCATCAGAAGAGCCCTAAGAGCTGTCATGGTACCAGATAATGAGGCTGTTGTGCTTTGTCTTTGGATGAGTGGATGTCTCTAGCTCTAGATCGGTGCGCAGGCTGGGAACCCAGCAGTTAATGTCTCTGGGGGGCTGTAGTTGCTGTATAGCCTCACAGAGCACAAGTATGTAGCTCAACAAGAGCCTGTTTTCTGCTGTCAGTCATCCCGTAGTTTGCCCAGTTCAGTGGTAGATCACTCAATTTTAAGTGACAAATGTATCCAGTCTAATAGAATCAAAATGTATTTCTCCCCTTATGTTTTCTAATCTGTTTTGTCTTTGTAATTTGTCACACTCGCATATTTACTTTACATGCAGACCCTTTCTTTGATTTCATACCTTTGCTACTTATATACCATGCTGTTTTATTTGCTGAAACTATTATTTAGCCATAATGATGTTACCAGCAGTACTATTTTAATGAATAATAGATTTCATAGCTGAAGCTGTGTCATCCTGTGGTTCTGATTTCTCATGGGAACCAGAGAATTTTTCCATGTAAGATGTATCTGATGTCTTGTTTTAGTTATGCATAATCCAGCTTTTCAGCTGCTAGAAGAAGCAGATTGTGATGAACATTTAACATCTTTCATAGCAATGGGAGATGTAAAGTTGGGAAAGGAAGGATCTGTTTTGTTTTTTCATTCTCTTATATTTTAATTGTTGGTCTCAAAGGTGCTATTTGCCTACCTCTAGCCATCTGGGAAACAGTGCTCTGACTTTGTGTAAATCTCAGCTTTGTGTGCTTTTGGAGCTCAAGAAAAATCACTAGGCTGGGAATTGGAAAAAAATAACAAAAACCAAACAAAAAACCCCGCACAATTTGGCATTAAGTAGACGTGTTATGATGGAATTGTTTTCAATGAAGTCTTAATTATCAGGGACAGCTGATTGCAAGATGGACAAGCTTTTGTTATCACTTTCCTTGACATCTGCAGGAGGATTTCCATCTGCTTTGCATTTTGTGACTGCATCCAGGGCCAGACTCACTGCCCATATGTACAGTGAGCTGGGAAGGCTGGCCCTGGAGCTTGGTTTCCAGATCCTGTGCACTGGATGGCTGAAGATCACCTGGTTCAGGAGCTGGCTTTACAGGCAGGGGTGGGTGAGCTGCTTGGCCTCCAACATGACTGCTCTTTCACCCAGCTATAAAGCCTGGCCTGGACATGGCCATGGTTCTTCATGCAAAACCAGAGCAGAGGTACAGCTGAGAACTTGCTGTGAGACATGGCAGTCTTCAGATTGAGTCAAGTGGGAAGAAGTTCAGGAGAAGTCAGGATTTGCCAGTTCATTAGTGTTCTGGCCTCCTATGCAGATGGAGCTAACTGAGTTTTGTGTTGCGGGACCTGCAAATGTGAATCAAATTGAGTATCTTTATTAGTTAGAGAAAAAGACCAGAAAGGCAGGACTCATGGGTTGCTGTGCTCCCACTCCTGTGTGGTCACGGGTAACTCGATTAACTGCTCAGTGCTTCAGTGCAAGCCATCTGTAACATAAGCATCATGATACTTACCTGCCTCTGAGGGCCATTTACTTAATTAAATTGCTGAGATCTTCAAATAAGAGATACTTTAAGTAGTTCTGTGTGGAGTAGAAGTAACGGAGCTTGGTTTCCAATGGCTTTGTCTTGTGGTTCGTTTCCAGCTCTGATTGAAACTTTCCCCTGGGCCAAGACTTCATGAGGATTTTCTTTCTAATTCTCTCTCCAGGCTTCACAGGTGTTCATTAAGAGGTAAGCTTGGCCTTTCCTGTAGAAAGGGCATTCCCAGGGGATATTTCTCGGATGTCTTTTCTGCCCACCTGTCTGGCTTGTTGAGAGATTTTTGTTACTGCAGCTGTGAACCTTGATCCAAGTCAGCCAGGAGGTGCAAACATTGCAGCAGGAGGGGAGACCTGCAGCTCACAGGACAGCTTGCAGAAGCCTTGGTTGCTTTGGAAAGTGTGTGGAAACCAGAGCATTATAGTGCAAACCTATTGCTTAGAAATTATGGAGGAACTGAAAGAGTAAGTGGGGTTCATGTGTTTCCCTTGGTTGCTGTCAGAGGAGTTGTGATCAAGGCTCCTAAATCACTTGGACACTTTGCTTGTCTGCTCCAGTGTGATGCTGTCCTAAGGATGTCTATATCCTTTTTTTCAATTGTTCCCTTTGCATCTGAACACATTCCTGTAAAGAAAGTGTGGTTTATGGATTTTCTCAGTGCTTAAGGCCAAGGACAGCCTGTCAAAACCAGTTGGCTGATCCCAAATCTCCTGTGTTGATAGCTCTGTAGCAGCTCCCCTTGCTGCAATTCATTTCTGCTGACAGGTTTTCTAGTTGGGAAGGGTTTTGTAGAATTTTTCAGCTGTTCTATCTTTTGTGCACACTGCTTTCTGGGGCTCCCATAAATAGACCGGAGCTAAAGCAGATGCACCTTGGCACCCCACTTTGGATTAGACTGGCAAATACATTGCAAGTCTAGGAAAGCAGGTGGGAAATTCTTTGTGATGAAGAAGGGTGTCAGAAGAGAGGGTGATTTTGAGGGTCAGGGAATGGGGTGACCTGGTGACCTCTGAATGTGAGTGAATATGTGTATTACTACATCTGCACCCTTTAGCTGTGCTCCTTTGGTGGTTAAGCTTATCAAATCAGCTCAGGAGTTCACACTTAGTCCCTCTTAGTCAGTCTGAGTGAAGTGCAGGAAGAAACTCCTCTGAGCTACATTTGTTTCATTGGCTGCTGCTCAGCTGAAGCTGGGAATAAACTGACTGAAGGGTGTAAATGCAAAGGAGCATCACTTACTGGTGGAGGAATCCATGGGTGCAGGAACTGTACTGCAGATGCAGAGTCTGGCTTTTGGGCCTGCAGCTGCAGAGAAAATGAGCAGTGAATAGGCAGTTAATTGAAAGCTAAAGTAGCTGTTTACCGACAGTATAGTCTTGTCTTTTCTCCTATGTGTAATCTGTGTGAGATCACTTGAAATCAGCCTCGTTGACCCAAATTGTTTCCAATATTTGTTTGTTTTCCCTTTTCCAGCTGAATTTATATGCCATGCTTTTCACTCTTGCTTTTTTTTTTTTTTTGCCAGCATCTTGTATTATTGATCCTCACTGTTAAAGTGCTGCTATGCATCAGCTGGAAAATCATTCTCTCACTGAGCCAGTTAAATTCTGCTGATCTTCACTCAACAAGTAATTGGAACTTTAGAGAATAGGGATGCAGGAAGGACTACTTGGATAAAGAAGGGTTTACAGGTCTGGGCAAAAGGAGTTTTAAAATACTTTTGGGATATGTAGAGTAAATGTTGAGTCAGGAAAAGAAGTAAATATTTGTGGGATCCCATTGACTGAATGGGGCTATTTAGGTCTTTGCAGGGCTGAGGGATTCATTCCTTGAAAGAATAATGTGGTTAATAATAATGCTCCTACTGAGTGAGTTGCTGACTGGTAGTTTGTACCTGCTCAGCTTTTTCGTGTTTAAATACACTGTCTTATGAATATGTAGTGTCAATACATTCGTTTAGAAAATCACATTTGTCAAAAGTGTAGAACAGGAAAGTGTTTTACTGAGAAGACATAGTTTTCTCATGTGGAATATTGCAGAAAATAGCACAATAACACTTTGATATTCTGATGTTACAGCTGCTGATGGTCTCTGACTCAGAGCTCCCTATAAGCTAATGCAGAATGTGGTTACCAAGCAGAAACACTGGCAACTGGTTTGAGTGTGGATGTGGTATTGACAATATTCTAAACACAGTCAATATACGAACTGCTTGGGACCAGTTGTCAATAGAGCTGGCTGGCATTTCTCTCATTAATATTAAAATAATTAGTAGTATGTGAAAATGTATGTGAATGGTTTGTTATTTTTGTGAGGTTTTTGCCTTTGTCCCCTCCCCACCAAAGGGTATTAAAAAAATGTGGGGAGAGCTGAAATTAAGTAGAGCTTTCTTACTGCTTACTGAGAAGCTTCATGCCCCATTCCCAGTCTGTTTACAGATAGAGAGTAAGGTCAAGAAGAGCCTTCCAACCCAGTTGCCAGAAAGGAGGCAGTCAGGGCTGTCTCCACAGATATCCATGAGTATACTTAAAAATAAAGGAAGTTGTATAGATGAGAGGAAGAAATTGGAGCACTCTACTTCCATCAGCTTGCTTGGATGTCAATTGTCAGATTCACTAGGAAGGTATTGGTTTGATTCTCCCCCACTGGTACAAAATTGCTGTTAGATGCAGAAGGGAGAGAAGGAAGAGGATCTGAAAATTATCTATAGAAAATTCATTGTAAGAATCTTTCCGCCTGCAAATTATTCTGACATAAAATTCCTAATCAGCCATTTTCTTGAAATACCTGAAGAGCAGTCAATCACAAAGTATCTTAGGAAAGGATTTTGCTTTATTCTCTATTTTTGTTATATTTAATAAAGCTCAAAGTACATAGTGAGGAAAGTTAGAACAGCTCTTTATCTGCTAAATATCTGGGCACCACACTAGTGAACACTTCAGAGATGTCAGAAGCACAGCATGGGTATGCATTGGTACTTACATTGAAGAAGTGTCCAAGACTTAATACAAGGACCCAGTGTAGTACATGTTAGACAAGGTTTATACTTGGAAGGTACACCTGGTTGCCAGTAAAAAGCCATGAAGTATGTGAAGGGAAGTGAACTGTGAGCTAATTTGGGCAAGGTGACCAAGGTGTGGTGGGAATGTGAAGCTGGCTATTGAGCCTGAGGAGTCCTGAGTGACGTGGAGTAAGATCTCAGTGTAAGCCGAGAGGTGAGGTAATGCCAAGATGTTCACAAAAATGGTGGAAACCTGACAGCAAAACAAGTCAGAGATGGGCTATTTAGAGTAGTTCTAAAAGTGGATCCAGGGATGTTTGTGGCAGCAATTTCATTGCATGGAAACATGGGCTTTTAATACCTAAACCTTGTAATATGTGCAGTTACAACTCTAGGGAATTAAGGCAGCAAGAATTGTTTGAATTGTCTGCATATATTTGTATTACTGTTCAGAAGCTGAATCTCCTTTTGTTTGTGTTGTTTTCATTAGTTTCCTGGATTGAAGCTGTTCATGAAAAATGTTTCAAACCACTTAAGGGGCAGGATTTTATTTGGTAGAATGATTTTGCAATTGGTTCTTAAATCCCTTTGCTGTGTTAGAGTTGAGCCTCCCTTTGGTTCTGCAGGCTGAACAGCTGGATTGAAGAGTGCCAGATTGCCTACCAACCCTGGAAAGATCATGGAATGCTTTGGGTTGGAAGGAACCTCATAAGTCATCTAGTTCCAATTCCCCTGCCATGGTCAGGGACACTTTCAGTAGACCAGGTTGCTCAGAGCCCCATCAAGCCCACACTTCTGGGGATGGGGAATCTATGACTTCTCTTGGCAACGTGTTCCAGTGTCTCACCACCCTTACAGTAAAGAATTTCTTCCTAATGTCCAATTTAAGCCTACTCTGTTTAAAGTTGTTGCCACTTGTCCTATTACTACATGCCTCTGTTAAAAATCCCTCTCCAGTTTTCTCTAGCCCCCCTCTGGGGACTAGGTGCTCTTAGGTCTCCCCAGAGCCTTCTCCAGGCCGAACCACTCTAACACTCTTAGTCTGTCTTCATAGATTGTTACTGTGGCCCTGCTCTGGACTCACTCCAACAGGTCCATGTCCTTGTGTTTGGGGCCCCAGAGCTGGATGCCCTACTCCAGGCGGGGAGTCTTCCAGGAAACCTGAAGTGATGCCTTCTGTAGGATATGGTGGACTTCTGGACACAGTTTATAAAATAATTACAACTTCAGCCAGTTAATTTAGAAAACAAAGCATGAATTCTTCACTAATGTAATAAAGAATCAAAGTTCAGTTATGAGGGAAGTCAAGATGACTGATGCTAAGCTTCTGCTGCACTCTGGCAGAAGAAATGCCCCTGACCTCAAAACCCCTTCCTGACCCAGCTCCCTTCAGGAGGATATACTTTCTTCTCAATGGATGGAGCATTATCGCAGTGCTCAGAGGACCTGGGTCCCAGTTCTGCTTGTTCTGATGGTGGAAGCTGGTTTATCTTTGTGCTTGTTTTCTCTCTATGGCTAAAGGCCATGACCCAGCCTTGAAGTTATGTTGGGACTCCCAGTGAAGAGCTGTATTTAGGAACAGAACAGGGTGCTTACTTATGCTGTTTGTATGCTCAGTTTGAACTTAGTATTTATAAAAATGCTGACCTTGGATAGTCTGGTCCTCTTTGGGGACTGAATTATACCCTTGGGAGAGGATCAGTGCTGAGGTCCTGCAAGGCTGGTATTGGCCTCTGTGGACTTGCCCCTCAGGAGGCATCTACATACAGGTGCCATCACTGTGACATTATAAGCAGGGCTGGAGGCTCTCTGGGAGTCTCTGGAGGTATGGGCCATCCAGAAGATGGTTTGAGCATTCAGTGTGGCCCGTCAGATGTAAAGATGGTCCCTGCGAGGTATGTGGAAAGGAAAGCAGTTTAAGGGAGCAGTATATTGCACCATCAGGGCAGGAGCCAGGTTACTCACCCTGAGACCTCACACTGCAGAGAGCGCTGCTGGTAGGTGGCTGTGGAAAACATCACAGAGTAGGCAACACTACCTCATCTGTGCCTCTGGGTAGCCATGCATCTTTAATACTAGTGCTGACCATCCCTAACCTAAAGAACTAGGTTATAGGGTATTGGTTTGAAAATCTGCAATATCCTCTTCAGTTCCAGTGCTTCCAAATCAAAACCTTGCTTGGTCAAACTAAACCTTCAAATTGCTGATTCTAAGCTGCTACAAATCCTCCCTCTGTTGATTGGGAGCTGGCTCAACTCTGTCAGATTTGGTCTTAGTTTTGGATTCTGTTCATGCATGTGCAGCATTAACAGCTTGAATGGATGGAATAGCTGAGGAGCAGAGGTTACCATTTCAGCTGTCTTGCAAATCCTATAACCAAAGCATGTAATGTGGTGCTACAGCAGCATTTGTTTGGTTGGGTTTTTTTGACCTGGAAAGTACAACTGACTTCACAAAATGTTGCCAACAAAACACTGCTTAGAAAATTGGCCTATAAGTGTCACTTACTGAATGGGACAAGGGATATGCGGTTGCTGTCTGCAATATCTGCACTTTTCCTGTCAAAAGTGGGACCTCAGCTTGCTGCAGGTGATCTGCTGTGGCCGTTGAAGCAGAGGCCCTGGTTGGCAATAGAGCAGGAAGTCTGTATGGCGGGAACACAACCTCCAGAGACTTGTGATCTTGCTCTGCCTTGCCATGGGCCTTTGGGTCGTAACTATCACCATTCCTGCCCAGACAGAACTCCTGAAATAAATTTTAGAGTTGAAGGGATGTGTGGCGCAGGTGTGTGCAAGAGATGAAGGGATTCTTAAGGGGACATGTGCAGTGAGGGCTGTCAGGAGAGGGAAGAGGATATTTGGGCAGAGGTCTGGAAGAATGAGAAGAGTGGATGAAATCTCAAAGAAAACAAGGGATCCAAACCATGTGATTTCCATGGATTAAAAATGATACCTTGTGCTGTCTTCAAGGTTTCATTTTGAACTCCTTGCAGGGAGCCAGATCAGACAACTGGAACAATTCCTCCAGGTGATGAAAATCCGTAGCCCAGGCAATGTGTCCCCGAGGGCTTGCGTCCAGATGAGATGTGCGTGGTGAGCAATGCACCCAGGTTAACAGCAGAGTTGTGAGCAGTGCCTTCCTCCCCAGCTCTCCCCTTTTGCAATAGTCCACCCGGCTTGCTAGACAATTGTTTGAATTCATCAGTGGAACACTGAATGCTCATTCTGAACTTTGGCAAAGCAAAACTTAAAAAACCCCAAAAACCTATTTTGCCATTTAAAAAGAAAATAACAATCTTGTTTCTGAGTGTATTCAAGGATTTGTTTTCTGAAGATACAAGCAGACTGTCTGTTTAAAAACAGAATGACACCCCCCCACCCTTTCTTCTTTTTTACAGTGAAACCAAGTATCGGTGCTATACAAATCCAGCAGCAGTTCAGAGTAAGAAAAGGCAGCTCAGCAGGAGGTACTGAATAATGCTGAAACAGTTAATAAGTGAGGAAACAACAGTAAGCCCAGAGAATGGGTCATGTACTGGACTCTCTCATACTGGAAAAGGACTCATTCCATGGGGAAATGTGCAAAAAAAGGTATTTGTGCCTATTTTAGAAGTGCTGCTCAGGTCTGCTCACTATTGGACCTGCAGGGAACCCAGTACACAGGGATGGAGGGATCCTGACTGGATGTTTTGTTCTTCTAGTGCATGGGAAAAGTGCTGACTTTCCAAAGAAAAATGTAGCGCTTAATAGGAAAAATAACAAAAGGGGAAAGCCCCCCAGCATAACTAGGGATAAATGGCCTTGCGAGCTGGACTGCATCCATGTTGCACTGTACATGACTCTACCTCCTCCCAACCATTATACTTCCCACCACTGTTACAGGGGGCTGACCTTGCTGTGGTACTCAGCTCCTACATCTTATGAAGAGACCAAACCAGCATTTTTTAAAGTCAGTTAACTTTTTTTTTTTTACTCCAATTAGGTATTACCAGCAGCTGTTTTTCCACAGAGTTATCTGAAGTTTGAGTGGGGAATAAACAATCTTTGAAATTCAGTCCTCACTGAAGAGTATAAACTTTATTGTTGATCCTGATGGCAAGATGGTTTTTCCCTTGCTGGTCTGAAAGTATGACACACAAAGAAATTATTACTTTCTCAAAGTGCCTGATACAAACAATTCAGACATTGTTGGAATGATTCTTGTCTCCTAATGAGCTGTAGATCAGGCCGTCATTAAGTTTAGAGCCTGAATGAAACATTGCTGAGTCTGCTTCTCAGTTGAAACTGTTTTTTGAAATACAATAGAAAGTTTCTCACACTTCTATTTGTCAAAAAGATGGACCTGACCCAGGCAACTTCCTGAAATTCATCTTGGCAATATTTGCTAAGCTCCTGGTGGAAGGTCTAAATTACCTTTGATTGTGGTAAGATTTTTTTCAGATTTAATTAAATATAGGTGGAAGTTCTTTCTTTATACTTGTTCCCGGGGAGATTTATTTTAGAGTGGATATATTTAATAAAAAATTTTTCTAAGTGATTCAGTCTTAGCAGAGACAGGAGTGATGGGAGCAAAGTGGGACAAAAAGTAATTTCATCATTTGATAATAGAAAGTTATGTCTAATTTTTAGAGTTAAGCTTACTTCGTTCTTAACTGGTGCTGAATTCAGTGTTGCTGAATAAAACATTCAGACAAAGCTTTTGGGTTTTGAGGAGCTTCTGTATAAGTTCTGGTACACTCAAAGCCCTTATTTGGGTTTGTTCTTTGTATTGTGATCCACGCTTTGTGTCCTGGGCTCTGCAGATACCAGAGTTAGACTCCTGCTTCCACGAGTGTGCAGTATTTGGGGAAAAAAAGAAACAACAAAAAAGTAAGAGTGCACCTTCACCGTCGTGGTGTTTTGCAGAAAATGAGTTCATACTGAGTTCTGGGTGGGGTGGTCATAGCTAGATTGCACTAAGTAATCACATTCATGTGAAATCAAGCTGAACATTTAAATCCTCCCCTGTAGTGCGGGTAGTTTCTTGGAGTGGGAGGTGGAATAGAAGTACAGGGAAACTAGATGGACTGAACTTTGACAAAAAAGCTTGTAGCCAAATAGAGAATTGAGGCAAGTTCACCGGGATACATAGTTTTTGAAATAAAGCAGGACTGGTTTCTCTTTCTATTCTTTGTGTTCTCTTTTTGTCTTCTGCCACTGTTTGTGGGTTGTGCCTGTTTTAGTAATCCAACAGTGTTGTGGTTTTTTTTTTTTTTTTTTAAAGTCTATTCTGGTTAGTTACATCTGTGTTAGATAATGCTGCTTCTGCTTGGCCTCAGGATTGGATTCTAATTTGGCATAGAACAACATTCATCTTCAGTGAAGAGCAATTAATGACTTCATACAGCTTATCAAAACTCACGAAGTAAATCTCCTTGTCTTCCTTGTGTTGATTACAAAACTAAAGGTATATCAAAATTTTCTAGTTGGGGCCTTAATATTGCTGTGGAGTTAGCTGCTGAAGTATAAGTTAACCTTGTTGGAGAAGTTTCAATTCATGCAAAAATCAGTGGGAATTGGGAATTCTCCTTAAACTTAGCTTCTCTATGTTGACATTTCATTGGCACTACTCCTGCAGCAGTGTTGATATTGCTGACTTGTCCATGGCTCTGTCAAAGGCGAAGTGAGATCAAATCTAGAAGAGTTTCTTTCCTTGTTCTGCTCTGGCATCTTACTCTTTCTTGCCCTCAAAGTTTTATTGATCTTTAAGTACTCTACTAGACCAAACTGTATATTTAAGCTGTTGTCTTCCACTGATGTGCATCTGGTTTTGAGTTTCACATAGTGTGGGTGATGCTAGCTGAAATAATATTTCTATAACAGGGAAACCTGTCAGGTGTAACTGTTAGATATCAATATCCAGCAATGGCTCTGCAGTGTAAGAGGGCTGATGTTTTTTTTTGTTTAGAAATATTTCATTCAGCATGTAATACTAGTCTGTAGTCAACTGTGACATGTAAGGTGTTCCTAGCTGCTGGTTGGGCATGAAGTCTGCTACCGACCCTGTGCCTGCAGTCACACCAGAGCCTCCTTTGGGGCTGCTCATCATCATTCTACATTGAGAATAATGAGGGTCTGTGAGTTCAATTTGGACAATGAGCACCAGAGAACTAAAACTCAGACAAATTCTGTCTTAAGTAAGAAGTAGAGTCTACTGTGGAAAATGAACACTGATTTCTGTGTTCCAAAGGACGTAAGAGTTCTTGGAGACTGTATCCACACAGATCTTCCTTGAGCTGCTGACACAATTCTTAAGAGACAGACTGTTACCAGTGACTCTGTTAACCCTGAATTTTTGCAGGCTCTTTTTTTCTCGTTCCCGACTTTAAAGGGTCAGGAAGTCTTCTTTCTCAAAATCTGCAGGTATGATTTCCCTCATGTAGATACTATTTTTCTGTGCAGCTGTTTGATCTGGAAACCAATGATAATGTTTTCATACTTGCACAAAAAGCTCATGAACACTTGAAAGCCGGTGCAGTCTGCAGACCTATTCTTGCCACATCTCTCTTGACAGGTGAGATGTACTTCCTTTTGGACCAGCTGTTTCAAAGGGTTTTATTCATGTAGTGGATAGCTGAGGAGAATCAACTGCTTAAAAGAGAGTTTGACTTCGCTCTTTGATCAGGAAGAGAAAGGGCCATTCAATCACCATCTTATCTAGATCTTAAGAGATCTTTCTGTATTACAGTACATCTTAAATCACCCACTTATATGTGGAGTTGGAAGAGAGGGGTGGTCAAAGATCTTCTGCTTTACTGAGGTTTCCTCTCTTACTGTCACTATTGAGGTTGACAGTAGTCCAGAAGCGGGCTTTAGATCTTCAGGCTAAGGATGGTACTTTTCCAGCATCCCATAATATTCCTATGTAAAGGTAAATTTTAAAGACATTTAAAATAGACTTGGCACTTGTTATGAATAAGCAGTTAAGCTCATTTTTTAAAAGCCAGTCCATGCCTGAACTGACCTGTGATAGACTTGCTTGATATTGAATCAAAAAAAAAATTCTCTCAGCTGACAAACTGGAGCTGTCACAAACTTGCTGTGAGAACCTGGCTGTTTACTCTGTTAATACTTTATAATTGATATCTGAAGTGTGTAAATGTATACTTGTAAAAAATTATCTTAACAATGGCATCTTCTCTCTAAATATTTTTTTATTTAAAAAAACCCCAAATGAAATAAGTATTCTGTGTCTGCTAATTAGGACTTGCATTGTAAATTAAGACTGGCATTAGGTAAAAACATCTTCCTGGACTGGTAAATATTTCAAATCAAGGCTCTTTTATTTCTAAAGAGTAATCAGAAGGTATCTGTACTAATGTATTATGATGTATAGTGAGTTATACAAGTGTTGAGTTGTAATGACACCCATGGGGAGTTTCTTGCTTTTAGTTATATTGATTTATAAACAAAATTATAATGAAGTATATGTGTAGAGGAGGTCTTGGAGTTGTGTTTATGAAGCCAAGGGTATGGAGACATACCACAGGACACATGTGGCCAGTCAAAAGGACTCAAACTGATTATTATTTAGAAATCGCATGGCAATAATTTCCAGGTGAAGGACACACAGCCACTTGGTTGAATGCATTGCAAACTGTCTGAAAAAGCCTGTCAGTTCAAATTGTGGGTGAAGATCACCTTGGGGAAGGCACATGGCAAGTGTTTTGCCTGGAAATTCTTGATGTGCCAACTGAGTCCTCCTGTCTCCAGCACTGCTTTGTCTCAGCTCCAAAGCAGAGAGATAAGTACCATGGAAGAGCTTTCAGCAGTAGTGGCAGGGGAACTGTTTTAAGCAAAGCAGTATCTTTTTCCCTGCGTGTCAACTTTGATTCACTTTGAGTACTTGGAAGAGCAAATTAAATTCCCCATCACTACATTCTCCTTCTATAACAAAGGTCAGGAAGGGTTTGGGGACTGTATGTCTTTGCGTTCATTGCCACAATGTGCTCTGTGCAAATCTGTTGGTGGGAGGTGAGAAAAAGGTGAATAAGGTAGTAATGTCCGTGATGTTGTCACAACCAAAAATTTAGTGAAAAACCCATCAGAACCTGTGTGACACTTCAAGTCAAAGAATTTTCTGAACTTTCAAGTTTTTTCCGATGTATGGGAAGACTAGCTCCTGTCCCCTGCTCATAGTAAAACATAGATATGGCAAAACTAGACACCTTTACATTATGTTCACAAACGTTTGTCTTTTCTCGTGATTATTGAAAACTGATTGTTTTCCATGCTCTTCTCTGACCAGGAATAGCACTACTAGTCTGCTTCTACTGACCTCAGAGTAATTCCTTTTCTTAAGAAATTCTCTTGAATGTGCAGAAAATGTCTCAGAAAAGGGAGCATTGCTTTGAGAAATTGCAGGTGTTCTCATTCAAGGTATCATCAAAGCAGGAAAGCTGATGTTTTCCATTACTTATTGAAAGAGCTCTCTTAAGTTGCTAATGTGATTTGTTTTCACACCTGTTTTTAAAAGACCTCTCTAAAGTCTCTGCTACTGACTTAAACACTATTCCAAAGCCTCCTTTGCAGAGCTGACAGGCCAATAGGAAACAACACAGATTTTGTGAGGGGCATTTCATGGCATGCATAGTGTAAGATGAGGAGGAAATATCTGGAACATGCTTCATATTTTCATTGATTAGTTTTGTTGGTCTTAGAGGTGGGTGGAAACAGAAAAGAATTGCAATGTATTAAAATGCCTGTAGCAGTATTGCACGTTCTGTCAATACTGAGGCACAGCTTTTGTTTTGTAGGCTGGATTAGAGTGTCTCTTTTACAAAATGCATTATACCAACAAAATGTTTACCAGCAAGAGAAGTGCTGGAGGAGAATGCTTTTCCATTGTCGTTTAAGAATTTGTAGCTGTGATTTAAGTTTTCAAAAGCAAAGACTGGAAGCATGGAAGGAAGTATCTTGAAGTCATGTGACTCTGAGGAAGTAAGAACACCTGCCCTATGCAAGCCTAGTCCTTTTCAGGTCTTAATGAGGTGGGTAGCTGGAATCACTGAAGACTTCTGAATCTTGAACTGTGCCAGTGTGGCTCCTGTGGTACTGAAGGTTTTAGGTGACCACCCTAGCACTTGGTTGGTTTTTGTTTTTTTTTGTTTTTTTTGGGTTTGTGGTTTGGGTTTTTTTTGTTTGTTTGTTTTTTTAAGAAAAGTAGAATGGTAAAACAAATCAGTTCTGTTCATTGTGGTAATGACAGTTTGCAGGATGGTTTGTTTTTGGAATACAGGGCCTGAATTAATTTCAGATAGCAGCAGAATCTTTCTGGTCATGTTAAGATAAATAAAGCAGTACCACTAGAGCTCTTAAGATTCCAAGAGTTTGACCAGAAGGGTTGAGGGGAGAAGGGATAATGTGTCTGACATATAAGGAATTGAATCAAAGTTCTTTGTAGTCAGAATTTCCAGCCTGAAACATACAGGTTTGCAAAACAGTATTAGATCTAGAGTATTTGTTATCAGAGGCAAGCTACAATATATCACCCTCTTTGTGAGAGCCCAGTACCCAGATCTCAGTGTACCTCTGCTTTCTTTCCGATTATCTTTCTTTCCCTGTTTTTTTTTCTTAACTGACAGTTCTGTCCACCAATTTGGTAATTACTGTCTATCATTTTAAGTGATGGGCTAAGGGCCAATATTTAAGGTCAGGGCCATGAACATCTGACTTCCCTTGGGAGCAGAACTGGATGAGTAGGAAGAATATTGATTCACTGAGTAGATCAGCCTACAAGAAGGAAATTTTTCAAATGCTTTTGACCTAATAGCATTCAACCTTCTCTACTTGAGGCAAGTTAATGAAGGGGTAAATCAAATATTGTATGAATCATGCATCAAAATACAAAATGAGAAACATTGAAGAAGCAGCCCAGAGGCTTGCCACTGATAGCTGGGAGTGTGTAATAGACAGGATTTAGACTAGAGTTACTGAAAATGTCTAGATACATAACAAATGCAGAAGTGAGTGAATTTGACCCCTAACTGAGGGGGGAACTCATTCACCTCTGTGGACTTGCATCTTGAGTAGGAGCACAAAAGCAAAAGCAGAATTCAGTCTTTCACCTAAAAATGTATGATGTAACTTGCATAATGGGAGAATCTGTTACTTATTCTTCCCTCAAATTTTATCTTATAATTTAGGAATTCAATTCCAATTATTTCTTCCTTTCCCCCATGCATGTAACCCTGAGCCCTGCAGGTCATGGAAAGAACAGGCCCTTTGCCCCTTAAAAAAACAAAACCAAAGATGTCTCCATCATGGCTGGCATTTAAGAAGGTTCTAAGTGCCCATCACCTATTTGGTGGAGATCCCACTCTGGAGTCTGATGTTTGATAATCTAAACCCCTTGAATTCTGCATTTTGTATCCCTGCTTGGAATGAATGGTGTGGAAATGTCAAAGCAGCTTTTTGTGTGATAAATAGGAGTTGGGAGAGAAGGAAAATGCTGATAGTGATCCAAAAAGACCTTTAGATGTCTTGGTTGAGTGTAACTTTCTTGGCAAGTCTTAGCTACAAATAACAGAAACAGCCTGCCCTGCAGAAAGAAAAGTGCCATGCAAGAAATGTCCTAATCTTCTGGGTTATCCACTCTGATACTTTTATCCTTAACATGAATAATTTATGCTCAGGAAGTTGGTTTCACAGTGACAGACAAGCATTTGTTGAGAAGTCTCAGCATTGGCCTTTCAGAGTTATCCATGTGTTTCCTGTTGCCCTTTTAGAGAAGACATAGATGGAAAATGGAGAAAAGCTCAGGCTTTTTTTGTAAGGGCCTCTAAAAAAGGCTTCCTACCTTCTTTGATATTATTTTATTTTAAACTCTGTTAAAAAGCTCATGAAATGGTGCTGACTAGCAGAATGTTATTGTTGTCCATGCTTAACATTTCAAGATTGGTGAGGGAAAAAAGTGCTAGCCTGGAAGGGTTGGAAATAAACACTTGTCTTTTTCCTTGCATACACTGAGTGGTTTTATAATTTCCAGTTTTATCTCTTAGCACTTCTTTATCTTTGTTGTCTTTATTACAGTCATAGAACACCAACTTTTTAATGAGCTCATGTGCAGCAGACAGAGGGGTTCAAGGCCAAACCTTAGCCTTCATCTTGGGTGGAAAAGGGAATAATTAAATGCTGAAAAGGTGAAGCAGTCAGGTGCACTGAAAATAAGGGCAAAAGGTTAATGAACCAAAGTGAGGGCAGTTTTGACAAAACTCTCTAGAAGCTTTTGAGAGTCAAAGCTCCTTTCCAGTGTTGCCTGGTATGGCTGTACTTTTACACACACACAACTGAGAGGAATGCTTAACCAAGGCTACATTGAGTTTTCTTTGTCAGCTCAGGCTGGATGATGCATGGAGACAAAAGGAGTCCTTACCCTGAAAGGTAATGTATAAAATGCTGAGTTTCTGCCTCATAGAGGCAGAGGAGTTAGGAAGCTTTGTAGTTTATTTCACTCATGTTCCTGGAGTTTGTGAGTGACACACAAACACTTTAACAGTGAATGGCTTCTTTGATATGGCCGGACAGCACAGGAGGCAGTTAAACCATGATTAGGGTGGAATTTTCCGTCACTCTCTATAGGGGAAAGTAGAAGTGGGCTGTGACACAAAAGCTGTTTAGAGATAACTTTTCCCAAATGATACCAGATTTGGTGTCTTAGTCAATAAATAGCTCAGGGGCAGGGCTGCCATTCAGAGGCCTAGACAGGCTGGAGGAGTGAGCCAACAGCCAACTGATGAAACTGAGTGAGGGGTAAATGTGAATTTCTGAGTCTGGGGGAAAATAAATCCCTACAGCAATGTGGGCTGGGAACAGACTGAATGGAGTAGCAGGTCTGCAGAGGAGCACCTTGGAGGTCTTGGTAGACAGTGTGCTGAGGTCAAGCCAGCCATGTGCATGGGAATGAGGAAGGCTCTCAGCATCCTGGGCTGTATTAAGTTGAACACAGTCAGCTGAAGTACCTCCTGTCTTCAGATACTGAAGTCAGACAGGGTTCTAGGAAGGGAAGACCTTCAGAAGAAGAGATCATAAGTGATATATTTTTAAACCCTCAGCTTTGACCTGTGTCAAGGGCTACCTTGAAGTACTTTGGTAGTGGAAATGGAGATGAAGAATGGGTGCAAGATTGGATGCAGCTGGCAAAGGTCACCCTAGATCCTCAGGATGAAGGATAATCTGCTGGCTGGGATGCTGCCCCATCAAGGCAAAGAAGGAGGTGTTATAGGAGGGGTCAGGCACTTGAATTAAGAGAATCAATCAGTAGCTGGTAACTTGCCATGGTAGATACTTGTCAGCATGACTGTATTCAGCTGTGACCCCCTTGGACCTGGACAGGCAGAGATGGACCCCTACAGTATCCATATTGGAGACAGCACGTGGTTTTGTGTGCAAAGCAGGAGTTTCAACAGAGATCTGAATTTGAGTGCCAAGATCCTCATTGATTGATGTGCACATAAGGAGTCAAAGGTGCACTAGAGCAAAGCTAGCCCCTTGGCTGTGTTCTGGCAGTTTTGGACCACATCAGTTGACAGAGCAAACCTGAGGATGCTCTGAGGGTGGGGATATATTTGGCTTGGTGGAGGTGGGTTCAACTCCAGATCTATCACCTGTCCCCACTCCTTGGTGAGGAGCAGTGACACAGCCATGATTTTGCCTGTGGTACTGGACATTAGGTTTGTGGCTGTTGTGGTCCAACCTTCATTTTCCTGCTCGTAGATGAAAGACATGCGAAAGACTCTTGTTCTAAAATTAAATATCTTTGTTCCATTGACAGCAAAGGAAAAAGCAAGAGTTCCTTTTTTTCATCTCTCTTGAAGGATGTCAAACATAGATTGAATTTCTTAAAGATCTGCAGCATTGCCACTGTGTTCTTGTTACCCTGCCCATCTTGATTATAGCATCTGATGTGCAAATGTGGAAAGCAAGGCTTGGGTTTGTAATGACTATTTGACACATTTTTTTTTTAACTTCTCTGCTATATTGGGAACGGGAAAACATGTTGATGAGTTGGCTTTTTTGTCCTTCCTGAGCTGCCTCACAAAGTGGAGTAAGATACCTCTTGGTCATGCACTTCACAGAGGTGCTTGAGCAAATGTAAAAGGAGCTGTACATACTGATTAGGGAAAAGAAAATCAGCTAAAGCAGCTTTGTGGGACTGTCCTTACTAGTCTGAGGGTTGTCAATCTGATGTTAATGGCACACAGTGTTTTGAGCAGCAGAGAGGATGTTTGGAAGAGAGGACAGAATCATATACCTACTTGATTAAGCTTGTCTCTGTATCTCTAGGGGAGTTAAGGGGAGAGGTTTAAGGGAGATCCTCGACTTCTGAAAAACTGGAAGGGTTTAGGCTGGCTGGATTAAGACATGCTGGTCTTCACAACCAACCAAAGGACCAGTCTAGGTAGAACTTACTAACCAGTTATTTCTGATTCACTGGCATGAAGGAAATCAGATTATAGGGAAATCTCTAGATTAGCTTTTGTCATAACTAGTATTAGGTAAAATTAAGCTCCTTTGATCCAAGGAAAGGTGATGTAACAACCCAATTTACATCATCATGTGCTGTCAGCAGAGAGCAAATGCAGAAGGGCTAGCATTAAGCAAGGAAATTAAATTTCTGAGAAGGACCTAGGAATGTGCCAGCATCAATGAGTCATAGACTCAACTGTAGTAAAAGCATAGCTGTCCAGCTCTCAAGGTCTGCCTACTGCAGCACCAGGCAGAGCTACCTGGAGGTGATGTGCCCTTTGTATCAAGGTGCTGAAATTACACTAATTATTCCTGCTTCTTGAGGGGGATAATTAGCTCAAGAGTAGAGTCATGTAGAAGGGCAGCCTACCTTCCAGGGCCTCCTCAGTCAGCTTCGTTTCACCTGAGGCCATTTGGACATATTGGCTAGTTCAGGCAGAGTGGGTTCAGATACTTGCCCTTAGCAATTGTCAACTTTCAGAAAATGAACAAACAATGAGATATTAGCTTAACTTTTTTGCGGACTCTGATTTCATTGACGGCTGTTTAAAGGGAGCTAGAGAGTGATCTCATTAAATTCAGGACAGACAGCTAGCTGCATCTGCCCATTACTTCTCACCTGGAAAAAGTATCCAGCGAGCAGTTACCTTTTCTTATATTGTGCATTTTTTTGGTGTTAATTTTACATTTATATTCCTGTGGCAGTTCCTGTTTCTGCATATGGGTATATATTTTCTTGGGACAAACAAAAACCATATTGCCCATTTAGGTGGCTAATAAGTAAAGATTGCTCTGGTGGTCTGTTCCTCCTGGATAACTCTTCCTTGAGTCTGCTCCCCTTGCTGTCTACATCATTACCATGTCATGGTGTTGCAGTTTGACAATGCATGTGATTGTGAAGGTGGAAAGGTGTGACCTTGGGAAGGATGCAGTAGGTTAGGGAAAGAAATACCGGGTTGAGGAGACAATAGAGAATTGTAATTAAATATGAAGCTTCAAAATTATATGCTTTCTGCCTTCAGATTTTGCATGTTTAGTGATTCCCCCAACTCATGGCCTTCAGGTAGTGATTCTGAAGAGAAATAACACTGGCTGGAGCAAAAATGATGGCTTTTGAGCTTAAGTGCTGATGAACAGTGAAAGTTATTTCATTCTCTTTTTGTTACATTATTTTTAATCTTTTAAAACCTTTCCTTGTGTTTTAAATGACAGAGAAAAAAAGTCAGTTATTCGGGCTGATGTTTTCTTGTAGCTTCTGATTTGAAGCATTAACCAGAAGGCAAAAATGTTACGTTGCACAAAATGTTAATTAAACTATACATAAGAGATTCTTTAATATTTTTTTAAGACAAATACAGATATTTTCATGAATGAAAACAGTGACGAGCTCAGTCCTTTGGGAAAGATATGCCAATTTGAAACTTTTTAAATTTCTCATCTTAAAACATGTGGAATTGTTGAAAAGTAGAGCTGGAAGAGATCATGAGAGATGATATAGCTCACTTCTGCCCTGTGGCAAGAACAACTTGACCTGAACTATTTTGGACAGAAGTGCATCCACCCTACACTTCAGAAGGTCTGGGCCACTCTGAATGGTGATTCACTGAAAGTTTCAGTAACCTCGTCTCATGCTAATGCTGTAAGGAAAGTTTCTCTTAATACCAACTTGCATTTTATTTGTAGGTATTGCAGGTTTTGATTCCTGTTGTGCCCATGACAAACTTGGAGAATAGTTTGTTCCCTTTCTGAAACAGCACTGCTCACCCTTGTCCTAGACAGCACTAGGATTATGCATTGAGATAGTTTTAAGCATCTAAAACAATTTTATTTTTTTAAGGGCTAAATTCTTAAGCCTGAAAAGATGTAGTATGGGAGAGGAAACACCAAGAAATGAGCAGGCTTATGTAACTTAACAAAGCCAAAAGCAGAGAACAGCCCTCCTAACTCCAGATTTGATCTCTTGCCTGTTACATCAGTCTGTCTTCCTTACTTAAAATGTACTGAGGCACACACAAGGGACGTTTGTCATTTAAAGCAGCCTATTGTAGACAGAATTCATTGGTCAGTTTTGAATCCAGCTGCTTGTGGTTCCATGCAAGCTGGATGTCACAAGACTGGATCAAGCACTCTCTGCTGCAGTATCTCTATAGATGGATACTTAAAGGGGCATGTAGCCTATATATGATGAAGAGAAGCACTGAAAAGAGATGCTGTTAAAAACCAAAAATCTGTCTCTGAAATACCATCTTTTTTTTTTTTTTTTACTGCATAATTAAGCACTATTGCTGACACATCCTCCCTTATGATTCCCTTTAAGTTGGAGCATCTGGCCGGGTGTTGCACAAGAGCCCAGTTTTCTTCTCCCTATACAACGGAGTTTTGATTAATTAATCATTGCCTCTGTTTGAATAATACATTAAAGATGCACTTGAATGTTCTAGGAAAAAAAGCAAAAAAAAAATCCCCACACAAAAGGAAGTACTGCTCTGGCTTGTGAAATTATATGCTCTCTTGAAGTGGGAAGACTTGTAAATCTGTTACTACTCAGTCTGTACTTCTTTTCCTTCTGGTTTATTTTTGTGTCCATTTTACTTGGTGGCAGTCACTTGCATCAGCAGGCTTTTAAGTCACAAAATTTTTTAATTTTAACACAGTATGAAAGAACGATACAGTTATGATGAATATACTTTTTGAGTCCATGCTTTGCTATACTTTAAAAAAAAAAAAACAAATGGAAGGGATTAATAAACTTTCATAGTGTTGGCTGCTGTCCATTTTTATTTGTGACTTCCCAGTAGCTGCTTCATGCTGATACGACCACAGCAAGTTGAGTAACTGTCCTCTTAAAAATCTTGCTGTGGTTTCAAAAGTGCAGGGTTTGTGTTTGCTCAGTGCTGAACGTGCTGTTTGACAGCAGCTATTGCTGCTCCTGAGTTTGTGTAGAGATGTTAATTCTACCCCTGTGCATGTTCCCCACAGTCTGGAAGCAGTGAGACAAGTTCTGAAGGCATAGAGAAAAACTGCTTTGTATCCAAAGCCCGGGCTTTCCTGATGCTGTGCTTTCCCCCTAAGACCTAACTATTGTCAGGATCTGCAAAGGTGGGCATCACCCAGCAGTTGCTCTCATCCTGCAGGCTGTCTTTAATGTTGTGGATGCTCCCTCTGTGAAAAACTGGATGTCAGCTCTTGGTCTGAGATTTTTTAAAAATACTAAGGGTTGTCCGAAGCTTGCCTTTATGTAATTTCAACTTTTTGGAGTTGCTTAGTCCTTTCTGTGGAAAGGCAGCAAAGCATCATGTTTGATCTGGCATGTTCAGCGTATCTGGTGAATACAACTCTCTGCAATCCTGTTCTACTGAGACTTTTTAAAGAAGTCTTAGCAGCATTGACAGAAGAGATAACGTAGTGCTGAGTGCTAAAACAAGAGCTAGTGCCTGGGTTATTCTTACTGCTGAAGAGCTGGGGTGTGGAAAGAGCTCAGTGACAAAATCCTGGTTGTGCAAAGCTGAGGCAGCTTCTGTGCCTTGCCTTGAGAGACTAAAAGGAGGACCATGGGGAAACGCATATTCAATGCAAAATTAATGCCCCTGTTTGTGTGTCTCAAGGGGTGATAGCAGTAAGATACATGATGTATCTCCAGGCTTATTTTGAGTCTTCTCCCTAGGTGACTGAGCGGGAGAGCTTTTCCAGTCTTTGTTGAGACCCCCCCCTTGTTGAGACTTGGCCAAAAGCCCTTACTCTGAAAGCTATCAAAGTGAAGCACAAGTGACTGCTGAGATCTCACTAGGTGGAGTGAAGGCACTGCTGGATTTTACCCATGGAAGCTCTTTTAAGAGCTTTCCTTGCCCCCTACCCCCTTTAATCCATTCTCAAGCCTAGCAATGCCTCATGTTTACCCAGCAGGCTCACATGAAAAGGTCAGTTCTATTTCTTTGACCTTTTTCAGCTCAGTAAACATTGGCAGCTGGAAGTCCTTGCTGTAGACATGTCAGCTGCAGTGAAATGGTGTTGCAGGTAATGGCATGCATACAGAGCATCTCTGACCTCTGATGTTATATGCCCATCAACAGTTGTCTTCCCAAAATCTTAGTCCCTGTTGAAAGCATTTGCTCTCAAGGAACTTGTGATGGATTTTTCTTTCCTTTACCCTTTGTCATTGTTTGGGTATTCCACTTTTTTTGAATCGAGATATTATGTATTCATTATCTTAAATCCATAGGTGTGCTGGTTAACACTAGTGTGTAGCCATGGATTTTATCCCTGATGTCTTAGTACCCGTTGATTAGGATAGGAGGGAAATCTTTTCCTGAAAATTTCTTTCTTAACTTTTTCTCTGAACTAGGGTTTTGATGAGGATGAAGGGAGAAGAATAAGGTACCCACTGAAACTTGGATTGTGACTGTATACCCAGCATCCACCAGAACCAATTACTGAAATTAATGCCAATTCTGTGGAAGTACAGAGGCAGTGTGAGCACCATCAGTAGCAGAGCTTTGTCCTTCAGCTTGAAAGGTTAGGCTCTGGCATCTCTGGTCCAGCTTTGGACCTTCTTTCTAAAACAGAAGTTAAACTACTACCTGTCTCTTCAATACGACCTTAGTCCGTGGCCCTGTTTCACCATAAGCCACTGCTGCAAATACTGTAGTCTCATCATCCAGGATGCTTGTGGGAAATGCTTCAAAGCAAGTTGTCATGTAGTGTTCCAATTATAAGAGCTTCCAGGTGGAATGATAGCTACACAATTCCCATTAGACAAGTGATGTTTTTCTACACATCCTGTGTGAAGCTGAACCTCATTTACTACTTTTGATTTCTGATGAACATGAATATCTTTACTGACTGAATTATATCCAGCTTTCTATTTGCAGCGTGTTTTTAACCTTCTGGAATATAATAGAGTTTGATAAATTTTGACAAAATTTTGAAAATTGTATAGCTAGATTGGTACCACAGGAGATGTAAGACTGTATTTGGGTGAAAGTCTCTGCTCTGTCTCAAATTAACAATCTGTTACAAAACTTTAAAAAAGTACAATAAGCCTAAAAGTAATTTCTTGGTAATGGTAGGAACACTACTGTGTACTCTTTAAGTCCTTTTGTCCCTTGTTAATACCTCATTTTGATTGTTGCATTTTTAATATTTGGATTAAGACAGTGACATGCTCTGATCATTTCTGTTGAACATCTGGTTTTTGTTGTGGTTTAGTGTTGTTTGCTGTTGGCTAGAGATGAAAGGAGATATCAGATGGTTTGAAGTTGACTTTTTTTGTCTTTCAAAGTTGCCTTTGTTCATAAGCAGCAACCCAGGAATTGAGCAGAAATTCTAATTGTGACTGACAAGCAGTGATGGGAAGGAGGAAAATGTGACTGATGATATACTAGCTGTGCTAGCTCAGCAGTGAGTGAAAAAAAAAAACAAAACAACTTACAATTGCTCCTTGAAATTGTGCATGCTTTACCTGATAGAGAGATGAGGTTGCAAAAAAGAAGGTACTTTTTTATGTATTGAGCAGTCTTGAGTACACCATGTACAGATTTGAGATCTGCTGTGCTTGGCCAGAAACTGGAAAGTATTTGGCACCTGCATCCTGGTCATCTGAGAGTGAGGATATGAGTTCTCTGACCTGTGCCATCTTGAAGTGATAAAAAGGCACCCCCTGTGCCTATGGATTATTGAAACCAGAACAGAAGCCCAACACCCTTTTAAGAGGTCACAGTTTGTAGGCTTACTCCTTTGTCCCTCCTCTCTATTTTGAATATTTTAGCATTTCATATAGTAACTTAATGGTTATTATCTTGTGCCATTGAACAGTAATGTCAAGGGAATGTTGTTCCACTCTGGGTATTTAACAATATGTGATATGATATATAAATATTGTTTTGTGCAATGTGCTGTATGCAGCTGGCTAAGGGTTTCTTTAAATAGTTCCCATATCTCTCATGTTTGTATGAGGGACCACGCTGTCAGCTCCAGAAAACGGAGTGATCAGTCTCTGCTACACTTGTTCTGGACAAATACCCTTTTAAATTAAAACACCTCTTCTGTGTTTAAAGTTAGGCAAGAAAAAACTGCTGTACTGTAGAAGCTAGTGCTCGAGCTCCTGCTGGGTAGAGGGGAGATGATGTAAGTTGCAAAGGATGAGCCAGAAAATGTCTTAAATGTTTTTGTAAAGATTTTTTCCCTCTAGCAGTGCCTCTCTTACCGTTGTCCAGAGAAAGTGTCAGGATGACGAGCTCAAATTTCTGAAGCTTAACTTAATTTTCAAGAGATGAAGCCTGCCCTTAGTGATTAACAACCTTCCTGACTGTAAAATAATTTCAATTAAAAACTAGACTGAAGGAGATTAGATGGCAAGCCCACCATCTCCCTAAATCTGGAAGCTGGAGTTTGGTGCCAGAGTTGTGTACAGTGGAGTCTGGTGTCTGCGCACTCATCTGCCAGTGACTCTTCAGCAAGGAGAGGGCTCCTGTGGTCTGTTTGCTAAAAGCCACATTGGTCTTAAGGTTGTTTTTTTTTTTTCCTTCTTGGGCTTATGTAGATTCTGACTTAACATTGAATAATGTGTGTTTCAGCTTACTTAGGAAATTCTTAGCAATAAGATAATACTCAGTCTAGTGTTCACAAAAACTGTCTTTCCACTCTGCATGTGTCATTGCACCATCCTCTGCTGAAATGACATGGTGTAATGTCGCTGCTAAAAGAGACACAAGTACATTATGTTCCCAATGCAGCAAGCAGAGAACCTGGGGGAAGAATGGGATAAATGCGCTGATGATGTTAGACAGGAATGAATTTTTGTCTGCTTACGCCCTGTTAAAACAAAGGGCAGAATTTGCAGAGGCAAACTGTCTCAGTGGGAACGTGACCAGGGCGTCAGAATTAACAATAATGAACAAATATGGTAGGATGGATCTTTAAAGATTCTTGGGATTATGACATTGGCTTGGTTTTACATCTGATCCTGATGCACAACACAAGATGGCTTGGTTCAGTATCAGATGAAAAAATACTGCCCTGTTATTTTGTAGCTAAAAAGTTCTGCTGGCTGTCCTTACGCTGCAGAGTACTGGAAGGAAACACAGAGTGAAACACTGCCATACCTGCACAGGCGTATTTTAGTCCATTGCAGGAGCTGGACATATGTGGGAAACTTTTTGGAAGCTCAGGGTCATGGAAAGATACTAGAGCTATATCTGCAGAACACGGGACTGTCACAAGACCAGCTGGTGAACAATGAACAAGAGCTGAGTGTCTAAGGAAGATAGCACGCGGATGTGGGAGAAGGACCCGAGACCCTCAGATTGAAACATGCTGCCGCCGAGGAAGGTCGACCATATCAGCTTATGAACAGCGCGCGATTGTCAAGCATTGACCAATCCAGTATCAGCACGCTTCATCATTAGCCAATCAAGTATTGCCATGCTATATCACGCTATTTAGAAACCCTATATAAACCTCACGCTTTGTAATAATAAATGGAACAGCCATGATAACTCTACGAGTGAGTGTCTGATTCCGGGCTCACCGCGACAGACATATAGGATGTCTTTGCTCTGTCCTGGTCTTGCACTTGCACTGTGTTCCTACGGCATGTTTCCCATGGACATATTTCTAAATATTACATGTCTAAACGTGGTCAAACTTGCACTTGCAGATATGAGTTTCATTAGCCTTCATGTGTCCATGCCCAGTGGCTGTAGTGAAAACTTTTCCATATCATTGTAAAACCCAATTTGCTCCTGCCATCCGCAGCTCAGAGATGTGCCAGTTACATCACACTGGAGTATACTGGAGTCATGCTATTGCAAGTTTGCAGCCTTCTGCAGGGAATAAAAAAAACTTGCTGAGCATGTTATTTTCACACAGGGAAGTTCTCTCTTAATATCCTTAAGGTAATGTGTAGAAGAGCCTCAGCTTGTCTAAGTATTGAACCGAAAACTTTGTCTATTGAAAACTTCCTTGGACTTGATCAATTCATTTGTAACCACTATAGGAATGAATATAAATGTTCCTCACCTTATTAGCCTGGTTTATAGCACTTCAAAAGCCTTGATAAGACTGGTCAATGCAATAAATACCTAATGAGCGCTGAGCCTCCTTCCTCGGCAAATAAATAAAGTATAGCACAAACTCTAGGTAATGCTTTCAATCAATCAGCATAAATTCCTCTTTGGCTGCAAAAATGAAGCCTGAGATGATAAAATGTAGTGGCTTTGGATGTGCTACGTTGACTATATTCTTTCTTTCTCCCCCACAGTAATAAGGACAAACACAAGTCACTTTTTCTGCAGTTTAAATGTGGTTTGCTGGTAGTTTCACATCCTCTTCTAATCTGTAGTGCTTGCAGCATGGTTATTTTAATATTTTAAAGGAATGTGCCCTGCTGGTACGGAGTTTACTGGATTATATTGCTTTGACAAAGTACAGTGGTGGATGGGTTGAGATTCCAAGAAGGAAGTCTTTTGTTTTCTGACGGTCCTGTTGCCATTCCTCAACTCTCAGATGCCCATAGCCATCTACACAGTGTTCTTGTTGGTCCTAACAGGTTTATTTTTAGAATGCGTATTTAGAGTCCTAATAGACCAAAGTGTCATGACAGCAGAGGATGATGTCTTGATAATTGCTGTAGGAAAATACTTGAGAGAATGCTGGAGCTCAGTATGAAGAGGATACCTTAATCTTTGTCATCCCTCTGATCCCTTTTTACTATGGCTGGGAAAGACCACTATTGTTCAGGTAATCTGAAAGAAATAAAGGGTTCTCAGCATGGTACTCAATTGTTCATGATCCACACTACCTTCAGTTCCTTGTATTGGCCTTTCCTGGGCATTGCACTGTGCATTGATGCCTTGCGTTCTTTCATAGCAGCTCAGGCTTAGGGATGTTTATTGAAATCCTGTGTGTTACAATTAAACCACACACAAGAAAAAGACAAAAGAAAAAAAAAGGCTGTGACCATTCCTGCTGGTGATCTGAAAGATTTGCTGAATTGATCTAGACTCTAGCAGTGAGAATAAAAGTACTCATTTTTAAGCAGAGTGGTTTATATCCCATGTTTGATTTTATTCTGTTTCTCTAAACTCTTCTTTTAGTAGCACTGTAACACACTGGCTCAGACCTTGATATTCCTGTGACAACAACAAAAATGGGAGATTTTAGACAAATCTCTTTCAGGTTAGATTGCAGTCTCAGCCTGTTCCCCTACAGGCACCTACACACTGAGTGGCACAAACACCAGTAAAAAACTCTGCTCCTCTACTGAATGTGATTGAATCAGATCTTTGTGAAAGCAATGAAGTCATCCCTTGTATTTTTTTGATGTCTAATAATGACTGAATTACTTGTTTTCATAAGCACAGAGTTTGGCCCTTTTCTCTCATATTCAGATCTTACTAAAAATTCTCTTCCAACATCCTTCTTCCTTTGCTAAGTTTAGCATAAATTAATTTTTTTTTTCCTCAAACAAGTAAGTCCTTTTTCAGGTATAGGAGTCTCTTAAAGATACCAGATATTGGCTTGAGTTTTACTCAGCATCATAATACATGGGGATATGAATGTCAAATTCTTCAAATCTTCTTAGAACCTATGTGTAATTTCAGTAGTAAAATTGCAGGACTTTTTCATTGCAGCTTTTAGGTGGTTCCATGACTAATCCAACTTTTTCCAATATGACTTATTAAAAAAATGAAGCAGCCTACTTACAAGTAAAACTGGAAGAAAATACTCATCTTTTCTTGGCTTTTTCTACCAAGAATTGTTTATCTGGCAACTCTCATGGTTTCTCAAATTCATTAAGGTTTCAACAAATTGTTATAAATCTCCAGCAAAACAAAAAGTTCCATCTTTAAAAGAAAAAATTAGGACGTGAGTGCTGGCAAGGAATTGAATTGTTTCAGGTGAGCAAATTAACTTTTGTTTTTACAAACTTTCTGCCTCAGTAAAATACATGAAGAACAAGAGGAGGAATATCACTGGGTTTTGCACTGATTTAATAAGATATTTTTCAGACACAAGTATAAATTTATAAAATGTTCTTGCATACATGTTCACATGTGTGTAACTCTCTGGAAAAATCTAATAATTTTGCAGGTCAGGAGTCAAGCATATCTGTGTCTCAGAAAATGATTCATGCATAGATTGGTTTGGGTTACTCATTGCACTGAAATCAGTAGTAGGAAAAATACATCAGTTTTTTTTTTTTTGGTTGGTTGGTTTTCTTTTGTTTATGTTTGTGCTTTGTGTTTGCCCTTTTCCTGGGAAACCATCCTGGTTCACAGCCTGCCCTTAGATGGGATGAAACATAAGTGCAAAAATGTTGTTTGGCTAACAGACAATGTAAAGGGAAAATAAAAATCTGTCACATAGGTTGTAATCTAATGCTGAAGTTGATTCTACTTACAGTGCAACAGCTGTTCTCTTCTGGCAGAAGTGTAGCTTTAGGCAACCTTTCCTGTAGCTGGGATGAGCTTCTGTCTGGGTGCAAAGACTGTCACTGTTTGTGCCGAGTGTTCTGATGCTATCACAAATGGGATTTGAAATTACCATCCTAATCTGTAAACCAGCACTACAAACAGAAAACTTGGTTTTTAAAGCATTTGTTTTTATGCATTGGTGTCTTTTTGTTTTGTGTTAGTCTGACAAACACTGGGGATATTTGAGTGTTTCCCTTTTGCGTAACACATCTTTCTTGCTACTGGATGTCATGATATTATAATCTTTGAGATTAAAACCCATGACAAATTGCAAAGCAGTTCATGTAATAGAAAGTAGTCTTTTTTTTTTTCCCATCCCTAATAAATGTAAAAGTAGTGCCCAAATTCATTATGTAGGTAATAGTTTTCTTAGGACCTGGCTAACATCGGGGAGGTACATCTTTCCCAACTTGGTTGTCTGTGTCAGTGATACATTCAAAATTTGCAAGAATTTATCTTTTAGATTCACATAAGCCACCTCTGTTGAAGGCCACCATCTGCTAGTAACTGAATGCTCAGGGCAGTTCTTCCTTGAAGGACACACTTTCTAGTCAGGAAGACTGTTCTATGCAGATTTTCCCAAGATTTCCTTGAAGTGTTCTGGCTAGACTTTGAAAACTCTTTTCCCAAAGCCAAGGCTAATATGTCAAGAGTTGACTTTGGTCTCCAGCCATGACAGACAAGAGGAAAACAAAGTAGAGACTTGTGACTATTGTACCCATTCTCTGAGGCCTGTCAGCAAACAACTTTGAAGGAATGTAAATGAAAGGACTTTTCTGAAGGATGGTTTTTTTGGCCAGCCCTTGGAAGACGTGACAGGAGGAGGAGAACAAGTCTCTGTGTCATGCTCCTGGAAGATGCTGGCAGAGGTGGAGTCCTGAAACATGTGCCTTATCTGAATTCTCTGGCATGTGTTCAGATATGTTTACAGGTATTTGCTTCTAGTAAACAGGCAGATCACCACAAGATTTTGTGATCAGCCCTTGCAAGCTGATATCCAACAGTCCATCGTGGGCAGCTGGCCTGACAACAGCAAAGCAGGGTTGCTCCTACCGTAGAAAGAACTGAAATGTCAGGAAACACATGGGGAGAATTTGTATCGAAGAATTGAACTTGTTGGGTGTGGAATAAGTAAGGAAAAAGCCAAGCTAATGAAAACCCTGCTGATGGTGGCACACTGATATCACAGTGGGCAGTAAGGGTGCCAGCACTATGACACCTACTGAAAGGGTTTAATGAACTGTAGGATTTCTTGCTGGAGGATGAGATGATAATTTAAGGACTTGCATACCTGTGATGTTCACACTAATAAACCAGGTTTGAGCCACCATTCCAATTTTTGATGCTGTCCTTGGAAAAGGTTGTCATATAGATGCTTAGAAGGGAGCATAATATGACTACAACACCTGCAGTCTTCTCATGGAAGGAGTTCCCAGGAGATCCTAATCATACAAAGCTAATACTGCGTAGCTAGTGATAATATGCTGCCAAGCTGAGTTACACAGATTGCTGTGGCAAATGTCTGGCTGATTAATTTTAATTCAGTGTAAATAGAAGTGGTGTCAAGGATACGTTATGTAAATAAGAGATGTCTTTACATGTGAAAGCTGATGAGCTGAGATGGCATGACCACTGCATTCTTTGCTCATGTATTGCTGAGGTCATGAAATGAAGATGAAAAGTAGTGATACAGGAGTATGCTATGAGATTTCTGATGCTAATGGGGAAAGACCCTTGGTGTCAGTCAGTGCTGCAGGCTCTAGTGGTTCTGGAGATCACTGTGGGCGGTTTTTATTCTGATTCCACCCAGCCTTACAAAAGAAAATTTAGTGTCTTTAACCAATGAGGGAGTTGAGACAGGCTGAAGGGAAGCACCGCTATGAAGGGAACAGGGTAGGAAGCATGACATGCAACCCAAATCATTGTGTGTTTGTATGGGTTAATTCTCCTACTGAATTAACCCATCAGCAAACTTAATTCCTATTAGCCCGAGGTACAGGGAAAAACAGTTAGCTGCAGGTTTGTATTGCTGATGAAATCAGCTAACAAACTGCTTCTGTTCCTGTACCAAGGAAGTTAGGCTTGTTTATGATTTACCCTGCTGCCCCCTCATCCCAGAAAGAAAAATTCCAAATATCTATGTAAATTAAGTGAATCTCTTAAACTCCTGTCAAGATGCCAGTTCAAACCCACTTACTGCAGGCAGATCTCTCTTTATCATCAGAACCTGGTTGCTCCCGTTGGACTTGGTCCACAAACTTTGCTTTTTGCCTTTCAGGTTATTCATATGCAGTTAATCACATTGCAGCCAATAAATGACTCCAAGTTTCTGTAGGTCATTAGATATTTTTTTTCAAGTAGGTCATTTCTCTTTTTTTTCTTTCTCCAGAGCATTCTGAGGGAGCAACTCTGACGTGAATATTCATGAGAATACTAAAAGTAGGCAAGTGAGAAGATGGACATGTTATTTATGTTTGAGAAGAAACTGTAGCCTTGCTTTCATTGCATTGACTTCTGGTAATTTACATACTGGACTGAAAGAATTTAATTATGTGGGTTATATGAAGAAAAGAATAGCTTGCCGGCTAGAGTTATGAGTGCTCTGTTTGTGCATCTTGTTTGACCTGGGCAAATCATTCTCCTTTATTTTTTCCACTTGTGCTAAATGGGGATAGTAATTACCCACTTCACAGAGAAGGGCATGTGGCTGAAATTAATTAATGTTTATAATGCACTTGGTTTTCCTGGTGAGGTTTGTAGCCGTGTTGCTGAGTACAAATATTTCTGGGTTTTTGCTGGTGCGCATATATGTGGTGTACAAAAGTTGTCTCCAGCAGAAAGGGCAGTAAAAGACAGTCTTTAGAATAAAATTTCTTGACACTTACATAAATGCAACTAATTGCTAAAGATTTTAAAGCATGAATGCAGCTGGTAATGGCTTTACTGCTGAAATGTAACTGTTCTGGGAAAAGCAAGAAGGTAAATAACAAGATAGAAGGCTTATGGTGTTTTTTAATGGGAGAGGTAAAACTACTGGAACTCAAGGACAGTCCTTGGCGAAAAGAGTTCTTTAGGACACTGAACATACCTGACCTGAAACCTTGTGGACTTGGGAAAAATCTGATCACCTCATTGACTTCAGTGGTAACTTCTGAGAAGAAAGTGAAACCAATAGATATGCTAAAATCATATCAATAGGTACAGAACAAATACTTAACACACATCTTGGTGTAATGGCCAGAGGATTTTTTTTTGGCTGGATTTCTGTAGGATCTGTAGTCTCTGCCAAACTAGTTTCTATCAATTACATAAGTCTAGTGAAACCTAGTAAAATCTCCAGCCTTCTGTATGTTTGCTGGAAGGCAAATTTATGCAAATATGCTCAACTGCAAGATCTTGGTGAAGAACATCTTGCAATGAATGAGTTGGTCTACAAGGTTGAACAAAAATTCTTGTGTGAGGGGCCCACTGACAGCAAATTTGCAGCTGTAGGTGTGCATGGCAACCAGCAACACTGAGATTTAGCAGCAGGACAGGTTAAGCAGAAGCTTAATGCAAGGGAGATTTCCCTTGGAATTAAGCATATGCAGTTTGTTAGATTGGGATGATATCAGACGTTCACTGTAAAGGATGTGCTTAAGTGCTTTGCTGAATCCAGGCCATAAGGGCCAAGATCTTCACCTTTCTTTGATATGATGGGTAGCATTTAACGGATGAGTTACTCCTCTACTTGAAATGCTGAGCTTTTGAGCCAACCTTAACTGTGACACAGATTTTTGGATGGGTACTCAAGCCTTTTCCAGAATCCCTTTGATGCTGTCAGTGAATCCCAAATAATTCATCCACCCAGGGAGTGCTCCAGAGAACTCTTGTTTTCTTACCTTGGAGTGGATTTTTATTTTGTAATAACTTCTCCCGAAATTTTGACTCTGATTAGCAGAGTGCCTGCATTTTAATAAATGATCTTAGAGCTCCCTTCCGTCTTCCCCCAGCACTTAATTACAATGTGTAAATATGCACACCGTCTTATTACCGATGTTAATCCCAATGCTGATAAAGCTGGATAGGAGAGAATAGAAATGAATTGGAATAAAGGATAAGCACAGGTCTTTCATTAGCCCAACTAAAAGTAATCACAGATCTCTTGCTGGTAATATACATCTTCAGGTAGAGTACTAATTACTTCTGGCAGTGCTGTGCTACATCTCAGAGATAGCTTTATTGTAATCCTGCAGTGATCTAATGCTTTCACGTACCATTTGCTGCTTTTCCTTCTTTCTCTCCTTGATAATGTGACTTTACAGATTTTGAACATTCAAACTACACCTTGTAGTGGCAAGGCTGAGGAAATCTGACAAGCTTTTTTATTTATTTGTTGTTTTNTTTGAGTGTGTTTGCAAATCTGTCACTGGCAGATAAATCAACTGCTTCTTTCTGCTTGAGGAACTTGAAGTGCTTCCATATGCGTTTTTGTTTTCAATATATTATGGATAGTCTTTTCAAACTGTTATACTTAAAACTGTTACGTCCACAGTTAGGATCAGACTCTCATTCTCTCAGTTCTTTTTAAGGGATATTAAATTCCATAAATGAAACCTGTCATGTCCTTCTAATCAGTATATAAAATTCTGCTTGAAATGATTGAGAGAGTTGCTGGAACATGACCCATGAGAACATATGGAATTTGGGGGGGTTTTTTGGATGGTTTGGTTTTGGTGTGTGTGGTGGTTTGTTTTTGTGGGGTTTTTTGTTTGTTTTTTTTTGGCTTTTTTTTTTGGTGTTGTTGGTTTTTTTTGGAGGGGGTAGTTTGGTTGATTTTTTTTATTTTTTTTGAAAAAAAAAAGCCGTGTAGGTTTTACCTGCATGGATAATTGATGGGATTTTTTTCAGTCATCTTACGGGCAAGCAACAGGGGGGAAGACCACTGTATGGGTTGACTGAGAAAGACCACTGGGGCCTTACAAGGCTGCAATGTCCTTCCCTCTAAATGCTTGCTAGCCAGTTAAATTCTTTTGTTCGAATTGGGCCACCAGACTCAGCATGAAGTATTCACCATCAACATGTTAATTAGCAAAACTGAAGGAGCTTTTAAGCCAAAGAAGTAATTTTTGTTACAAAAGCCATTCAATACGTGCCATTTACATGGAATCCTTCCTGTGTTTCTGGTACTTCATTGAACCCAAAAAGAGGAAACAGTTCATCATAAAATGGATAAATGATGTAACTTCCTATTATGGCATGTTTGATCTGAAAAACATTGTTAGTGACAGATTCATCAGCTTGTACTGATGATCCAGTTCAGACTCCTTTAAAACACGTCTCTCAGGCAGTGCTAGGTTGGAAATTCCTGCGGTAAGGAGGTGAGCAAGCATAGCTATATAGTGCTCTCATCCTGGTACCATGTGGATGTCTCATCCTTTCACCTCCAGCTGGTCACCTTCACACCATACCAGTTTCTGACTAAGGAAATATTGTGGACTTGGAGAATCTGAGTGGTTCTCTTGGCTTTGAGCATATTGTATTGCGAGATGTGCTAAATCCAGTCAGCACAGAGTTTTGCCACTTTCCTCCTGGGGAATCCTGGGATCATGTCATTTATCCTCAAGATGTCAGTTCCCACCTCTGCTGCTAGTTATGCTGCTACTGAGAAATGCTGTCATTTAGAGTAACATATTTTTGCCTGCAGACTAAAGTCCTTTCTGTGCGTTCGTATGAATGATTTCCGTAAGTACTTGTGTGTGCAGATGAAGAAGGTTGCCAGAAGAGGAGGCTGAAAAATGTGCTGAGATGTGTGTGAAAATCTCAGAGATTGACAAGGTCTGGACATAAGTGGCCCATTCATACTTACAGCTTAATAAGAGGTGTTGAAATACATACTGTTCATGATTTGAAGGCTGGCTTGATGCTGTACTGGGGGAAAACCAATTTTATTTATAAACCATTTCATTTATTTATAAGCAAATTTTTTTTCTGTGTCCTTGACCCATTTTGCCTTTCTTCCCATGTGATGTGGTCTCACATGCTTGCATTAGGTTCTCACTGTTTTCTGGTCTTGTCTGTCTTTTCTGGCTGCAATAAAAAAAACTTTTTTGGGGTTTCCTGAAAGCACAGCAGGGCTTGTTGTATGATTGCTCCTTAGGCACAGCATCACACTGAGACTTCGCTGTTTGCTTTAAATAAAAGGATGCCTGATATTTTATTCTTGCTCCAAATAAAAACAAACAATCTGAAGGAATGTGTGTCTAGTTTGTAAACAGTTGACTTCAATTACAGTTTCTAACATAATTTACAAACCATGCACGCTGGAATGCAATTTGATGAATTATTAAAGACATCAATCTTATTCTGTGATAAACATGAACCTGTAAGTATGAAGAACTGAAAAAAATTCATGAAAGATGGTTTGTTTTAACTAATACCAAAAATTTATTATCAGATTTTGGCCCTGCAGTTGGTTTCTGTAGAGTGGTTACAAAGTCTCAGGCCAGAGGAAATATTTCTGAATTTGTATGAGATTTTAAACTAACTTACTTAGCATTATATTAAAATTTCTAGAAATGGTCTATTTTAATTCTTATGCAAAACTTCTGGACTTTTTGGATAAAGCTCTTAAAAACTGTTGCTTCTCCTCTGACAAAGGCAAAAATAATAACACCGGTAGGTAAGGTATGAGGTTGCAAAGAAACAGATGCCGGAAAGTAAAAAGCTGGTTACTAAGAGACACCTGTTCAAGAGAGCTGTGTAACTGCAGAAATGTTCCTAGTGCGAGACCTGGGAGTGATTTGTCGGTGATGCAGTGGGGGTTGAGATTTCCAGTTCACAGTGAAGCCTCTGAGCTCCTTACCATGGGCATGTTCGTTTTGCCCGGTGACTAGGGGTGGTTAGATAATGTTCTACCTTGCGCTATGATGTCTAAAATAAAATGGAGCAGATGGCAAATGCATGTCTGTCTTGCAAGCAGTGTACTGACTAGGCAGTTCTATGCTGTCCTCTCCTGCGTTTTTTTAGGGCAGGCAGCACCCTGAAACATCACCTCTTCCACACACCTTTTATGTGAAATAGTTGAAGGTTATAGGAGATTTCCTACTGCTCAGTGTGTGTAAAACTGCAGCTCTTGGAGTAGAACCCAAGCTAAGCACTGCTGATGTGCATGTGAAAACTTACTTGGCCTTAAATACAAGTCCTCTTCTGAGAGCCATAGGTTTGTGTTTTAACAACTACTGTGTTTCAAACTAAGGATTCGGCAGAATCTCGCACATGAGATTTGCAGTGCCTTGATGGCTAATGGAAATAATTAATATTATCTATCTTAATGTGCAAATGATGAGGCTCAGGTTATGACAGCATCCTATTTAGAGAGGATGACACGAAATGGAAATTTGAAATGCAAGCTTATGGTGCTGGCAATTGACTTTGTATTGCTGATTTTTATTTACATTGCTTAGAGTTTTGGACTACGTGGCTGCCTAAAAATGGTATTTTTGTGTTAATCTAGTGATTAATGATGCTGCAGGATGGAAGATAACTTGCTCCTTGCAGTCAGCTCTATTATCAAAAGTTGCTTTTGGAAGAAGAGGGGCTCTGGTATTGCTATACAGATTCTGAGGGAATTTCAGTCTAAACCAGGGAGAAAAATTACTTTTGATATCTGATTTTAGGGCTGTGATAAGTCTTGTCTGCTTTACAGGGGAAGAGCTAATAAATGTCAGTGTTCTAGACAGTTAAAATATCATGGCATGAAACACAAAGAAACAGTCCACAAATACAGTTTAATTTTCTGTTTGATGTTGCTGCCCCCAGTTTTCACCAGCACTTAGCAGCTCTTCATCTCGCTTTATCTTTTGTACAATGCTTGACGATTTCAAAGTCACCTGGGAGATGTGATATTCTGAGTTCTTATTCGCTTTGTTTTTACATGGACATCTCCATCCATTTGTTTACAGATATCTGAACCTCTATTCCTTTTAGAAAGGGAGATAGGAAGGACTGTTTGGCTAGGTTGTCTTTTTTTTTTCCTTTTTTCCTCTTCAAAACAGATTTCTGGGCCTTCGTTCCCTGAGAAAGACAGCACAGCTGCCAATAGAAGATGACTCATAAGTGCAAATGACAAGCTTGAAGAAGGTAGATTTGGACAGAACAAAAAATTACATGGTCTTATAGTTAGAATGAAAGGTGAACCTATTTTTTTCACGTAGCTTCTTTTATTTCTTTAGCACCCTGCATAAAATGAGATGATTTGTCTTTTAAGTAGAAAGTAAATGAGAATAGTGTCATTCGTGATTTGACACATTAGGGTGAGGTGGAAAACCTCAGCTCTCCAGTCACGAATGTTTTAGTTGCCTAATTTGCTAGCAAGAATGAGGGACTGAAATCCTGTCGAGGGACTGGATCTGTGTTATACTGTGATGGCTGGAATAACTAACAATACCTTGGAACAGATGATTGTTTGAAATGCTAAGAATGAGACAGGTCACAGGAGAACTGAATATGAACCCCTTGCTGCAGGGGATTTGCTGTGTGTTTTCATGTTGTGTTGGTTTGGGGTTTTATCTGGAGAGGGAGGAGGGAAGGATGTAATAGTTCTAAAGAAAATGGATAAGTGGAGAAAACAGCTGTTCAGAGATTTATTTTTTTTTTTAAATCTGTTGAATAATTCAATTTGATTTTCTTTAGGAATAGTGAATGAGACCATGCCTTTTTATTGTAAAACTAGATAAGTTCAGTTGAGATTGAGCAGTGCATTTGAAGGGAGTTCAAACTGCTTATTTCTATTCCAGCTAAATCATCAGCATATAAAACCAATCTAAGAACCTGAAGTTATAATAGCCTATTTACTTAAGAAGAAAAAAAAAAAGAAATTAAATATGACATTTTGTTTAGTAAGTAGAAAGTATTTTATTTAATTGCAGAGCAGTTGCCCTCAATCTAGAGATTGCTGATAGGTTACTCATATAACTGAGGCTGTAAGTCTGTGCTAAAAGTCCTTTGCATATGGAGATATACTTATGTATCGTGCTTGTAAGGTGCTTTCAAAACACATATGGCTGTGTTGACAACACAGGGATTTGCACTGCAGTGATGGGAGTTGCCTTGCAGTCCCGTGACGAAGTTGGACCTGCACCATGAATGTACCTGTTAAGGGCTTCCCTGGGGTCCTCTGTCCATGCAGGGTCACATCACAGGTCAGTGTATGCAGACAAGCATAAAGATAACCATATCTGACACTCTGGATTAGATGTTAAGATAAACTGATTAAAAATAATAGATTTTTTTTCCCTCTGCTGTATTTTCCCACCAAAATTCAGAATGTGTCTTGATTCGCCTCTAAAAAACCAACAAGCTGTTAGTTATGAATGCTAAAACTTGCTTTTTGAAAGCTTTTGTCCTGCTTGTTGTATGCATTGTGCAGTTTTTTTCCTTTTAATTTGATTATGAGGGCTTTCCTTCCTTTTCCTACTTTGTTTTACTGTCTTTTCTACCAAGTAATATGGGAAAGAGTTTTAGAAGTACAAAGCATAGTAAATAAAATTCTTCTATTTTCTCTAAGTGGTGAGACTCAAATTTGATACCAAATACCGATTTTGCTTTTATACCATCTTTGACCTTCTGCCCATCCTTTCAAAAAAACCCCAAAATCCAAACAAACTTTACTGTAAGTTGTTGGTTGTATATATGGAAGGAAGGACGGTATTATTCAGCTTCACTAGTTATCTAGAATTGAAGCAGTAATTTACTCCTGTAGTAATGCAAACTGCTTGTCACGGTAGTGCTAGCTCCCTTTGCTATATATACACACTGTCTTGTCTTTCTTTTTTTCCCCCTCACAAAGTGCTTAAAGACAGAAATCAGAACTTTCTTCCTCAGGAAGTAAAAAGGAAGTGAATTTGTTATTCAACCAAAAAAAGAATGTCTCTATGAATCGAATGCACGTCTCTACAAAAACCATGGCCTACTACTCTTCCTGCTTGCCAGTCTCTTAATATCAGCCACTGAAAGGTCAAACTAAAAAAAATAGTAGTAATTGAAAATGCAGATTACTGCATAAACAGCGTGCTCATGCAGTGCTGTGTCTAATTTGTGCAGGGGCTTAGTGTAATTGCCAGTGCAAGCTGGGTAATTGGGTGTGGAAATGATGACCATGATTTCCTCATCTGCGCAAGCTGCAATGAAAATCAGTTGTGCTTTATTTACTTAGTGGCTTTTTCCAAACTAGCTTATCTTTTGGTGAGGGTGAACTTGGTGGGAGCGGTCAGTCTTCGCTGTGGCAATATGTAGTTTCAGATGTCCAAGCAAGCACAGCAGGTCTGGAAAAAACAACTGAATGTCAGAGAAGTTTTCTCCTCCACAGTCAGTGCTGTTCAACTAGAAGCTCTTTTTTGCACACATCCTCATAATTAAGAGGAGAAGGTACTTTCTTGAGTAACTCCAGCTTGTGTAACTTCTCACTGGTGAGCAAAATTGTTATTGAAATGTTTTCCATTGAACAGAAGTGAAGACAAACATCAGTGTGTTGCAGTTCTCTTACCTGCCAGTTCCTCCAGGAACTGATCCTCTGGGGAAGAGCACGGCATTGGTTTGGAGAGGCACTGGGGACAATTACTGGTGGGTTTATGGGTGCAGCTCTACAGATTTACTTGTGACAACCTAAAATCAAATTCTGCATCAGGCTGCTGCTCCTGCCATCCTGTGTTCCCAGCGCTGCTTCCAGCTGGGCTGAGCTGTGCTTTGTGCAGCTGATGGCAAGGATTGTGTTCACTTTGTGCCTTTCTCTCTGCCAGCATAGAGTTTCCTGTCACTATACTAGTTTTACATGAGCCATTGCTTTGCTCTGCATATAGTCAGAGGAAGAAATAGGAAAAACAGGGAGGAAACAAAAGATAAAAAAACTCTTTGGCTCTGTCTCTGATTCCAAGTTTACTGCCTTTTCCTAGTGAGATCGGTAGTGGTGAACCAGAGTTGTTACTGCCTCTTCATTTGTTTCTTCTCCAGCAAAATGATCTGGTTCATTTTGTGCTGATATTTGAGGCCCCTTTTCAAACTCTGCTAGAAATTTAACATGACGATAATACTAAATAACATGTTTTCTCTGTGAAGGAAATTAAAGCCAAAGGACCAGAGTTAGTTCTTTGAGAAACAATGTGACATTTTTCTTTTTTTTCAGTCTGGTTTTGCTTTAATCATCTTCTAAAATGCTTACCATTCTTTTTTCTATTGAAGAAACTGGCTTAAAAAGGATAAGACAGTTTTTATGGAAAGATTTCCTGGTTTAATGACATGTCAGTTGGTTTCAGCTGAGTAGTCTTTAATCTTTAGATGCATTTGTATGGTGAAAACCCCTTTTAAAATGATAGGAAGCTCATTACTCGGAACTGAATTTTGTTTGGGGTTGTCACAACTAAGTCTTTAGAGCTGATACCTTTTCACACTGGCTGTAACTTAAACCAGAAAACGGAGAAGCCACTGTCTGGTAATGCTGTACCTTGGTATTACATCTTCACTATTGAAAAAAATCATGATGACAGTTATAGTTTCATGAGATTCTTTCCAGATGAAAGGTGTAGATGCTTGTCTCTGTTTCATGAGATCTTTCTTTTAAGTCATAATTTCTAAATTTTTAACACAAATCGGAAAGTAAGTTCTTATTATTTCATAAAATTAAACATAAGCTCCTCCTGTAGTGTCAGGTACATCTTTAGTATGGCAGATATTGATAAAATTGAGGGAGCTTTTGGGTAACGTACATCATTTCTTCCCCAGTCACCCTCCACTATCAGGTGTTTTTGTTAGCATGCTGCAAATAGCATCAGTGTTGTCCTTTGCAAATTAGAAAGTAGCTTTCATTAGTTTTCCTGACAAAGTTCATGTCACTAAGTTCAGTACTAATAGAATTTCTTTCTTTGTTTCAGTTTTGGGGGGTAGCCTTCAAATGTATGCACAAAACTTCCTCTGCAGTAGAAAAAGAATAAGGAAAAGACCATGGAGAGCTGAGCTTCCTGCAGTTTATAAACTCCTCTTTTGGGGCTTCTGAGATTAGTGCACCGGGAGCAAGAGCTGTAGCCCCTGCTTATGTCATTTTTAATTTGCATTTTTGCAGCCATTTTTCCTAGTGAGGCAAATCTTTCAGTAAAGGAAGCTGGAGGAAATAATTCATGATGTTTTGCTGTTTCCTGCTGGCTAAAGATCTGGTCCTCAGAGTGCACTGTCCCAGTTGTAGGAATTCTCAGAATGTCTTGTCTTCCCTGAATGATATCCCAAACTGGTGGAAATCACTGGTTCTCCATTGTGAACACCTAGAGGGATACCAGTTTGTTTCCTACCTCCTAAATCTCTTTGGGAAATATACACTGCTAGTGGTGCTTATGGTACAACACTGAGCTACTTTATTAATGGCATGCCAAGGGTAAAGGCTGATAACCTGCTTCTTCAGTGATCTGTATGGAACAAGCACCTGAGGATAAAGGTGGTAGGTGACATGATGAGAGTGTTTTTCTTACATAAGACCTATTTATTCAGTTGCCTGTGTAGCTTAAAGGCAGAAATAGGGAAATATCATTCTCCTTGAGGACAGGTGTTGAGCAAGCAGAAGAGATAGTGGGAAAAATTGTGCTTCCTTGGAGGCACACATGTCAAATGTAAACATAAGTCAAAGGGAATGGAATATAAAGCTTCGTTTCATACCTGTCTTGACAAATGGCTGACTGTGAAGTGTAAGACAATTTTAGTAGATAGGTCAATGAACTGGTGATGGGGCTGAAAGTTTGTTAGAAATAGTTTGGGAGGATTCTCTGCTTTAACAAATGAATCTATGCTATTTCCCTAGTCTGTTTTGGGGGTAATGGCTTGCAGGGAAGAGAGGTATAGAAGCAATGTCCAGCTTTGGGGCAAAATTCAGATCTCTAAAACCCCTACTCGTCAAGGCCAAGGGCAGTTTGGTTTGCTATAGGAGGGAGTTTAATAAGGCTGAGTGAAAAGACCAGTGGACTAGAATCTGTGAATGCAGTGCTGAAATATCAGAAATGACTATGTGGGAGAGATGCTTATTTGGCTGCAGGTTTGCACTCAGAAATGAAGTGTTTCTTTTGTAAGAAGGGAATACCTGAGAGCAGAAAGAAAAATAATTTTCAAGCTATTGAATATGTCTGAAATTAAATCTCTAAACCAATGCTCTAGTGCTCCCAGGTTATCTGTGACTTGCCAGAGCTTCAAGTGTTTGGATGCCTTGTCAGACTTTACGGGATGACTCTTGCCCATACAGTTTGGTAATCAATACTTCTGTATTTGTAGGATGTTATTTATTTGATGTTAGCATGCTGTGGAAGAATACCCAGAAATCCTGAAACTACAAAGTTTTCAGCTTAAAATATTTTTATTAGAGTCTGAACTTCTGAGAGATACTCAAAGTACGTTTCCTCCAGCTTTCACTGTTGTGTTGATACGCTTGATGAAACAATATGTTTCTCTGCAGTCTGAGAGGAATGGGCCATTTTTCTATGCTGCACACTTCAGGCAGAGTGCTTAATTTTGTTGGTAAGCACTAATAGGAATTTTTTTCAAGTTATAATAATTTTGAAAATGACAGTCAATATACTGCTTTTCTTTTTTTCATAAGAGGTATATGGCAAAACCATCAGAGAGAGTGGGCTGTGTGGGTTAGTTCGGGGTTTAAGATGATACCCAGTAACAAAATCTTCCTTGCATCCATGTGTTGGTATGCTTTTGTTTAATGTAAGAGCTGGGGGGTTGGCCCCCCAAAGCATAGCTAAGAGAGTTTGCAGGAAGTGATTGAGAGACAGGCAAAAGAGCTTACACTTTTTGGTGGTGTTCTTTTTTGTTGTTTGTTTGTTTGTTTTGGTTGTTTTTTTTTTTTTTTAGTTATCAAAGATACTCTCACTAGAGAGAGTGACCAAACCAGAGATGTTTCTTACAATGTCTGAAGTCTAAAGGACATCTGATTCCCCAGGATGACTTCAGTCATCATTGTTGCAACTGGATGACTGTTGCATCCAGGTGCAACAGTCCAACACTGCTTGGATGTTATAAAAAATGGTCAGTGATTTGGATGTTTCAGTTCTGGTAATGGGCTTCCACTCTGTAGCCTTTTGTCCTTTGTTTTATCCTTGCTAGGAGAGGAAGTCAGTAACTGACTTGGCTTTTTCACTCCCAAAAGACCACATGAAAATCTTAAACTGAAGTAGTTTATATAAAGAAAAATGAGAATATCTCCCCATGTGAGACAGTGAATGAGGTGGAAAAGGAGGAGAAATGAAGATGAAGGTCACCAGTCACTTGGGACTGCTATGCCTCTTCTACTCTTCCTGCCAGAGCCTTGAGGATGTAGGCAGAAGGCAGCTTAGTTTTGTTATCCTTCAGATAACAGGATCTTAGTCACACATCCTAGTGGGTTAATAAGATTTTTGTGCATTGGCTTGTAATATGCTTTGACTTTCCCCTCCTTTTGAGGTAGCTTCTTGGTAAAATGTGTGCCAGAGGAAAGAGGAGATGTGAGATGCAAATTACTGTCCTGCCCATTAACTTAGAGATGAAACCTCTGCGGCAGATAGACACATGTCTTTATTTTATAACTAGGAAGTACCTAGCATAGTTAAACTATAGGAAGAGAAACATAAGACTGAAGTTTGAAGGGGAGGGAAAGATGCAGAGAGCAATGAGGGACTTTCTAAAGAATAAAAACCTTGGTCTTTATTAATTTTTTACTTTTTAAACTTGAAAGGGCTGTAGTTTTGTCCATAGTGCTTCTAAAAGTATCTCTGGCCTAATAACATCTATAAAGATATTTAGCATTAATGTCTTGTCTTATATGTTAGTTATAAATAGTATGGCTGATTACAAGATGGAAAACTAATTTCTGTTGGACTCCTTCCAAAGGCGTGGGAATGTGAGCTGAATGGGCTTGGAGCCCTGTGGAGGTAAATATTGGGTCTTTATACACAGAGGTTGCAGTTCAGTACAAACAGCTGGTTGTGCTTCAGTCAGTGGTGAGTCTGCGGCTGGTGCAGGTAACTCGTGAACTGGCTCTTGTGCAGCTGCTTTCATCTTTTGACTGGAGACTCAGCAAGATGTTCTCTGTCCTGCTTGGTTCTGGTTTTCCTCCAGTTCCACTTCACTCGAGTTTTTTTTCCTGTGTGCATGTGTCTGTGCTCTGAGCAAGAACAGGAGAATGCGAAGAATCTAACCATTTTGTCTGGAGGAAGCTTCTTTGATCAGGTGGATTTATCTCCCCATCACAGTACCAATTTCATGTTTCTTAGTGGATGAACCATGAACAGGGATACTTGCATTACTTTGACATAAAAGCCATAATTTCAAGTCTTTCTGTAGGAATATGATCATGCAGCTCCATTTTAAGGCTTGTGTTATCTGCTTCTTGAGGAAGTTCTTGTCAGTGCTGCAGGTCAGCAGATATTCTCAGTTTCCCATAGTGTGTGTCAGAAGAAGTTTCACAGGGATCTTAGTTGGCAATGCAGCAACAGATGGGTGCAGCTTTCCAAGATGAGAACTTTATACTGTTGTTCTGTTGATGCTTGTGCTTGTTACTAGTCCTGCCCTGGTTGGCTGTCAGAGTTGATGACACCAGTGGGAGCTTTTTAATCTTTGATTGGTGGCTGTAAATTGGACGGGGTGGTGGGAAGAGAAAAAGAAACAATCTGTAATTCATGTTTTAGTTTAGGGTTTTGTTTGTGTGTTTGGTTTGTTTGTTTCTATCCCCCAAAAGAACTGGAGGAAGGATCTTACTTTGTGTATATCTCACTTCGTTTAACAAGTTGCTTTTGACTAAGTCCTCTTCTCTTTGCTGAAATGCAACAGTTTTCATTCTGACAGCATCAACCTGTTCTATAGAATATAAAGCCCCAGTGAGAATAGACCTTTAACAGCAATTTATATCACAAGTCTGAAATGTGCAGTTTATGTCTGTTATGATCCCTGGGTGCCTGTTAAGGGATTACTTATATCTTGCCATCCGAAGTTTCTTTCCATAAACAAATGAAACCTTTGAGTCTTGGTTCAAGGAATATGCTCAGATGAAGCATCGTTAACAGCTCTTTGGGGAGAAAGATATAAGGTGGAAAAGTGAAGAATTGATAACCTATTAACTGTTTAAATTTCCCACCATGAATTATTGACAACACGTGACATTACAAACTTACAAATTACTGTCTATAAACAGCTTGGAAAATATGACCTTTGCGTTACAATTGGTCTCAAGATGCCTTCCATGCCTGCAAGTGCTGCTGGCATGTTTTGTTGCGGGTGGAATTAGTGGAAGAACTTTTCTTGTATAATCAGACATATGCTCAGATGACAAAACATTCTAGGTGATGGGTGAAATGTCTCTGAGACTGGGCTCACTCCTCTAGAGTTTTGGAGTGATCTGATTTTCAGTAGTAAAGACATCCAATTACTTAAGGGTAGTTGTCCTTACCTATTGCCCTGTTTCTTTCAAGAGCAAGTGGTGAATGTTCAGAGTCACTGGAAATTCCTGTGTTACTCTACTTCCTACTTCCTTGCCTGTGGTGACCAATGAGTGCAAGTTGAATGGGTAGTTTCTCTTATTTGTTCATGGCAAACCAAGTGCATTAAATACTTGCTTTGCGGTGGCATTCGTGTGATTAACACACAGACTAAGTATTGTGCTGAATTTGGCCCTGAGATTTCTGCTGATTTGAGAGAAGCTGGGGACACCAGGACCTGATTTTTCATCTTCTTACCACTATTGAGGAGTAACAAGCAACAAAATTAATGTTGGCAGCTGGAGACCTCATAAGCACTTGATGAGTGATAGGAGTGAGTGAAATTCTTTTCTAATTTCTCTGTTAACGGCTGTTGCCATAAGATGAGGCCAACCAAAATATGCCAGTGGAGAGATGCATTTTATTGTCATTTGTTAGTGTAGCCTGCATAGGGAATATTAGAGAGTGTTTTTGGATGTGGTGTTTGGAAGAATAGATATCCTCAACACTGTGTAGAAAAGGACTGTGCAGAATAAAAATTGTCTTGTTTGTTTGTTTCTCAGTTTCTGGGAAACATACCTTGTGTTTTTTAGGGTAGTGTTTGTCATCACTGACGGAAGATCAGGCAAAAAAGTCTATATTCCCATCTGTGTAGATTCAAAAAGACAGTAGGATTACAGGAAGAAGAATAGAAATCTTTGACTCATGTCCTGTTGGAGCCAAACAGGGTGGACACTGGGACTCAATGTTACAGAGCAAGTCAGGACCTTATAAAGCCCATCTCTCCTTTTACTCGAGGACAGGGATGAATGATTTCAAGAGTGAAGGCTTAGGAGTTCATCAGAGTAAGTATTCCCACCCTGCCTTCCATGGCAAGCTCTGTTGAACTCTGTGTGCTTGATGTGTGTAGTAAAACCAACCTACATCACAGAGCTCTTGTTAAGAGTGATCAATTAATGTTTTCAGGGCATTTTGGGACTTAAGACTGTAAGTACCTTTTATCTTTAAGTTTCAGTACTCCTGCTGCCCCACGATAAAAGTTTTACTTTAAAGGCCCAATTTCTTCCCTGGCGTGAGGCAGAGGCAGTCTGTTATTAAAGGACATCATCCTTATCTCTGTTGTAGTTGCCTCGTGGCTATGCAACATCACTCAATAATAGTGTCAGGTATTATCTTTTGCTTGTGACAGAGTCCTAAACAGTGATTTATTTCTTGAATACACATTGCTTTCATGAAAGTGATTTGTTTAAACAGTCGTAAAGTGCTGAATAAATTATTAATTGCATGCTAATTTTTCACTTTTATTTTCTGTAGTGAGCTCTAGAATAAACAATCTGTGTATTGTATATACCATATGAATCCCAGGTTTTTCATTGTGTGTATCCCTCCACTCCCAGTCCTGCCCCGGGACATAGTTCCTGTCCCAAGAAAAGTCTCTCCAGTCTTTCTCACCTTGGTTGCCTTTTCTGATATTTTTCCTTTTCATTCTTTCCTCAGATGTAGCTGGGTGAATTATGTTCCAGGAGAGGCTTGGATTGCTAGTTTGGGAAAAACTGTGTGTTTGGAGTTCATGGATATTTCTAAGTCCTTCAGGAGCTTCTGGGTCTTAACTGGAAAGGCACCACCATAAATACAGCTTGCAAAGTAGGATCCTAGCAGCTGACTGGCATGTTTTATAAAGTCTCTTCTTGCATACTCCATCTTTTTCTGAGTGCTGCATGCTGCTCTTTTAGCTGCCAGTGGCTATGCTGCAGTCCTAGTTTGCACATGAGATCAGGTGTCTGAGAAACTCCTCAGAAGCAAGTTTTTACTTGTAGATATGCTGGCTTTCCAAATTTCCTTCAGAAATGGCATCTCAGCGCTTAAAATCTTTGTCCCTTGGCAAAGCCTGGAGCTTTCAGAATGCCTCTGAGTGCTTCGATAGCGAGCCCTGGAGCAGGCCAGGCACAGAACAGCTAAGTGCTTTTCTCTACTTGACCCTTCTACCATTTTGGGGTGTCCACTCCAAATCACTGGCAGTAACTATATGTTTAAGAAAGAGCTGCTGACTGATACCAAATATAATAGGGTGTAAGGGAAGAAATTTCTTTCCAAGTAGTTTTAGGGATTTGCCCTCCTCTGGTCTTAATTCTGAAATAATCCCCTAATGGCCTATGTGAGTATTCACTGAAATGAATAAACAGGAGACTACGTCTTCCTCTTGAAGCCTGCACTGGGCTCTCATGCTAATGGCTTTTTAAGCATCAATACAATTATAGTGTGTAATCAATTCTCTCTATACCAGCTTTTGTCTTCTGCAATGAAGCCTTGTCTCTTGCATAATTATTTGCCTTTGCATTAAAACATTTCAAGATGACAAGCAGTCTTTTCCCTTGTTTTTGTCCTCCTTCCCCTCTTTGCTGCCTAATTCTGCCACTGGAAGGAAATCTATTATCGCATTTACTTTGGAACATGAGAATCTGCTTTTTTTTCCCTACAGTAATTTACTCCCTGGATTTTCCTCTTACTCCTTTTAATATATTTGGTTTGTG
>VWZG01008875.1:615943-654563 GCA_013396735.1 Grallaria varia
TTAGCTCATTAATCATGTTTGGAGCTGCTCAGAAATATTTCCATGAAACAGAATTTTACTGAATGGAAGGGGAACTTGTGAAAGGGGATTTCAATGCAGAAAAAAGGATTTAAAGCAGGGAATTAATTCCACTTTATAAGTTAATCAGTCAGCAGCCAAGGTATTTTTCTGGAATGTGGCAGGCCTAGGTTTGGATCGCTTTTGGAGCCATGAGAAGCAGTAACTCAGTGTCTTGACCTTTGGGCTTTAGCAATTACAGAAACACAGTTTCCTTCTCTCTGATTTAGTGGTGGTAGTATTTTAAATTCTTTTTAGACTGCAACAAATTTATAATTCATCCTGATGACAAGCATGAAGATAGTCCCAATCTTTAAAAGATTTAAGGGGGAGAGATGCTGCATTTTGCCTCTGTTGTAATTCGTGATGTTGTCTCTGCTAGAAGTTGTCACCATGCCAGGGACCCCTGTAAGCTGAGCAAACATTGAAATTCTTGCCTACACGTGGTTTCTATAGATGCCAAAACCAAGAATAATTATAAACTATTTTATATAAGTTCATGAGTGAAAAAGCTACCTGTGGTATCTATAAGAGCAAAAGAATTTGTCATATTCTCTCTCCAAAAGAAGCTGAAATTGCATGCCTGCACAAACATTGCTAGATAAATTTTTATTTAATTGACCTGAATGCACTTTTTTCCCTGAACTTCTGTCTCCCTTTGAGCTGATAATAAGTTTTCAGTATCTGCAAAATGCCGTGGGAAGGAACGTTGCTACTCATGTATACACAGTAGTTTGAACCTCTCAGTTTTGCTTGCTGTCCTTGGTCCTGTGTGCTGAAAACTAGTGAATGATCAATTCAGGACACTTGTGACTTTACAGATGTCTTTCTTGTCTCCTTTGTCTCTTTCTTGGATTGAGAGTTGGAGTAATTTCTCACCAAAAAAAAGTCATTCTGCATCTTTGATCATCCCTGATTGCTCTCTGATCCTTTTATTATTGGGCACAATAGTCACAATAATTTTTTAATTAGGAAGAGTGTAATCTGCTGACTGCTGGAAGTTAAGGGGAAGTGTCACCCTCTATATGCACAATTTTGATGCTTTCCCTCTAAACTTCTGCTATCACTTCTGTCACAGAGGGGATTAGTGTGTGGTGTTGGACCTTTTTTCTGTTCATTGAAGGATGCAGAGAAATGAAGGGATTTTTTCACAAAGACTGGTGAAATGGGGAGTTGGTAGTTTAGCTGTTTAACTGCATGGCTGTCCTTCTCCATCATTGTATGCCTGTTGATCTGCAGTCCAGGTGGAAAGCAAGTCACAAAAGTCTTCATGACTGTAGTTCTTGTTACTTGTGTAGGTGGTAGAGACCCTGACACCTGCTGAGTGGTATAAAATTGCTAAAAATAATACAAAGAACAAGATTCATATATGTAATTTGCCCCAAATAATGATTTCTCTCAAGTTTGTTGTTTTTATACATGAGTGACCTGTAAAATTCTCAGTCATGAATTATTCAGGCTTATTTGTGAATTTATTTGAAAACATTTCCTCACATAGCTGTCTCACCAAACAGTTCATTGAGAATATTCCTGTGTTCTGGTTGTGTTCTGCCTTTTTTACAGTCCTGAAGTTGTGTGGTATTGGGCAGGTGGAGAGGAGGATGGGAACAGATAAGTGCCCCATTATTTCCACTCTTTGAATGTGCATACTCGTGAGCACAACAGCCTGAGAAATAGTTTATTGACACATAATGCATAAGAAAGCTTCAAGTCCTTTAGTTTCCTGCTCAATTATAGAAGACCAGCAAGCTTGTGAAAACTTAATTTAGTGCTCCTTTGTTATTGACTTATGTTCCTGCTAAGTAGGCGATGGAAAGGATCTCTGGGGTTTAATAAGGGATTCATGGATCACTGCACATGGAGGTGTACTTAAACTGTCTTCATTGTGCCTGGATATTTGTTTCTCTCTTCCCAATTAGAAGGCAGTGTGACAGTTTCATCAGGAGAGTCTTTTAAATATAGTTATGGCATTCTATTATTTTTTTACATAGCTATATGCATTACAATACTTTGTTAGCAAAACAGTTGTATTGAACACTGTCTGTGTTTGTGGGACTGTCCCTCTGACTAAACTTTCAGATTAAAACAGTAGAGCAACCAAACTGCACATGTGGTGTGTTGAGTCCCAGAAGCTCTGGAGGTGTTGCATGCTCCTCTTCTTTTTCTTTTGTCTTTTTTTTTTTTCATATGTTTCCCTGGAATTTCAGTGGTCAAAAGGGTTTGTGTGATCACCAGATTAACAACCCTCACCAGAAACTGATTCAGAAAGCTGCTGTAAGTGGTTAGAAGTCAGGTATTAGAAATATTTCATCAAATACACTGCTTTAAAATTATCTGAACACAAAGTTGAGGAGCAGCCTGTACACAATTAATGCTGGGAGTTCATGGTGTGGACTGATGACTACATGGTTTTTAGTGCTGTGGCTGAAGCCAGGGCAGCTGCAGCCTGGACTGAAACACATGCAGGCATACATGCAAACCATGAAAGTCGGAAAACATTGACTTGGAGGTGCAGGTTTTGCCTTCATAAACAAACTTGGGTCAGAAGTGCAAGTGAGATAGCATGGATCAGTTGATCATGAGCCAAGGTAGGTCTGGGAAGAATTTAGCCATGTTTTTGCCCTATAATTTCTCCTGTGATAGCAAAGACCCTCCTAGGGCCTAAACTGGAAAGTTCACAGAGCAGTCTCTTCTACCCAGCCACTGATTTCTGTTTTGAAATTTATAGGCGGGCCCTCACATGCTGCATCATAAAAAGCAATCACAGGCCAGGAGTGATTAACAGTGTGCTTTCCTTGCAAATGCCTGTTTTGTTTGAAATAAAACATGTTGGTGTCCAAAGTGCAAATACCCCGTCCTTCCTAGAACAGCCACTGGGAACTGGTTTCCTTTGGGAGATAGGCGAGCCAGGTCTAAGCACCTCCTTTGACATTCTGTCTTTTCCCAAGTGAGTGTGCTGAGCCACCAAGAGACTTCTGTCTGTTTCTTGCCTGCTGGGGCTTTTCTGCTTTGTATGAGTAGCTAAAGACATTTTTAGTGCTGTCTCTTGGTAGGCACGTTCACTTGGGGTTGTGGTAAACCCATAGCAGGCAGAATAGTCCAATCAACTGCTGATCCTAATGAATAACAGACTTGCTGTAGGCTTGTATTTCTATGCAATAGGAAGGGTTATCTGTATTCATAGCAGAGCTAGGGTAAGACTGTATTTTCATCTCCTTTTCATTGTATTTCTAGTTTGCTTGTTTTTCGCTTCTTGCTCTTGTTAGCTTGCATTGATTGGTAAGTAGTAAAGAAGGGAGGAAAACACGTGGTCCCAGAAAAAAAACAAAACAAGAAATAAAGGTGAGACAATGGTTTTCGTTTCATTACTGTGCGTCTTCACAGCCCCTATTCTGACATTTAGAACAACATAATATGCATGTCTCTGTTCATTAGGTTCCTCCGTACTACATAGTGACAGCCACAGAGGGCGGGAGAATAAAAGAGAAAAACAATCTTAAACATGAACTAACCTTTGCAGACTAAATGACAGAGAAATGAGAACAATGAAGAAGAAAACTGTTTTTTTAAAAAAGTAAATGTGTCTGAAACCATGGCCTTGTATAGGTTATTCAAGTATCTTTACAAAGGGAAAAAGAGAATACTGACCTCTAGGGCAGAAATAACTAATTTTCTGCCCAATGATTTGTTTGTTTTGTACTTCTGTGTTTGAGCAGATCTGTTACTGGTATTTGAATGACAATAAGTGACGCGAGGAGAGTGCTGAAACTAAGGATAAAGACATTCAGAAGTTGATACAGATTAACAAAAATTAATAAGCTTCTAATAGAAAAGCTCTTAAATGTTTTTGAAATAGGGTGTCTGCACCAAGTGGAGATGTCTAAACTGTTAATCCACAAACTGGTGCATGTGTACACCACAGCATGGTGTAAAATACATACGTTAGCTTGAAAATGTTAAATGTTAAGATTTTATCCTAGATTTACTAAGAAGCCAGGATATAGCAATATCACTTAGGGTTCTTGAAGTAGCTAGTCAGTGATTAACATGCATATTTGGATGGGTCCAGGGATCCCTCTGCAGAAGGATTGTTAGAGCTATATCAAATATAATTGAGGGAATGCAGCTGGCTTTTTCCCCCAACAATTCCAAGAGAGCTGCAGCGCTTTAAGATTGTGTGGGTTTTACAGAAATTTCTGGAGTAAGAAAAAAAGAACAAAAGAGACATTACAACTCTCTGGAAAAGAAATATTTTTATTTCTCATATTGGCACTTTTAATTTTTTGTCATTTCATATTCTTTTTGGGATGTCTATTGCATTTTTTTTCCCCCTCAAGTGGTGAGATCAAAATTCTCAATGGAGTTTTCTTCCATGGTTTTTTTGAGATTCGTAAATTTTCCTCAGATGGGAAAAAGTAAAAATCTGAGTATTTTATGAAAAATAATTCACAGTCAATTTAGCACCAGTATTACATACTGCTAATCATAGTACTTCATAAAAGAAGATTACCCTGATTCTAATTCTTGGATTTTAGAGATGGGGAAAGTGTTTCTTGATTCTTGGTTGATCCTCCCCAAGATTATATCAGCCAGTAGTAAAGAACAGGGAGGAAATCACAATTTTTTCTGTTTATTCTTCCCAATTTCTTTGCCTCCTATCTTCAGGTCTGCTTCTGAAAATACCAGATGTCAAAATATTAAATAGGGGAAACATTCATTAGTCATTTACATCTCTAGTACCTCTGGGAAGCAGAGCAGGAGAGGGACAAGAGAAGAAAACAAGACTTGGAAAGACATATAAGCAACTGTCCAGCTGCTTTGCAGGTCCAAGGGGCTCAAAGCTGAGGGTACGTTTAACTCCCACATGTCTCCAAGCAGGCTGGCACTGAACATCGTGGAGTTCTCTGCTGCCTTTCACTGTGAGAGTTGTTATTCAGAAAGGCTTTATGCACACCTCCCATCCTCTTTTTTGTGTCCCTCCCCCCTCCCTCCTTGATTTTTATTTATTTGCTAAAAGGGGGATTTACAAACCCCGTTGAAGGTGCTGTGGAGGGATGGCAGTGGCATGGTTCTGTATCTGGAGCAGACAGCTGCCCTGCTGTTATTGATAAGCATTCCTGGGAGGGTGGGGATTGAAATTTAGTACTTGCAAAGCCTAATTGGTGTGAGCCTTGGCAAGCCATATGTGCCTGCCGCAGCTCTGCCACCTGACGCCTCGGCAGGCGGCTGGTGCTTCCCACCTTGACTGTCTCTTCAAAGAGGGACCTGCCAGCAGAGAGGAAAGCACCTCCCGGACAGCAGTGGGGCTTTGGGGAGCAGAGAGGGGGTGCCCATGTCAGGGTGCACTGGGGAGCAGAGGATGTTGCGTGAATTCCCCTGTGAGCCGCACACGACGTGTTTGTGCAGATAGGATGTGCTTTGGGCAGCCTTTCTCCGTGCTATGAGAGATTTAAGAGTTGTGCTGTAGAAACAGATGCTTGTCAGATGTGTGTCCTCTGTCCGCTATACCTGCCTCTATAGCACTTACGCCCTCAGTTCCCACATCAGCTTTTTCTGCTGACTCACATACTGAGCATAGTGGAAAGAGACAATTCCCATTCTGGCTGTTTCAGGGCTGTTGGTGTGTAAGAGTTAGAAGGGCTTTTGGCTTTGGAAAAGGCAGTGATGAGGTCTGTTCCTCCCCTAGTGCAAGCAGCCGTGTGGTGTTTCCTCTGCCATGCTGGTGCCAGCTTGCCTTGGGCTGAGAGGCACTGATTTTCCTACAGACCTTTGCTGCTCTGCCAAATGGGTTAAAGTTGGCAATTTTATCAAGGGACAAAGGGGATGTGTATCTGCATACCTGATTTCTTAGGAATCCAGGCTGAAAATAAGAGGTATATAGGTGAGAGGTTTTGTCAGATAAGTGTTGGGACTGTAATTTACTGCAGTTTTAATGGGATAGGGAGGAGGATAAGATATACAGCGACCTTGCAGGGAGACATGCAAAATAAATTAGTAGTAATAGTAATGGTCTGATAGTTTGTCCTAAATGTAGGTCTTGTTAAAGGAGTCCATCATCTTGAAAGTCAGAAATTATTTTTTTGAAGACATTAACAGAAGAGCAGGCTGAAGTGTTTTGCTCAAAATTCTTTTTGCTAAAATTGCTTTCCTCCCCGGTAAGATAATTTTATTCTAGAAGTGCCTGTTTTGGCAGGAGGGAAAGGCTGTTTATCAAAAGAGCTAATAAAAGTCCTAAACTTGGAAACGCTTCCATTCTGAATAAATCTAAAACTTTTCACTGAAGCCATAGAAAAAATGGTTAAAGATATTTGGAGGTCCCCAGTGCAACCTCTTACTCTAAGCAGGGATATCACCAGGTACAAATCAGGTCAGTCATGACTTTGTTCAGCCAGGTCTTAAAAAAACAAGAAGAATGGAGGCTTTACACATGTTCTGGGTAGTCTGTCCCAGTGTTGAACTATTTTCCTTATTAAGATTTTTCCTGATGTCCAGTCTGAGTCTCCCAAGTCAAAACTGGTGATCATTTGCGTGTCATCTGCTACAACCAGAAAGAATTTGCCTGGAGATAGACCAGTGGGTTGTCTGCACACCACAGCTGTGAAAAAAATCAGCAGCTTCAGAGCCAGTTAAACAGAGCAGAAAATATTTACTATTTCTACTGCATACAAGATCTCATATCCAGAAACTCTGCCTAGCATCTCAGATTCTTTCCACTTCCTCTTGGGGTTAAGGGAAGAACCTGTTGGTGGTAACATGCAGAGTTGCTGAATGAGAAAAGGTCCAATTGGCTCAAGATACATCTCTGCAAATTCTTTCCATGCCAGTTTAGGCAAAAGCTTTTAACAATTCATTCAATTATTTTAAGCATCCATTAAAAGAGTTCTAAGCCCTCCCCGGAGTCATTTCAGTTCTGTGAGATTGTAATTGTTTGAGACTAATCATGATTTCTTCTTTTGCCTTCAGGTGATTCTAATTCTGACAAAGCTGTATGACTACAACCTGGGAAGCATCACAGAAAGCTCTCTTTGGAGGTATGGAGATAAATTGAGTTAATAATTACCACCTTACTTAAATAGGAAAAGTCTGATACAATTCTTTTATTGAATTTAATTGGATTTCTTTAAATGTGCTGGAAGGTTTGTAGTGAAACCCTCTCTCTCACTACTTTCATACTCAAGGACAAAGGGGCTGAAGTCTGATTGTCTTGTTTCAGCTAGATAAGGTACTTCATGAATATGCTGTTATTTGATTTCCCCTTCCCCACCTTATTCAGATTGAAATCAGCCAATTAGTTTATTTTTTTGGGAACTCAACAGCCTTAAGTCCTTGTTTACAATGAAGGCTGTCTGCTCAAATGATCCTTATGAAAAGCCAGTGCTGCTAAGACCAGGGAATACCTATGAGTGAGTATTCAATGTCTGTTGATTAGAACTGATGGGATTAGTACCAGGTAATTGATTTCCACTTGACCACTAGACTGATTTATAGGGAATGTTTGAGTACTTTCATGATTTCAAAGCATATCATGCACTCTGTGAACTAAAGGAGAGCTGGGCCATGGACAATTACTTAAGGCTTTTACTTGGATTCCATGCAAGCAGATGGTGCCTGCTTTTACTTCTCTGAAAAATGAATCTAAGAGGTGTTTATATATGTTCCTTGTGCTGTTTTCATGAGCTGTAATGGATGAAAGGGAGGTTTCATCCATGAAACTTCGGTGGGAAGTCTAGGGGTTTTGTGTGCAGATCACTGGTGGATATGAATAGGCTACTGTCATGATAGAAGAAAACTTTGGCTATTTGAAACTGTTACTTCTGGTTAGAATGACCTTGTTTTGATAAACTTGTATAGGAAAGAGGTTTTCTTTACTACGGACAAATTTTGGTGCAAAAGTAGAACAAATAACCTTTTTGCTCAAGGATCTGAGCAGGTTTTAGGAGAATGACAGAGGAGGGATTAGAGATGAAGTGTATTCTGAACTCAGGCTCTTGCCCTACCTACTGGCCAGAAGAAATGAACCAAAACCAAACAAACAGAAAATCCAAACCCAAGGCAAAAGAACTAAAACATGAAGGAGCACAGAACTTCTGTGATTTGTTCTGAGCAGCAACAAGAGCACTCAAAATGATTAGTATTTTAGGGTTGAGTTAATATTTTTTTCATCCATTCATGTACCTTGCTGCTGTGACTTTCTACTCCTTTGTCTTTACTGTGGTGTGTGCACACATAAAGGGTCTCTCAGGAATGTGGCTTTGGTTATATTTTTATAAAGGGAGTTTGTGGTAGGTTGTTTAATTTCTCGGTGGTTTTAAAAAAGAATATAAAGATGAAAAATATTTTTATTTCCTTTTACTACCTTCAGTCACTTCACCCTGAGAAATACTCATATCTGTTTCATTAGTCACTGAGGAAGATACAGCATTTCAGTATGTGAAGACACCTCCTTTCCCACTGCTGAAGATCTGCTTGTGAGATGCAGTGAAGGATTGTGTTGAGATACTGTTTTCTGACTGAAGATAGAGCAGCTACATCAGGGTGGAAAATGTGCTTCTTGTTGATGTGTGTAAGTGTGGACACAAAAATGACCTTACACTGTCGTCTCTTTCAGAATTAGTTTCTGTTGAGCATTCCACAGTGGCATAAAATTTTGCCCTGATTAAAAGAGAAGGGACTGTGGGGATGTCACTGGAGGAGGTAACAGACAGCTGGGGCCTTAGCAATGTAGCAGTCCTAGAGCTAGTGAGTACAGAGCACTTTTCCTGACCTCAGATAGTCAGAATGTGCTAAACAATATGAAAATAGCCTGGTATTCTATTAACAAAAAACAGTTTAAGAAACAATAATAATTTTTGTATAGTCTGATACTTCCTCATATTCTCTCAGCATTAATTCTCGGGCTTTAAGTTTAGGGTCCTTCCTTCTTCAACCTTAAGTGCAAGGTGTATCATGATCTGAATAATTTTTTAAATATGTATATATATCTATTTTAATATGTTCTAGGGAATTAATGTTCCATGAGCTAACTTTCTCCATATCTTTCAGAGTGTTAAAATTTTTAGTACCTGTGAACAAGAGCAAGGAATTCCATAAATTCTTAGAGCAAGGAACTCCATAAATTATTTGAGGAATGCTTTGTCTTACCTTGATCCCAACTTCACTTGACATATGTCACTTGTCAGAACTTGATTACAGCTGTATGGCCAACCATTCAGAATCCCTGGATGAATGCTTTGGGAAAATGTTGAGGGAGAACCAGAATAAACCCACTAGTCTTTGCAGTGCTCTATTACTCTTGATTGGCCCTTCAGTACTCATGGCTGCCCTGGAAAAGCTGCCAGTGAACTTCCTTGTATTTTCCTCGATCCTATGGCCTTACATAAGCCTTAGGTGGTCACACTGCTCTGTGCTGAGTCTGGCTCTGCTGTTGGATCCCAGCTCACCATTCAGGCATGCCTTCAGGTCACTAATAAATATGCCTATGAAGATCCCAGGACAGCTTCTGTGCTCTTGGTGTGATGGAAAGAAATGGCAAGATGGGATTATCTTAATACTCAGTGTACCTGAGAGAGGTTATTAGCTGTTGCTCCTCCTGGCTGCTTAAGTGACATACTAATTTAAATCTCTGCTTGTTTGAAAAGGATAGGAACAAATAGGTTTGAGAGAAGGGGTGAAACTTACCTTGCAATTTATTTCATGCCTCCAGGTTTGATTCTAGGGAGTGGAAGAAAACATGATCTCATGCCTGGTTTGCTTTCTGATATCAGGAGTTCTGTTTCTGAAGGTGAGAGGAGAAAGGTAGTTCTGCAGGTACCCACAATTGAATAGGGATCTGTCTTGAATACATGACGAAGAAATACCACTCTTGCCTCCTGTGCTGAGTGAATTCTCAAAAGGCTGATGAATGATGAGGTTGTTTAGAAGCATGTCACAGGCGTGAGTCATTTATGTGTGAGCTGGTTATAAGCACATCTGTCATTTGAAAGTGTAGTTGGGTGATTTAAACACTTTTATGACTGATGGGACTGTAACCACCTATAACCCAACTATGCCATTGCCTACAGGATATGAATCTGTCGTCTTTATAAACACACTACTACCTGCTAGGATGACATTTCTTCGTAATTTTTCAGCCAGTTTAACTACAGCTGGCTGCAACACTAATGGATAGAGATCATCCTTCTAAAACTACTAATGAATTAAAAGACTGCTGGTGACAGACATAAAGACATGAAATACAGTAAGAGAAAATAGTTGGGAAGAATCTGTATAATCTTCTAGAGTGTTAAGGCTTTGTGCTCCCTGAGCTTTGGATGGCAAGTGAGCTGCTGCCTCTGTACATGGTAAATGAAATTTTGCATCAGGCTGTGCCTGACTTTAATTATGCTGTTATCCTCTCAGCAGATTTTTTTTTCCACAGTTTTAGTCAAGAACTTTTTATTTACTTTTTGTTATTCTTTTTATAGAAGGGGAAGAAAATGGAGGAGAAAAGATTATCTGTCACTGAGCAATTAACTGAGTGTATTGGATTTATTTTTCTTCCTCTAGTAGATATCTCTTAGATCACGAAGAGGATTAAGCTGTGAGAGTTAGGAGATGTTTTTTACCACGGGAGTAAGATAAGCTTACATTTCAAATAAATAAAAATGTCAGAATACTGTGTATGGTATCCCTGAGCTGTAGACAGCTGTGGGGAGAACTAATCTTTTTCTGTTTGTGTAAAAATGATGCTCTGGAAAGATGTGTTTGTGGGGCACTTTTCAGGGCCTTGAGAGGCTGACAAGCTGTAGAGGACTATCATTCACCTCTTTGTCTTCTTATTGCTCTGTATATGGTCAGGAATGAGTAATTTCATGGAACTTCATATGAAAATAACTGTAATTAAACTTTTGTTCTCAGCCATGAAGTAGGAAGATGTAGAGCATGCTTAGTATGAGAGCATTCTAAATTGCAATCTGTTGCTGTATTAGTTCTGGAAGTTATTGGTGATACTCCTGTCACTCCAACACTGTGCCTGAATTCTGAGCTCCCTGGTGCAGGAGTGCTTATCCCTTCTAATCTGTCCTTCACCACTGTCTGCAGTAAGGAAGCTGCAGCATATATGCTGTAAGGAAATCTCAAGGATGCAGAAAAATACTTATCGCTCATATAGATCTACATTTAATATTCCATATGTAAAGCAGAGGGGCTGTCAATAGTTAAAAATATTTTTTTTCCTTCCTAGACTGCTTAGAATGGATGTTTCTAGCATTTACATGGCCTTTTTGTTTAACCTTGAACTAGTGTTTTAACTCCTCCATCCATTTACTCATCCACTCCTTCCAGCATCACCACTGCACATTATCCTGCAACTCTGTCCTTTCAAGAAGGGAGATTAGGTATGTAATCTAGGGAAGAATCAGAACCCTCAGAGAATCTCTGCATCTTGGTATAGGAATAACCTTTGTTTATTTCATGGGACTACTTAATGAAATAACGAATTCAGTGTCCTGCTTTCAGCCAGTGCTGGAGACAAGATGTTGGGTTAAGGGTAGACCAAGGTACTCAGTAGTAAGGTCTAAGTACCATCATATTGTGTCTGTATGTTGTGTATGGGAGTGTTTGCTGAAAACACTTGTTGAAGATGAGCTGGCATTAGTATGTTAGATAGTGAAAAGGAGCAGTGGAGCAACAGATGTGTTCTTTGCTCTTGCAGTTGTTCTAGGGATAGAAGCCTCAGGGAGAGAGGTAGATGCACATGGAGGATCACATCTGAACACAACCTTGCAATGTGGTAGGACAAGGGGGAATGACTTTAAACTGAAAGACAGTAGATTTAGGTTAGATATTAGGAAGAAATGCTTTACTCCAAGGGTGGTGGAACACTGGAACAGGTTCACAAGTCCAGGTTGGATGGGTCTTTGAGCAACCTGTTCTAGTGGGTGGGCAGGAGGGTTGAAACTATGTGATCTTTAAAGTCCTTTCCAACCCAAACCATTCTGTGATATTAGCCAGGTGATCTCTGTTAGACTTCTTTCTGTCGCTTGAATCCCATTGCTGGATAAATCTTGGCTGTGAGTTGACCCCAGCTGTGTGGCTATAAATACTACAGGTGCTTTGAAGCCTCCCATACTGATGTTTTTGCTTGCAATTTTCTGTCCCCTTGCTACATAAGAATGCTCCCCCTCACTCTTGTCATGTTCAGAATTGTTGATGTGTTTGTGGAGATTTTCTTCTCTGGACTAGAGAGTTAATGCACCAGGAGACTTAAAAGTTTGTCTGTATTTGCTTACTTTCTTTGAGGGGAATTTCCAGGATATGTCTGTTATTATATTCATTTTCTCCTGGACCTTTTATGCTGGTTCTTACTCCTGTTTTGCAGTTCAACTGTTCTCAACTCACATTTATTTTCTACCTGCTGAATCACACTAGTAAGGTCATAATGTGTGGCTTAGTGACACTGTGTGATCTGCAACAGCAGATCAGTGTCTTTTAGCTGAAGTAGGTAGGAGAAGAAAATCCATATGAATGGAACTGACAAAGTGAGAGGAAGGAAAGTCTCATTAAGCACATTTTAACCAGCAGTTTTATGGGAAAAAGGAACTTGAAAAGGACTATTTGAAATGCTTTTATCTATAAATATGGTGCTCCAGTTGCGCAGTGTAAGTGACTTTTCTCAAATGAATATCAGAACTTGATAAATGCTGCTACATTATCTCCTATGGGCATTTAGTGAAATTGTAACAATGACATTCCCTTGTCTTTTAGATTAAGTCCTTTTTCGTTTTCTCTCCTGCAAACATAGGAACCTCTGGCTGCTGGAGGGCCACTGGGGGAAGGGAAGAATGAGTTTGCACACTCAGCTATTCGTGTAGGAAGCAGTATCTTTTATGGCTTGATCGCAGCGTGAGATCTGCTTGCCCTGGAAGCAGGCTTAGAACGTGAATTTTATGCACTATGTGTAGAGCTCAATACAGCCTTTTCCTGTGTGATGGGACACACTGTTCAACCATCTGGACCCTTAGGGACCCAACAGTTTCTATAGCTATCAATTTTTTACATGAAGGGGCTTGTTTTACCCTTGTGACTAGCAGTAATAAAAACTTCTAACACAGTCAACTCTTCCAGTTGGCTGCCATAGTCTCCTGGGATGCTTTCCCTGTTATCAAAACCAGCTCCAATAAAGCTGGAGGGTGGGTAGGGGGAATTGCCAACCAATCAAAGAAAAAGCACACTCAAAAACCCTAAAAAATATCTACCTAGGAAATAACCCACATTAGATGATTAAATGGATCCTAGTTTAGCAGGAAAATTAAATTTCATTGGATTTTATCGGAGTTTTATGTTCCTTGAAGAATAAGGGCCTGTAAAACCATTGCATTTTGTGGCACATCCTGTGTGTTTATTTAATCAATCTCATGTAAGTTCTGTCTTGACATAGCTTGAAGAATCATATCCTGATATTTTGAAGGATCAGATTTGATTGTAGATTTGATTGCTGTGGTCTGTGTGGATAAAATATTCAGCACTAATGATGATGTAAATTAATTAAGAATATAAAAACGTGTTCTCTGTTCCAGCAAGTCATGAAATGTAGGAGTGTTATCAAGTAAATCAGAAAGAACCCAGATCCATTTTCTGCATGAAAGAAACATGTAAATCAAGATAATGAATATTAATGCTGAATACTACAGAAAGAGCCAGGCATGTGTCATTAGGTCTCTCTTGAAGGATTTAGTGATGCAGTTGGAAACTATGTGTTGTACAAATGCATAATATTTCTCAATGGTATGTTTGTTGTGCAGCGTAAACTGACTACCATTTACACCAAAAAACAGTGGCTAGCTTGGAAGTATCTCCTTTTCTTTTTTTTCCTTTGTTTTTCTGATTTCTCTAACCTACCAAATAATAGTGGGACAAAACTGAAAGGAGGAATAAAGCCCACAATTAATCAACTTTTGTCTTCAATAATGATAGCAAAGCCACCTTTTGTGTGTGATCCTGCCAGTGGCTCCTGTGCCTTGGAGTTACAGTGGAGTTTCCAGGGGGGTGCGTGTGTGTCAAGTGGGACAGCCATGCATGAGCTGCTCATCGGGAAGGCACAGGGTCCTTTAGGAAAGGTGAGGGCTACTGGGTGAGACTCCAGGTCTGTGTGTGTACACAGAATTGTTAGTGAATGCTGTGCAGGTCACTGGAGCAAAGGGCAAGGAAAGTTCATTTTGCCTTGTCATTGGGATGTACCATTGAGGACCAATGTGTACTCAGCACTGAGAAAGTTTGTGCTTGTATGACAGGGACAAGGTGATGGAGACTTGATTCCTGGTAAGCAAGAAATTAATTTGCAGCCTACCCTTATGCAGGTTTGGAGGAGATGTGGGGGGATTCTGGAACTTTTCTGTCCTGGCCGGCAGCTTTTGCATCAAGTCATTTCACTGATGAGATGTATTAAGTGGCAGAGAAAGATGTGTCCTGTTGATTATGAACCTCAGTTGTAATGCACTCTAAACTGATACAATGCTTTGCAGTGGGAGATAAAAAGCCTTCTTTCTCTTTCACCCATCATTTTCTCTTATCCCTCAAATGAGTTTCTTCTGTAAGGAAGTTGCATGAATTTCCCTAACGTGCATTTTAGTGTGTGCTGCGTAGTTGGGTATGAAGATAAAATCTCTTTTCAATGATCTTGCAATCTAGATAGATAGTGTATCTATGAGAGACGCTGAGTTGAAAAGTAATAGAAATTCAGAAACACCACATGTATTGTGCATTATATGGCTTGATGAGGAGAGATGGACTGATAGCTGATCTCCTCCCAAGGCAAAATTCGTGCAGAAAGTGTTGTTCATTCTACTATTGTACTTCTACTGCTGTCTTTCATGACTCTATGTACATATCTGTGTATATGTTCCCATTAATTGTCTTCTGGTTTTTCATCAAGCCTGAGCTGCTGGAGTTGGGGTGTTGCTCAGAATCTCAGTTTTTGTGTGATGTTTTTCCTAGTCACAATGCCACAAAGATGCTATCTCTTCTGTGGCAGGACAGAAAGAAAGGAGACATCCCCTCAATCAGGAAACCAGGTATTTCCAATATATAAGAAACATATTCTGTGGAAAGGACACAGGCACTGGAAGGCAGTCTAAGGAGATGGCAGGTTCCTTGTCACTGATTAAAAGCTTCCAGTCTTCCCCAGCAGGCTGTGAATGCCTCTCTTGAGCTTCTGAGCAATTTTTCTTTAGTTGTAGGCTTTAAAATCCACACAGCACTCAGCTGCCAGTCTCATGGCCCTCAAACCTCTGGGGAAAAAGGAACTGCGCTCAAAATCAGGCCAACACTGTCTTTTTGTATTTGAATACAAAACTTTTTTCAAATAAGCTAAAAGGGAAACAGGAGGCCAGAACAGCTAATTATCCTTCTGTGATACAGCAGGATAAAAGGAATCTGTAGGCAGGTCTTTGCTCTCATTGTGCTTTACCAACAAGTCAGTTTTCTTACTGATGCTTTGCGTGTGTTTACATTGTCCCAAGCTGTCTCTGCTCCAAAGGATCAATCTGGAAGGCTGAAAACCACACATTTTTGGAATCCTTTGTTAATGTCATTTCTTGTATGAAGCAACATATCTTCTGTTTAGAGCTGTGGGATGAGAAAGACAGCTGTGAGTCCTAGCCTTTCAACATACAGCTTTAGGCAATGTTGTTCACCACTGCACGTGAGGGTAATGGGGTTGTTACCTGCCCATCTGCAGTAAATGAGCTGAGAGTTTTGGATGAAACTGGCTAATGAAAATCAGTCCTGGAAGGGTGAGAGCAGAAACAGCTGCATAAGCCTACAGCCTTCATCTGTGGCTGAAGCCTGACAGAGGTTTGATCTATGCTTTACCAAGCCAAACTTCTGCTATACTCTCTTCCAATATCTGGCAGAACCTTGAGAAACTTCTGTATGCTTTTGCAGTCTGGCTGGATTTTCATCTTTGGGTCAGTGTATGAGGTCGTTAGCTTGGATTTTGGCTAATTGATTTTCTATCCCTGCAAAAGGGTAAGAAATGAGAATCAAACCCATTCCTTTCAAACAGTCATTTCTCTTTCCAAGGAAGAAAATTCAACACAGATGTTTTATGACCTTGGACTGTGTGCCATTGATGCTAAGAACTACTGGATGGGAAAAGCACTAGAGGAAGCAGCAACATGAAATTTTTATGCACTCATTCATAATAGTTGTTTCTTTGTGATTATATGAAACAAGATTTTTTTTTCCCCAGTTGTTTGTAACTTCTCAGCTCCTCTGTTCTCGTGTTTTCTGGGAGGTGAGAGAAGCAGAACTATAGCCCTTTTTCCGCCTTACTCCATGGCAGCTCAGCCTAAATGAAAGCAACACCATACTATGGAGTAGGTAAGAATATGACGTTTTTCCACAGTTCTTCCTCAAAATGAGTTTTCCTTGCTAGAGTTTTCAAGAGATGATCTGCTTTTTTTTCATAACCTGCCTCCAGCAGCTCACAATAAATGACAGCTATTATCAGTGTTAAACTCAGTAAGTTTACTACCTTTGGGATAATTTTTCTTTCTTGCCCTGATACAGAAATCAGTTTATACCCCGAAACATGAGTTTTGATGACTTGCCATTTTAATATCTACTTAAAAATGTAAGTCATATCAATTATAGACTGTTGGCCCTTTCTAGTTAGCACATCCGTGGTTTGCAAGACTCTGACCTCCTTTGCCTGTGAGCAGTGTGCACTGACTACAGGCATTGTGGAAATATAATTTCTCTTCACTTCCCTGCCAGTGCTCGAGTGACGATGTGCTCTCTTGTTATGAGGCAGCATAAAATTTAGAGGCTAGTCACGATGAAGGTTTTAAGAAAGAAACTCAAAGACCTCAGTAAATTTTCCTTCTAAGTGTTCCCTTTTCAAAGGTAAATGGTTTTATTCTTTGTAATCTCTCTGTATGTTAACAGCTTTCACAATGCTAACTCTTTTGTAAGAAAAGCTCATTACAATCCCAGTCGATTTTATCTCTGGTAAAGGAGCCAAAGAAGGAAGAAGCCAAACACTACTTTTTAAAATTTTTTTCTTTATAGTCCACCAGCTACTCAGCACACATCTACTGTAAATTCAAGATGTGGATGTTACTCAAAGAAGCAGGTGTGATGTCACAAGTGTTTTAATAGCCTTTGATTTATTTCCCAAAGTGCTTTATTAAGATGATGCACAACAGCGTTTGAAAGCCAAATGCTGCCTTAGGAGAGACTTGGAGGAGTTATTTTCAATCTCCTGATTTTTCCTCCTCAACACAGTAATTTGTTTGATTGGAGCAAAAGGCCCTGGATTCAGAACAGGGATTCTACTTCTTATTTAGTGTTTCTTTGTGAGTTAATCAGCCCAGTTTGTGATCTGAGTGAGCAGGAGTATGAATGAACTTACTGTGATATGAGAGAGCTGCATGATTCAGAGAACAGGATACTGGCTGTGGTTGGGAGATTTGTGTTCTGTCGCTGTATGGGTTTGTAGCTATTTGATAGTGAAATATTTGGTTGTGTAATCAAGAATCGGCAAATTCATGTGAATTAAAAGTCAACTGCAAGAAATCTTTTCCTGGCAAGATATTTCTAATGATGTTCTGGAAGGTTCGTTCTAGGTGCAGTGATATAGGGCATCTTTAGTCTGATGATAAATCTGGTATAATTTCCAAGTTTTAAGACAAGCAGAGTAGTGAATCAAAACAAGACCTGAGGTAGTTACAGTGGGCAAATGGATGACTTAGTAAGCTGAGCTCACTTGAAAAAATTTATTTTAGTTCAACAAATGATAATAGTAGGACAAGGGTGGAAGGTTGTACTTGGAGGACTTATATAGTATCTACCTACAGCATAGAGGAAGAGCTGTGATTGAACAGTGTGTAGGAGCTGGAGCAGGCAAAGGACTGGACTTCACGTCCGATTGTGAAAAGACCAAAATGCACTGATTTAATCAATGACTGTGTAAGCTACAGAGCCAGGAGCTGAATCTTTAAAGAAATTAGAACTTAGAAATATTGAAGATACTGATTTGGCATGTAAAACTTTGAGACACCATCCAGTTTTCAATAAAACTCTACCCAAGATGGGATTTATGGGCAGAAATGAAAGAGAAATGCTAAGTGCAACTGTGCATTACACTGTTTAGGAAGCTTCTGTGCTCCAGAAACAATCTAAGGATGCCATCTGTGGCCCAGAAAGACACAGAATCCCAAGTGCTGGAGGTTGGGAGAGTAGAGGAAATACTGATTCATGCTTCTCAGGGTCTTACACAGATACCTGTTGTTAACCATCAGCTGGGACAGGGTACTGAGCTAAATGAACTTACACTCTCACATGTGCTGCCCATCTGATGTTGTGGTACAAGGGAACTCTCTATAGATAAACGTGCTCACTTGAAGTGTTGCTTTTGTGATATAGTTGTTTCCATAGATCACTTCTGTTTTCGCAAAGATGATTATTTTGCAATAATTAATTTTAAATTATCCAATTCTGCCCAAGACTAACTGAAATGTTGATTTGAATTATGGACATAAAATTAAACAGATCTGAAACATTCCCCTAAGATCAGCCCTTCTGCTTGTAGAAAGTGATACTAATTCATTAACCTGAGTCAAACAGCATCACTTTCCCCTAGCTCCAGAAATTACTTCTGGCCACTGATACCAAAGCAGCATTTCCCTTCTTGTTAGGCTTCTCTTCTTACTGTTGATATTACTTTGATAGCTATTACTGCTTAGCTTTTTAGCATCATCAAAATGCAAAATAAACAGAAAACAGGGTTGAAAATACAGTTAGTATAGCTATAAAGTCTATTCAGTGTATGTCCCATTAGAAAATAATGGTCAGAATTGTAATAATTATAAATATATTGTTCAGCCCCTCTAGTAATGTAATTATGAAAGCATTGGGTTTGGCAGGAGCCTTCTCTTGTATTTGGTTGCTATTTTGTTTCAGAAAAAACATGTAGAGTCAATTGGTTTAGAAAGATGGAATAAACCTCTGAGTAAACAGGGCTTGTTAATTTGCAGAATTTCTGTTGAATCGGCATGAAAAGAACGCATATAGAGATATAATAGCCTTTTTTACGTGTGTGGGTTATCTCTGATGTGCAGTAACTTCTGGAATTCTGGTTAGTGCTCTACAAAAAAAGGGGGAAAAAAAGTGGGTTTTAGTTTGGTATTGAAGAAAATGAAAGAGCTAGAATTTTTATGCAGAGGAGCTGCATGTTGCAACTTACCCCCCAACCAAATCCAAAGTCCAGCTGTCTCATTTAATGAGGGAAGGTCTGAGGCTATTTACTCCAGTAATAATAACTAGCACTCTAGCCTTTTTTAAGTAGACCCATCAAGTCAATAAGAACTGATCATTGAATAAGGAGGTCTATTTCAGTTGTGCAGAGGACTATTTTGCATTAAACCAAAGATCCGCTTGACCCAGTATCTTCAATGTGAACTTGCAGCAAATAAAGATGACAGGGTATAAGAGCAAGGCCAAGCCATGTGTGTTACTTTTCTGATGTAGCCTTTCCACTAATAACTTCTGGCTCCACAACTTTATAAAACAGCGTTTAGTAGAGGTATTGATTAGCCTTTGGTGGCTGTGTTGATGTGTGGGGTTTTTTTTTGTTGTTCAAACGTAACCATCATTTGAGCCAATACAAGTTTTTAGATCCAGGATGTTGGACATCTGAAAAGCACCAGGTGATTGTTGGCCTGTATCAGCTGCAGAGAGCTTAATTAGTGCTGGAGAAGTAAGAGATTTTTCTGTGCCTTTAGCCATCCAGTTACTTTTTCCTATGCCTCTTCATATGTGTGAAGTCTTACTGTGTGATGACGGCAAACTCACCCAGCCTGAAATGAACTGGCCACTCAGCATGTTGGATAGAACATCCTATGGAAGTGAAAATTAAGTAGATGACATAAAATTTCACTTGTGTGTAGCCTTTATGGCAGTTGGAGAACTGAATGTCCTTGAGTTCTGTTGATTGCTCTTTAAGCATTACGTTATCCTTTTAATCAATGTAGAAAGTAAATGGGATAACTTTGGAAAGGCCCGTTATGTAGTTAGGAAAAATTCTGGCTCTTCAGCAAACTTGTGCTGTGTAAGTTTGTATCATGCTGCTTACCAGAGAATGGATATATGGAAGAATAAAGTAGTGCTGGTTTTGCATGATCTTCAGCTTTGTGTCGCTTGCGGGCTGGCCAGATTGTTCCTACCACCTTAGAAGCATTTTTCTCTTCAGAGAAGTGGCAACAACCTTGATTTGGAAGACCCAGTTGCTTGGAACATGTGATTCAAAATATCAGTTACTCCTATTTAATTTGTGGATCTAAACCTACAATGAGGAACTTACTGGTTTGTTAATTTAATTTTCTGAAAGAACTTAGTGGTGTCTGCCCTGCTGCCTTCTGGTTGAATGTGATGTAGAGAATTGAATCCTTCCCTGCTTGATAGATCAGACTTCCTGTGAGAAAGAGCTGCTCCAAAAGTACCTGTAGAAATCTTGGCTAGGAGAATGCAGAAGGAATTAAAATTCTAGCAAGCTGTGTCTTCTCTATTCTGAGAATGAAATCTCAAAGGCAATGTTGGGTTCTGTGAGGTCTGGTTCACCATCTGATAGGATGGGTCAGCCTCTACTGGCTGCCAAATAGCTCTTCACTGATAGAGAGTAAAGTTAGGAATCATACCTTTACTGCCAGCATTGCTCTCAGTGGCTGCAGGCAGTGTCTTGCATGGGATGATACCAGCACTCACAGTGTCCATCTGCCCTTATGCATAAATTCCCCCTCTTTCTTAAAGATTGAGTGTTGACACCTGTGTTACTAGCTTTAAGGAACTGTTTTTGATGGTGAGTTTTTCTCTTAATTTGGAAAACATAAAAAGGCCATAGCTTAATCTGGCACATAGTGAAAGTACAAGATACGTGGTCTAAATCTGGCTGGATAATTTCATCCAATTTGGCACCTGTTTTATTTCACACAGTAACTGATGTCTTCCAGCTGCACCTAAAGAGCTCAAATTCATCTAGGAAGGGGTGGAGGATGCTGAGTGAATCAGCAACATCTCAGATACCTTAGAGCTTTAATTTACATGTGTATTTGGCCTACACTTGGCAGCATCATGTACATGCTTTAACAATATCCCACTGGGCATTGTCATCCTGTCCTCCCACGTAGGTTTGCCCCTTCCTTTCCTTTCTGAAATGCTGCTTCTCTGGCCTCCCTGCCCCTGACATTTTCTTTGTTAGTTTCAAGAAGTTTTAACTCTTGCTCTGAAAGCTAAATAATACATTTGTATTTTCTTTGGAACATGAAACAAGAGTCCACAACTTTCCTGAATGCAGATGTCATAAACATTTGTCTTCTCAATCACTAAACCTCTAAGAGGCTTTTATGTAATTATATAGGATAATTACACAGACTCTCATTAAGTCTGTGGAAAGCCTTTCAGATTTCAGTATGCTTTGGGGCAGGCTCATTATCAGTTTCTCCTATCCAAAAAGACAGAATTCTTGTTTTCTGATTTGTTTTTTTCTCTACCATCCATAAGAACACAAAATTTTTTTGAATTAATATTTGTAAAATGGTGTGCTCTTTTTTCTGTTTGTTTGGGCACTCCCAATAACGCACCTCCTACGATTGCAGTCCTTGCACTACAGCTGTTGCAGAGGATTTTGGGTGAATACAGCAGAGAGGTGAGCCCAGTGCCGTGGGGAAGGAAGTGTTACTGGCACATCAGGCAGTGACTCACAGGTTGCTGCCCTAATTCCTGGAGGAGTTCACACCATCTGCTGTTGGCATCGGATTCCTAGGAGAGATTTGAAGTGTGTGAATAGGGGCTAAAGTTAATAACAGAGATTAGTGAACCTAGAGGGCTCTATGGAGAATAAGTCAGTTGCCTCAATAGTATGAATAGGCTTATTGTCCAAGGGATTGGAGATGCTAAGGCAGAGGTAAATTCTAAGGAAGAATTTGACTGAGGCTAAAGGACTTTTTTTTTTTTTTTTAAATATTTTTGGCAGCTGCTGTGCAGTGTCAAAGATCAAATGGGTGTAGGCGGGTAAGTCTGATCATTGGCCAGCTAAGGCCATTGTCCTTGTTACGTGTTACTGCTCTGGGAGACAAAAAGGATAAAAATTGTCAAGCATCCCACAGTAGCTGTTACCCTTTCTGAGCAAACCTGGCTCCTGCTTTCCTGCAGCAGGGTGTCATGGCCTCTCTTTTGCTTTGTGGTTCTGTGTAGTGGGTGCAGGTGGTTGCCCTGATTTTAAAGTCAGCTGTGCTCAGTGTGTGGCTGTAACTGCTGTACAGCTGTGGCAGAGACCTGTGGGAGTTGAATCCCATCTGCTCACATCATGAGCTGGCAGTAGCCCTGATAGAAGACCCAAGCTTGCTGCCCTGATTTAGAGAGCTCACAGAATTGTCTGTTCAGACTCTCAGCCATATGTCAAATATTGCTCTGTAATGTCTCAATGCAATAAAAAAAAAATAAAAAAATGTATATATTAAGTGCCAAGAGGCCTATATTCTTTGAAAGAACAGTACTGACAGCATAACTCTTATACCGACAGAGTCCTGCAAAAATGAGGTAGTTGCACTCAAGGAGCTGAACTTACCAGTCTCTAAAACAGGCAGGACTTGTCAGCACTGTCAGCTGAGTTAATGCCCCGTGGTACAGTAAGGAAGATGCACTGTTAGTGTTGCCTTTCTGTCAGAGTCACAGAGTAGACAAGTAATAATGTCTTCATTCAGCATAAAAAGACTGTTCCATTAATTGAAATAACAGACTAGGACTGGGTTGGTCTGGAGGTACAGAACAGAGATCTAGTCCCAGTCCCCAGGCAGGGGGTAGATGTGATTTACATGCTGTTTGTGTTCCAGCACTGTCGTTTGCTGCACTCTAGGCTGACTTTCTGGGATTAATATATTACACTTTCTTACTAGTGCTTCCCCTAAAGTAGACTACTACTCAGTTGCCCACCAGTGCTGCAAATCAGATCATCTATCAATTGCCACAAAAATCACTTCTTGTGTCTTGCCTGTCTTCACTCCTAATTTTCTAAAGCAAACTTTACTCTTCACAGCTACTTCAGTTCCTGCATCTTTTTGCACTGTCAACCAAAGATTTCTATTCCAGCAAGTTCCAAAGGTGTGGTTTCTTAATTCCCTGGTTAATTTTGAAATAATTCCCCAGCTGGTACCAATCACTAGGATGAACTTAAGTATGCTGATTAGCTGCTGTGATAGCTATGTCTAATTAGCTGAGCTGGTTTCTCCCTCTGTGAATACCTAAAGGAGATGTTTTATTTCCAGGTTTTATTTGGATGATCTAGGAGTTAATCACTATGCACAAGTCCAGTGGTTGAAGACAGATCAGCCTCTAATCTAGCTCAACAGACTGAATTCATGGTAGCAAAAAAAGTCCTTGTGTTTCAGGGGTGACAGTGCAATCACTAGAGTTGTTCTTTTGTCCCTCTCTGCTTCCCTACAGAATAAGGTTCCTTTACCTGCTCACCTTTCCACAGCCCTCAGAAGATACATTTAAGGTCAATGAGCTTCATGCTCAAACACAAAGATGTGACAAGGCTTTTTGCCGTGGCTGTCCACTTTTCTGGGGGTCGTTGAGCAACATCATATTTGGGAATGGTTACTTTAGTTCAATACCTTTTTTAGTTAAATATCTCTTTCCTTACAAATAGAAACTCAATAAAGCAGAACTCAGAACAATCCACAGCAGTTTCCCAAAGAGAAGGACTATAAGTGTCTGGAATGTGAAAGTGGGAATATAAGAGTCTTACGGTCCCAAGACTATCATTATTTTCACTTCCTGGCCAATCAGGACTCTCAACATTGATGGTGACATCTATGCTGAAAAATTTAGTTATATTCTGAGTCTTGGCCTAAATACAGTTCTCCCATGCTTATCCACAAGTCTGAAGGAATTTGGTAACATATACTCTTTTCTTTTGATGTCTGTAAACCACTGGTGAATACAAAGGTAAGCGTCCTGAAAATGAAGGGCTTTTTCTTTAAACAGTTCAAAGGAGAGGTTTAGAAATCGCTGGTCTGTTCTTACACCAGCAAACACCTCATAAACTAAGGCAGAACAAACTATTACAGACCAGCCCCACATCTATCCCATCTCCTATGTACCGTGTTGAAATGTCCTTTATAAAAACTGTTAGCACCTCAGGAATCCAATAAAACACGTAATTTTTCTAACCATTAATAACTTTAGGATTTTTCCCGTTAAGTCTTGACATGAAGGTAAAGGATAAATAAAATCACAGGATTTTTATTTTATTCTCTCCAACAATTCTGTTTTACTCTCATAAATAAAACATTGCTACAGAAATACACTTAATTTATTCTCACACTGCCACCCAGGCTGAGTTTCTTGACTCTCAGCAACCTCACACAGTGTTGATAACTTCATGGGACCACTGCTGTGCTGTGTGTGGGTGAGTCAGCTTTCCATTTTCGAAGTAGCTTTGGTTTTTTTCATGAAACCACACATTTCTCATACAAAACCTAGCTTACTTTCTGAGGTTTGTTATGGACCTCCCTCAGAGCCACAGTTGTCTCCATTGCTACAAGAAAACCTGTCATCTTAAACTACATTTACAATCACCTAAAATGGTTCTATTGGTGCAAGGGCTTTCCTTGCAGAACCTCTTTGCAAATTTTGTTTGCTAAACCTCTGTGATGAGGCTGGAAGAGTCAGTCCAGTCTTAGCTGCACCCTATATCTGATTTTTATTATCTGCATCTTGAGATTTTCCAGGCTATTCCCTTTCCTTCCTTTTTATTGACCAGTAAATCCTTTTTGTTACTCTGGAAATGTGCAGAATTTCATTTTTATTTTAATGAACTGCTGCTGGGAGAGTCCTTCCCTTTTTGTTGAACTCAGTCACTTTGTCAGCTTGATTAGTCAAATTGCTGGTGAATCTATTCTACTCTCCTCCATAATCATGAGTGTAGTTACATTATTAAACATCTCTCTCTGCCCTACACACAAGAAGAGTTCAAAGGGCTGAAGGACAACATCACCCCACAATAATTAGTAGTACAGTGGCTGAGAGAGCTCTCTTCAGATGGAGGAGGCTCCTAAATTGAAGGTTTTTATCATTTGAGAATAACTGCATCTCAGTGTTTGCCTTGTTGTAAGGGAAGACTTGCTTGAAACTGTCAGTATATTGGTGGTTGCTGTAGTAGCAGCCCCAGCTGTTGTTTTAATGCTTAGATAGCTACAAATGCATCAATACTTTAGCTGATTACTTTGCTGTGTGCTGTTCTCTCTCTCCACCAAAGCCTGAACCTTTCACGTCTCAGGTGGTTATCCTCTGAGAACTAAATAATCTGCTCCTTCTCATGCTCTGCCAGGAAGTTCCATTCAGGAGCTTTTCTGAAAAGTTTTGCTTTGGCAGGTTGGCATTTTCTAAAGTGAAAACGTGTCTGAAGCATTTCCAAGTGGCCCTGCAGATGACCGAATTAAATTTCAGTTTTATCCCTGAACTTCAAAAGTGTGTTTAAATGTGGTTTTGTGTTTTGTTTTGTTTTGATTTTGTTGGTTGGTTGGGGGTTTTTTGTTTGGAATTTTTTTTGTTTGTTTGGTTGGTTTTTTGGTTTTTTTTTAACCATTCCTTCTAGGCAGAAGCACAAACCTGTGAATTAATGAAGATTGTTTCAGGCAGTGTGACAGCACAGGTGTCAAAAGTACTCCTTGAGGCCTCTCCAGGACTCCTAGAGAACTTGGGAGTTGTCAGGGGGAATTTATACCACGATGAACTTACTTGGCTGTCTGAAAAAACAGAATTTCTGTTTTATATGGAATTTTGCATTTTGGAAACTGTAGTAAAATATGATAGTGAAAAAGACTGTGAAACTTGTCACTAAGTGAATGATGTCATTCAGCCAGCTGGCTGGGAAGGTGGGATAGGTCCCTGGAGGATGCTTTGATTTTTATCAAGAAATTGTCACCTGATGGAGAACCTCCCTAGGGAAAACTTTCTTTTCAGTGAAAAAGATCTACTAAGACACTTTACATTCTTGTATGGGTGGCACAGTAACAGGAGGTCTTAATCTCCTTCCCTGGTAACATTGAAAGGCTCATCAACAATGTGGAAGGGACCACAATATCTCATGTCACCTTGTTCTGTAGAGGTACTGGCTCAAGGATTCAAATGCTACAGCTTATTTCTTGTGTTTTATTTCTGATGATGCCAGCTGTCACCAGCTGTAGGGTACATGGAATCGGGCCACTGCTGAGAGTGCTACTGAGACAGCATTACAGGTACTGCCCCTCTGCTTATTGTGCTGCTGTCCTGGAAAGCCAAAATGTCCCTGATAGGCGCAGGAGCAGCAATAAATCCTCATGGGATGCACACACACAGTAACTCCTCTCTGTAGCACACAAGGTTGTTCTCTCTGTGTTCCTGTTGTTGCAGCAATTAGACATGAGAAGTCTGACTTTGTCAGGATCTTGCCTCAATCCCCTGAGCTCTGCCATCCTGACTTTCAATGGTGTGGTCTGGCTCCAGTCCAGCCCCAGTCCTTGAACTGTGGGGCAGGAATATTTCAGTTTTGCCACTGCGTCTGAGCAGCCTTTGGGCTGGCGATGTGGGGGAGACTTCAGTGAACCTTCTCCCTTGGGCACCAGACACTTCTCTTTTGATTGACGTGCCTCTCTTGAAGCCAGCTTGAAAACTGTTTGCACTTGAAGCAAGTGGAGCAAATTCTAATTTGTCTGGAATGGGTCCTCCTGTTAAATGTTAAACTGACCTTTTCAAGAGAAATTTACTTGATAGTTCTAAGTGAAGCCCTGCTTTAAGCTAAACCTGTCACTACAACATGATTAAAATCACTTAAATGTACATCAGTTGCACATATTATTAATGGAAATAGAAATCAGCCTAAATGGTAACCATAAATTTTAAAACGGGGAAGAGTATGGAGATGGAAAAAAAGCCCATACATGGTGTAAAGGTTAAGGTGCCTTATTCCCCCAAAAATCAGATGGACTGAGCAGGGAACTTAATTCTGAAGCAGTGAAAAATCACCAACTACTTTTGTGTGTATTTACAGTGCTCCAATTCTTATCTACTGAAAAGGGGAATTCAGTGCATGTGTGACAGGGACTTGATCTGTGTAGACCTAGAGGAATTGGTCACAGTTGTCTGGTCTTATTTCACCTTCTACTGGACCTTTAAGCAACAAATTACCAAATTGCTGGCAGCCTGATAGATGGCAGAGGTGTGTGTGTAGATAGTGCTGAAAGTGGGGTTTGGGGCACACCTGTGATACGTGAAGGTCTGCTACCCAGCTGAACTGCACATTTAAAATCTTGCCTCTGTTCTTACCTCCTTCCCTCCCCCACCATCTAGCATGACAGCTCCCGTGTCTATTGTAACAACTGTTACTTCAAGTGTCTGTTCTAATTGGGTGCTAATAAATCAAAGCGAAATTGAAGACCTTCCACTTACAGTCATTTATCAGGGACTTTCCATTGCACAGAAGGACAGGACTTGGCAAGCATCTTAAGACAAACGTCCAGGGACTTATGAAGGTCCTTCTTGAGGATATTATCTTTGTGTAACTGTGTGACCTTTGTCATTCCAAATGCAAATTTGAACCTTTTGTAATTAATAACTCTTGTTCTACCAGAATTGGCTTCCACACAGGTGAAATTAGCATGGCTTTTCCCACCTGTTTTGGAACATCGATTGCTTCCATGTGCACTAAATAATACTCCGTAAATATAGGCAGATAAGCTCTTAAGTGGGTTTGGAGCTAAGCAGGCTGCAACATCAGACTGATATTTTTCTTTTCACTAATACCACCTCCACTTCCTCTTACAGGAATATGGGTGGATGTACACAATATGTATCACCATCTGCCCACTGTCCGGGAGGGAAAACACATTGCAGCCAGATTGTGCCCATTGCATAGGAGTTGGATGATTGTGTTAGCATAGAGTAGTACCTGCCTGGAAGTGATGGTCTCTGGAGGTAGGCTATGGAAATACACACCAGTTTGGGGATTTATGTGGCTTTTATGATCAGGTGTGAGGTTTGATCAGCAAAGCTGAAATTTGTAGACTTTTTGAGCATATTAGAAGACACACCCTTTTTAAGGGCATTGTTGGTGGCTGATGATGACACAGGGCTGTTACAAGAGGATAGAAGGAATTTTCAGGTACTTGGCTGAGTTTCTGTTGGTAGCATTGTTTTACTGACTAGATTGTATAATTGTCTTTATACACCCACATCTTTGGAAAGACCTTCCTTAAAACTTTAATTCCAAATAAATTAAAAACAGGTGCCTTGTGGAAAAAATAAGTCTGGTCAATTTTTTTTTTTTTAAAGGGACTTGAATGTATGTTTTTTGAGTAGTAGATGAATATGGCCCATCAGTAAGGTTTTTAATGTCAAGGAATCTTTTCAAGATGTTTCAATCTGCAGTTTCTTTATTTTCTCACAAACAGAAAATGTAATTAATAGAAGATGTTGCTGCAATGCAGGGTAAAATAGTAACCTGATCCTGTGCAAGATGTTTTGGATACAGAATTTACAGCTAAGCTTTAACTTTTATCATTTACTAGTAACATAAAAGCGAATCCATTTTATCTGTAGCTGTTGCTAACTTAAAGCTGACTTTCAGAATCAAAGAACCAGAGGAGCTGAACTCATTTCTAGACTATCAGCCTGTAATCCCTCTATGCCCAAATGCCAGTGTATCAGTTTGCTAATAGACTGTTTGAACACCTCACCTTGAGCACAACTTGCTCTATTCTTAACACGCAGCCCATATTCCTGACCATTTTTTCTGCAGAGTGATGGAGAGCATGCATCCTCCGCAGGCCTGGGAAACGGTATTAATCTTCTGCTGTGTACTTTCATTTCATTTCCTGTAAAAATCCATCTTCTACTACTGGAGTTGACCTAAGGTTAGGTGTCAGAGGAACAAACTACTATCACTTGCTCGATACCCCTAGAGTAGCTATAAATAGCAAGCTTGATAACCCCATAGATCCTTGAGATACATAGTGATAAATATGCTTCTATCAACCAAGAGGAAAAAAGTAAAACTACGTGGCTCTGGGTGATGTATATTATTTGAAACTGACACAAATGGTAGAGCTACATCAGTTAAATGGCTTTAAAAAGAAAAAAAGTAACTCTCGTATTTGCCTGCTTTAAAGCATTAATTAGTGATTTTTGGGTCTGGGGTAGCGCATCTTTTACATCCAGAAACAACAAATTCTTTCTATGGCGTGGTAACAGTGGGGCTGACAGCTAGATTAGGATAACAGTTGAGCTAAAAGCTTAGCCTGTTCACTGCTTGGACTCGAAGAATGGATTGGAAACCTTTTCAGTGGAGCAATTTTCTGCTGGGAAATGCAGCATTATTCAGATAAATCTTCTGCAATATTTTAAAAATGAAATCTTGACACAAAATGTTGGAATTATTTGAAACCAAAAGTGTGTTTCATTTTGATTATTCTCCTTGTTTCACTGGAGTTTTTTCCTGTGGGATGACAGCCAGACTATGTTATAAAATATTCAGTTGAATGGATAATGGTACTGCTGGTACAAGTGAAATAAAGCACTCTGAATTATGATTTTTTTAATTTAATCTCTTTCCCTCCTGTATTCTTATTCCATCCAGATTTTGGGAATAATGATATTTTAAAACAAGGAAAAAGAAATTATTAGCATTGCCTAAGGGATGAGAATTTCATCTTCCAACTAACTTTAATATGAATTAATGCATGAGGCACATTTTTAGCTAGTTTTAAAATACTATTGGTCCTTGGGAGTTACTCCATTGTAACAACTAAAGGGCTTGTACAGTGATTTTTGAAAATAATGTCTTGGGCTGTCTGGATCTTTTAAGCTTTCTAGCTGTTGATTTGCACTGGCAGGATAGAATGAAGATTGCATATTGTGTTGCAAATGCTTGGGTGGTGTTAGCTAGCAAATCATTTCTCTGGCTTGTAGTGCTTACCCTGTAGAAGACACAATAAAACTCCTCCTTACTCTTAAGTGGAGATTGACTAAAGCAGCTTTTGGGGTGTTTGATGTGACTGTGGATGCTAAGGTAGCTCTGCTGAGCAAGTGTTTCAGACCTTCTAGCTGAGCTCATGCTGCTGTGAGGGTTTTTTTAACAAAGCTGCAATGACCTCGGTGCTACGATGGGGAGGGGAGTGTAGGACATGTACGGTTGTCTCATCTCGCTGATTAATGGAAAAGCTTCCTGTTGCTCTGCCCTCAAGCTACAAAAATCCATTAACCACCCCTTAGGGTGCCTGAAATTTATTCTGGCCATTACCATCAATTTGAAAGTTAATAGTGTGATGATTACTGGGCTACAGTCCTAGCTATTTGTGTGATTTACACCAGACTGGGGTGAAAATGGGTAGAATCAACACTCAAGGAACCACATTTATGAGCAAGAATTTGGCATTAAGGGTGTGGTGATGTCAGTATGCCCCTGTAAACATATGGCAAGAAGAGTCATTAGTCATTCTCAATTTAAAAGGCAGCTTCTGATCAAAATGTATGGAAGAACAACTTTAATATCCATTTACAGCTAAGCTGAGATTTGTTTCACTGATGATCTTAAACTCTGAGTTTAGATGTGCCTGTGGGAAGGGCTGCATTGTGAGTTGCAGTGGTTCAGGATATTCACCACCCTGATGAAGCTGAAAGGCAGATTTAAGGGAGAAAATTCTGTAAAGTCACCTTCTCTGCTGCCCATGCAATGGAGATGAAAGTTCATTTCCTTCAACTGCTGCTTTACTTTGTCCCCAGTGGAAACTGCAAGTCTTGCTCAGTCTTTTATCCAGGCAAAATAGGTGTTAAGTCCACAGCTATTTTGCCACTAATGCAGTCTTCTGCCCTGGACACCCCATCCACTTTGCCAGAGCTAATCCTGCAAGTGGTCATTTAGCACAGCAGAGAGGGATTCCAGAATGTATCTGTGGCCTCTGAAACGGGGTCATCCACAACAAGCCCCTGGATTTACAGTCCCTTCTTGCAAAACAGTTCCTTGGAAATGCTTTCAGAACAGAGTCCAGTCTGCGTGTTATTTTTCACACAAAAACTTGGGAATTGTACACTTGAAATAAAAATCTTCATGTCTTGCATTCTGACAGCAAAGATCCTTCTGATTTCCTGGAAACAGCTGCTTCCAAGCCAGGGCAAATTGTTCGCTGAAGCTGTCCAGTTCCATGTTTATGGTAGTGCATTTCCATAGTAAATATTTTGGATTTACATGAGAGTGTGATTGGGATCTGATCTCTGATCAGCAGGCAGAGAAGGGGGGAATCTGAATATGGGTTTAATCAACTGCCAGAATCCTCTGTTCTTAGCCTGCTGACATGAGAAATCATTGCATTGTGCAGTAAAATGGGGATTATTGGTCAGACAAGATGGGAACAGACATCTAAAATTAGAGAAGTACTAAAAGGGAGGAGGGGGAAAGTGCATCGTTCCCATCTAATCCAAATTTGATCATTTTTTCTGCTAACATATTTGATGGTGCTCTTTTCTTTGGGTATCCAACCTTTATGCAGCAATGTCTCTGAAGCCTGAAGATAAAAAAAGCCCATCTCCACAATAAATTAGAATGTTACTTCTGCTAAAAAAGGCAGTGGCATCAGAAACTGATATTTAAAAAAATCTTTTAAAGACACCTTGCAAGCATGAAATGCCTTTGATTTTTTCCACATGACAGTTTGGTCTGAATTGTGCTGTCCCGTGTCTAGTTTGGTAAGGGTGAGCATCACGTAGCAACAACCAAAACATCAGTGTGTTATCAACAGAATTCTCCTACTGAATCCAAAGCAGAACACTGTACCAGCTACTAAGAAAAAATGATCTCCATCCGAGCTAAAAATCAGGATCCTGGTTGGCATTCGTGTGCTACCCTGATTGTTAAAAGAGTTCTTATTTTCCTTATCCTTGCATTCAACATTTGTAAGTTTTGCTGCTGTCCAATGCTGTACATTATGGTATGAGTGCATTTACTCTTCTGTCCGGTTCAGCTGGAAACACTTACGTGTTCATCGTAATTGACTGTTCTCTTCACCTTTCACCTGACAGAGATAAGAGTAAGAAATTAGCCTCACCCTGGTTGCATGATGTCCTTTTATCCCATACAACCTGTCTTCTCTCCTCTTGGAATATTCCCACCGTCATCATCCTGTGACTTTTAAAGCTATTGACCAAATTCTAGTTAACCTTGACAGAGGAATTCAAAACCATATTGAGCTACTACTTGTTTTCCTAAAACCTTCTAACTTGCAAAGGTTTTTCCTTCTCCTTGGACTTTTGAAAAGTACACAAGATGTGTTGTAGGGTGAAATGTGAGGTTTGCTGAAGCCATAAAGGGTTGGGTTGTACTGAAACCTGGGTGTGTGCTCAGTGCATCCCCAGACCACAGCAGGAGTATGAATGGCTATGGAACGGTGACCTGTGTAAGCAAATGGAGGTTTAGCCATGTGCCTACAGATTTTGGCAGGCCCTTTACTAAATGCATGCAAAGGGGTGGGTGGTCCTTATTTTGCATGTGATAGTCAGAGGGACAGGTATCCTCTGCTTCCATAGGTTGGTAACCTGAGTTACTAAATCTCCGCTGAAACAGCATGGAAGACAAGTTAGCCAAGTTTATTTTTCTTCAACCATTATTTGAAGGAGAAACAAGCAACTACTTTGTGTCACCTATAGATAACATCTCATGACCCTTCCCCTCTCCTTTTTCCTACCTTTGTGATTTGGATAATATTTTGAATAATTTTCCAATGTAGTGTGCAAGCTTGGCATTGGATGATAAAATCTGAGCTGCTTCTCCTGCTTATCACATCTGTAAGTTATTTATAACGACAATCATCTGAACTGTATTAAGCCAAAAATTACAAGAAATTTGAGTGTGTATACTCCTGTTCATTTAGATTACTCCAAATAAGTGTTGATTAAAAACAAAAAGAAGAAAATTGAATTACTTTAACTGATTATGCTGAGCAATGTCAATTTCATAGTTTCCTATTGTTTCTTTGTAATTTTTCACTCCTCTTTTTGGTGGTTTTTGCAGGTGGGAAACTTTATTTTGTGATGAGGAAATTCTTTCCATAAGGAAAAAATAGACATTTCAGTAAAGTCATAAAAATTGAAAACTTCATTTCTGGTAAATTCCACAGTCATAACTCAAACTGGAAGCAAAATATTTTCAAAATGAACTTTTAAGTCTGTTTTAAAATGCCTGTTTAAACTGTGTTTAATTTTGTATTTTGTCCTTTTGGCATTGATATCAAAGGCTCTTTCCAATCCTTATTTACATGTATAAAATATCCAGGAAACTTAAGCTGTCAGAACGGAGTGGGAAGATGGTGGAGCCTAAGGGGACTTGCATTTGGCTCTGTCACAGACTTCCTTCAAATGTAGGACTAGTTATATAGTCTTTCCTTCCATTTCCCCTACCCAGAAAGTGGGTACAGTACTGTTCACCAGCCTGCTGAGGGCCTTGTGAGGAAAAATGTAATCAGATGTGTGTTCACATAGGGAGTGAGACATGTGGGTCCCTCGAGTTTTGAACTGCTTCATTTTTTCTTTACCCTGGAGTTGTCTATAAAAGTTAATTTCAACCTTCCAGGATAAATTTGAAGTGTTTTAGTGTTGTGACATGTGCAGTGCTGTTACAGACATTTAAAGAAATGCTAACCAACTGTTTGACTTGTCACTGATGTCAGACCACTTAACACTGCCCTCTTGAACCACACTCTTATAAAGGGGGGGAAAAAAAGCCTGTCTGAACTAGCTTCACTTGAGCCTGATTTCTGCTTAAAGCAAAGAAGCTATAGCTAAACAGCAGCCAAATTAGTTAATAAAGACAGGAGAAGTCCAGGGAAGGCTTAAAGATGCAGTAGGGGCCCCAAACTGCAAAAAGGCCTTTAGAGGAGATAGTGTCAGGGACATGAATCAGATGAAGCAAGGCAAGTTGCAAAGCAAAAGTAACTTTCTATGAAAATAAGGAATGGGATTTAAAAAAAAAAGTTTTACCCTGAGAGAGAAACTGAGATGAGGATCACTGTTACTTTCTGGAAAAAAATACCAAGGTTACACAAGAAGGAATGAAATCAAAACAGGCATCAGACCAAAAGTGGTATCTATCAAAGCCTTGTGAAAGGCTTAACAGGAAGAACATGTGAACATAAATGGTTAGTTGTTGAAGAAGACTTTGATATTACTAGCTTTTGTGAAACATGGTGGTATGGAAAAAAATCAATGGGAAAATTTAGTACCTGGCTATGAAATCAAAGTAAAGAGTTTCAATTTCAGTGATGAGGGAATAGCACTTCAGCCTAGAAGTGTCCACAGGAAAAAAACGTCCCAGAAGTCAACATCTCTACAGCAGAGTTTACAAACAGCCTTAAAACATTGCGTATGGGAATACAAATACTCTCATTCAGACATGAAAGATAATTTTTAATGTCTTAATTATTCCCTTATTTAAAAACTTGTTCAATTGAAAGCCTTTTGTAAGTGCAGACTGTGGCTCCACAGTTCTGCCTTTTGCAATCTGAAAGGCTTCTTGCCAAAAATCTGCTCATGTAGACATTAATACAATAGCAACTGGCAAATCTTGTGCTCAACTGGCCATTCCCTTTGGAGGAAAACCAGGTGGCAAACTTAGTTATGCAGGAGGTTGGAACAGATGATCTAATAGTCATTGCTGTTCCTTATTGAAAATACCTGACTTTTGCCAGGGGTGAATTCATGGGCAGAAGCAGAAATAGGTTAGAGCCCGTCTCTTCACACTGCTCCTGGCCATGACAGGCTGCTCTGCTCTGCTGCTCCCTTACCACATTACAGGTGCTTGTGGTCCTGCCTCCCAGGGCTGGCTGCCACTTGGACCACCGTTAGAGCAGCAAATTACACTGTGGAGGAAAGAGGGTAAGGACATGAAGCATAGACAGTGCTCTGATGGTGGAGGTGGGGGAAGCAGTCAAGTTAATATGTGAAAACCAGGTGTAATTGGTGGAAAAAGGAAAAAAAAAAAAGTAAATGGTGCCAATTAAAGTGATTGCTTCTTAATGATGTATGTTATAACAAGGAACTTAATCTGTTAACATGAGAAGAAAGCTGTATTCTAGTAGGGAGGAGATATGAGACAGCTTTGAAGTCTGTAAGTAATGTTCTTTTTTCTCATGGAGTATTCCAGATAGATCTTGATGCAAAAGACCCCACCTTGACCACACAATCAATTGTTTGATTCTTTACGTCTTCATAAGCTTATGTAAAATAAGTACAGGCAACCTTAAATTTTTAACAAAGGAGAGTAAACAGCAACCTGCTAGGGAATTTATTTCATCTGTATATTCAAACTGACAGTCCTCTGAATGTCAGTCTGCGCTTCTTGAGAAAGAAGAAAATTTCCATAGGGTTCATGTTACTGGTTGATTCAGAATGCCTATTGTAATTGTGAAATATTGGTAGCATTGGTTTGAGATATATTCATGACAGTAGGTGGACTAATGAAATTCAGTGACTTTATTTAAAATGTGCGGTAGTTTATTATAATAGTGTAATAGAAATGTCATTTACCCTGACGGGAGGAGAGGGAAAAGCCCTGTCAATGAATAATAATGAAGTTATTTAAATGTCAACTTTCCTGCGAATAGTTTGCAAAATATAAATTATTCTACATGTTTCTAGTTTTGTTTTAGCTTATTACTGGGAAAGTCAGAGCTTCAATCCCACAATTTTATTATTTTTTATACTGTGAAATGAGCTAGCAATAATGAAAATGTTTATCTTCTTGGGTGTTTGCAGAAATCATTCTGCTTTACTGAGAAAAATAGGGAGTCACATTTTAAACAGCTGCTGGTAAAATTTGGGATTTAATGGAAACAATTACAACTAATATGGTGGGACAGGTGTGAAGTTCAGAATTGAGTCTAAATATTTTTTTTTCTGAATATTATTCTTTTACTGTCATCTTCATTTCCGTAACATCCACAATTTCTGAAGATGCATCCTCCCCACACCCCCAACCAATCTGGGAAATCGTTGCACCATGCATGTCTACACAAGAGATAATAAAATAGGGCTTACTGTTCACTCATTTACATGTAGCTATTTCAGTAGCTGTGGCTGTTTAGCAGATGGTTCAGAAGGTAGAGTTTAATTTTGAGTTTTCAGCTCTTCAGGTCCTGGTTTTAGTCTTTCCAATGATTTATACAAGCATTCGCTTGCTCCACTCATGTTATACAGATGGACTAATGCTGAGTTCTCTCTGCTGAACTTAAGAGAAGCAGCGTTCCACAAAAAGTGTGGGAGATGTTGGTTGGTACATAGATGTTCCCCTTTGCATGCCTGGGATTGAAGTTGTTGATCCTACACTGTCATTAGTGCCTACACCCTACTGAGGTACATCTGTCTTTTGCAACACTTCCAGGTTAGGCTGGCTTCCTGCATCATCAAACGGCTGATATGTTTTCATAGGTCAGGAGTCTCACACTGCTTTATATACCCACTTAATAGCACAAACAAAAAGCTCATTTTCTAAGCTGCTAATCAATGCCTGCTTGTATGCATATATTTGTAATAGGAATAAGATGAATCCAGGTTCGTGATACCCCTGGGTTAGATCCCAACGGAGGCTTCACATATATGCAGTGTTTCATTTGATACAATTTTTTTTTGTTCCATTGCGCTGTGTGTGTATCTATTACCATTTCTTTGTGTTAAAGCACTCTGGGTGCCTATATGCTGTTGTATATATAAAATTTACCTCTCAGTTAAAGGGTAATTGTGAAGTGGTACAAGAGAAACAACTGGCAGCTAGGAACGTAGAAGGACTGGCTATTGTCAGTTTAGAACATGATAATGAAAGTAAGATCTGTGGTGGGTTCACCTTGACTGAATGCCAGGTGCCCACCCAGCCACTCTTATCACTCCTCTTCCCAGCTGGACAGGGGAGAGAATAAGGGTGGAAACAAAAGAACCAGCACAAATCGTGGGTTGTGATAAGGCAGTTTATATTTATACAAATAGCAAAAGCAAAAGCAGGGTGCGCGCGCACAAAGCAGAAGCAGCAACTAATCTCTACTTCCCATGTGCAGCGATGGTTGGCCACGGCTCTGGGAAGCAGGGCACCTACCCGTGTGTCGGATGTTAGCAGGCAGCCATCGGAGACAGTGAGTGCCCACCCCTCCTGCTTCCTGCCCCAGCTTTTATATCTGGGTTGATGTCATATGGTATGGGACATCCCTTTGGCCAGTGTGGGTCAGCTGGCCTATTTGTGTCCCCTCCCAGGATCTTGTCCTTGACTGAACAGTGAGTGCTGCCCTCAGTGGTAGGCAAAATATGGGTGTGTTATCGACACCAATGCAGAGCACAGCACTGTGAGGGCTCCTACGGGAAAACAAATTCTGGCTCAGCCAGACCCATGACAGATCTAATAATAGCTCCTTTGATTGCTTGTGAATTTGTTCATCTGCAAAAAAAATGATGTTTTTCTAAGCTTCCCAATCTTTTGGTTTCTTTTATAGATGTTGACAGAAGCACACGCTTCCATCTGTATTTGGTGTTACCTGTAAATAAACCTATTAATGCAAAATAATTGCCTAGAGATTTGAAGAAAGAAGTGGCTGGCAATTCTGACTAGGATTACCATTTGCAGTAGGCTGTTGACATCAGTTTGCCTGGGCTGTGACAGGGGTTACTGACTGCTTTTCTTGAAAAACTTCAAAGCAATTTTTTTGTCTCTGATTTTCTTTTCTTCTATCCACTTTTGAAAGATCCCATTTTGAATTCACTGATACAAGAAAAAGCTGTATTATTTCATTAATATATTTTTCCTAACTGCTCAGGTCAGATTTAGTCCTTACAGTCTTTACATGTCTTTATCAGCTCAGATTTCACAAAGGGTAAGTTTGGGGACTTAGGCAGACAGCAACGGAAATGTTAATTTCTGAGAAGACTGGGTTCTAAGGTGGGACGAGGGAACGAAGTTAAGCAGCGGTCCTTGGCAAGGCTGTGTGCAGCATCCTGCCGTGGATCCCTTCACCTGAATGCTGGAGCATCTCTGAAATATTCTGTAACAGTAATAACTATAACAATATTCTACTTCTCAGTCCACTGAGGAGATAGCCTAGTGAGAGATGACCTTATAAAGGGAAAGATCCATTAGAAGGCGAGAATTTGATGTTAATGTTTTAAACACTAAAGGTCATATATGCATGCATGAGTGTGTGTGTTTATGGGGGGGGAAAGAAGAAATCTATGGATGCAGATCATGACAGTTGTTACATGAGCAGGCAGATACATGCAAAGGCTTCTATAAAGTTCCTGAATAGAAAGACTCAATTTGAATGCAAATCTGCATTTTAGTGCAATTCATCTTAACGCGTAAAACCCCAAGCTGCTGCTTTCTTGTTTTATTCATGTAGTGATTGTGAAATCTGAAATCCCAGAAGCTGTGTTAGGATTGTAGGTGTGGAACCTGATGCAGAAATGTAACACCCTCCATACTCAAAAAAAACCCCCAAAAATATTCACACATCCACCTTCCCCC
>VWZG01008875.1:654580-876974 GCA_013396735.1 Grallaria varia
AAAAAGAACACAAAAAACCCTATTAAGTGTCTTAAACACCTTCTTGAAGTTCTATGTGGACCCATTTATAGACGAGATACAGGAATATATTACGCTTTTAAACATCCCAGATACATGTCAGTTTTCTGCAGTTTATGGATACCAACTCTACTGGTTTGGACTGATTCTCTGAATCCCCAGGATACCGGGGCAGAATTCAGGCAAGCATGAACTTCATCATGAACAAAATCTCTGCTGAGAATTGATCCAGGTTCCAGTCACGTTAAGAGCAGATGTTACTGGAAATCTGCACTGTCTTGTTTGTTCACTCCTTTTGTTCTTCCCCAAGACATGTAGTTGGTGTCTTTATTGGCTACCCTCATATCAGAAATATTTTATTTTCTCTACTGAATGGAGGCTTTTAAAGCAAGAATAAAGCACGTGTCCATACTCTCTGCTAGTCGATGCGGGAAAAAAAAAAATCCCACAACAAAACAAACAATGTGTAAATTGTAGGTGTAAAGTTCATGTAGTTAGGTTTTCAAAAGAACATCAATGATTTTTGCAGAAAAGTGAACTGTGATTTCACAGGGCAGTCAGCTGGAGCAGCTACTTTGGAATATACTGAAGTAAGACATCTTAAATTAGACTAACTTTGGAGTATAAGATAAATTGATAAGCTTAGTCTCCTACTGTCTGCTATTTGGTATTTCTGACAATCATCAGAATCTTCTATATGCAGAATTTAACATTTCTTATACATGTTTATTTTAAAATGCTTTGGGAAGATGCTGGTTTAATTTTTCCTAATCTAATTTAAATGCAAATTATAAACACTCACATGATGCTCTGTGTATATAATTAAGTATCATTATATACTACATGAATCATTGAAAAAGCTCTAGAGAGCCATTTCGCTATTTAAAGCATGACTTATATTGAAAAGCTGCCAAGTGACTTGTGGTTTTGTGATTAAGTGTTTGTACTTATAAAAATCTCTTGAATTGCAGGTCAACAGATTATGGGACAACGTATGAGAAACTGAATGATAAAGTTGGTCTGAAGACTATTTTGAGCTACTTGTACGTTTGCCCAACAAACAAACGTAAGGTAGGTGGTAAGGGGGTTTGATTATTTTGGCTTTATGATGCTATTTCTATCCGGGAGATCTCTTCCATTTTCCTCAATATGTTACTTTGTAAATGGCAGGAACCTCTCTCTGCCTGTCTTGCCTTGAAAAAATGATGTGCAGCTTTATCAAAATATAAACCAAATTGTAGCACCTTTATCATTTACCAGTATATTTTAGGGAAAGATGGCTATTAAATGGTTAGATGCAATAGGTATTGCGCATTTAATTGTTTCCTTACCTTCTGGAAGGTGATGATTTTGTTGTCTAAAAGGGAGAGAGACTCATTAAAATGGCAGAAATGCATCTACAGTGACCAGATTTTATGTAACGTTATTAGTCTTTTAAGTGCTCCCAATAGTGAACTGAACAGGATTTGACAAATTCCTGCAGAGAAAATGCCTTCCAAAGCCCAGAAGGTTTTAATCATCCAGACACCCTACTGACTAACAATTTACTAAGAATTATAACAATGACATATTAATAAAAGGCATCTGGATGCCTTCTTGGAGATACATTTCTGACAAAATTTTAGTGATTTGGAGGTAATAGGAAATGACGAAGCACAGTTCATAATGATAATGACAACTTGTACTCTAACATATGCTGTGTGCTAGGCAGTCATTACTTACTGGTGTTCTGGTGTGGAAACTAAAAAGTAGTTTAAATCATCCTTAAATTGCTAGCAAATTAACTTCAGATCTGCTCAGAGGTCGGTTCAGGAAAAAAAGAAAAGACTGAAAATAAAATGAAAACGTGATTGAATAAACAGCAATGGTGACACCATTGTCTTCTTAACTTACCAGCTAGGGATCAGTGCATATGCAGTGGGTGGAAGACCCAACTGCAGCTCATTTCCAGAGGGAATATGAACAGGGGTAGAGTAGTTTTCTCATTCCTTGCTTTCAGTCCCTGTGCACAGTTCGAGTTAATACAGGCAAAACCTAATTGTGTCGGCAGAAAGTGCTAGTAAAAACTCACCTCTAGAGGAAGCATTTGTATGTTTTTATGTAGATTTGGGCAACCGAGGTCACAGTGATGCTCTTCTCATGATATTGAAACAATTATGTGTTTTTTAAGACAGACTGTGAAAGGAAGAGAGAGCTGTCCTAACCAGAGAGGACAATGCTTAGCAGATTAAATTGTGATTAAATGGTTCAAATTAGTGAAGAGATGTCTTCTCATTGTGTCTGACCCCTGATGAACATACAAAGCTCTCCTCTAGAAGCTAAAGAATGAAATTACCAGATGACTTAAATGTCCTTCAGCTTTGAGGTTTGAAAGGTGGTCTCCTGCAACAGAAACTGGTGTGGAAGATTCTCTCTCTATATATATGTATGTAAAATCAGGCCTGATGTTTGTTGGAGAGTGACAATACTGTTCTGTGGAGCTAAGGGTTTCAGCTGGGAAAAATCTGTGACATCCTTTAGCTGTTGTGCTGCAGAGAAGCCTAAGAAGAAACTAAGGGTTTTGTAAGCGGGCTAAGCCAATTGAAGTGCAGGCTGGCTCTGAAAAGCCTTCACCACCTCTGGCTGCACCTTCCCACTCCCTTCCTTGCACTGCCGCCCTTGTTTCTGTTGCCATCTGGTGAGCTGGATTGAGGACTGATCTGCCTGAAAATGAATCCCTTTCCAGCTCCAAAACAAAATAGATGAAAAGAAAAAGGTTTCAGGTGGAAGTGCAGAACTGTCTGTTCTGGCAGTGGACTGCACTGAAGTTGGCCTGTAGTCAATCTGGGACAGTGCCAGAGGAAAGCTGCAACACCTGGGATGAGAGAACCTATATAGTGGTCCAAGACTGAATTTTTCAAAATTTATTTCAGCAGCAGCAGAATTAGGCTTGTGGAGAGAACTTTTGGAGTCCTTGCTTATGCTCTCTCCTTCTGTAGAACATCAGGCCATTCCTTCAATAAACATTTCACTTTAGGCACCTCAACAGTCCCCTGAGGTTAGGAGTGCATGAGAAAGGGAGTGTAGAGCTACATTATGTTTCCACGTTAAAAATGCTTTTACAGTGGAAACAAAAATACTAAACCTCATGGTTTTTATTATAGTTAGTGTGGAATGGAAAGCTGAAGGAAACGTATTTACAAATTTTGCCACCAGGAACATTTTTGGCAAAAATCTGTGGATCCTGAGGCCTGACCCCCTCTTTTCCCCAAAAATGCTAGTAACACTTTCAGAAACTTTGTTCCCTATGAAAGTTGCATCTTGTTTCTCTAATGTGGGTAGGTAGCTGCAGAAATTGTTTTAAAATGTAGAACTCGGCTCCTCTAAACTCTGTGAATTTTGTAACACTCATACTCTTAATGCAAAAGGTTTGTAACTGCTGCAGTTAATACTGGCAAATGGTAACAGCGTGTTTTCCTTAAATATGTATTCTATGTGGTGATTTTTCTGACTGCACCTGCGGCCTTTGATGTCCTTTTGTTCCACAAAGTGTTTCTTAGCAGAGAGAAAAGGCTTCTTTGGTAGTGTAAAAGGAATGGTGCATTTTTTATCTTGAAGTCATTGGATAAGAGACCTTGCTACAGCAGTGATCCATAAGTGGGGTCAGCATGTACTTGCTGAAGTTGCTTTATTTCGGAAAAAAAAAAAATTCTTTTAGCACATGTTTAACTTTTAGGAATAGTTCCATTGAAACAGAAGGTAAATTTTGAACTTAGCTGATTCAAGACTGAGTTCTAATGAACAAAACAAATGTATCATTTATGTATGCCTTGTCTGTTCTTTGCAAGACAGCAGTTAGAACAGTGAACTGTAGAATGTATGTAATTGGATTTATTAAAATAACTGATAGATTTGTTCATGAGTTTCTGATTAGTTTCATATTCTGGAAAAGAACAAATGAAAACATATGTTTAATATATTATTTGTTATAATTTATTTGCTCTTCTACATCTAGAGAAAAAAAGTGTCTGTAAATACTCAATATTTGCGAAGCTTTCCACAGCCCATGACTGCCAATTTATTTCTAAAAGCTTCTGAATTCCAATTCTTGTCTCTTTCAAATTTAAATCCTTTAACCAGCCATCGCAGGCATTATCATGTTGCAGAAGGGTGCTTTAAAAACAATCAGAACAAAGTCAACATTATTCACAATTTAAACTGAAGACCTGTTGCTGTTGCCTGGCGTTTTTCTGAATTACAGTATTTTCTGAAGGAAATAACAGAAAATGGTGACTTACATAGTGATGCATAAGCCCTGGCAATGAGAAGTTGGAACAGTTTTTTAGTATTCTCTCCCTTCACTGGATGACTCTGCTACCTGGTCGTATGACTGATGACACAGATCGGGGCGGGGGGAGGGGGGAGAAATGTAACACATGGATCTTGCCAAAGACACAGAGCCTGTTTGAGTATTTGTCAACAAGTCTGGAGAAGAGAGAATCCCCCATGTGCAATAAATCCCTACGCTTAGGTATGTCAACATTGGTTTATTTGTTAGAGCCTTTTGTGAAGAGAAAGAAAATTATTTGAATGCTTCTACATGAAGAAATATTGTTTGGGGATAGTGCTGATGGGTTAAAAACTAAACTAAAATAGAAATTGAAGTAGATACCTTGAAAATCTGTTTTCACCGAAGTGTGTCATTCATTTTCTTAGAAACAAATGTGCACTAAGTTTTACAGCCTTTTGGATAGGTAGTTTTTACCCATTTCATGGGAAATCATAGACATACATAAAAAGTGCGTAAGTGGTGGTGGGGACACTATAATTTTTTTGACTAGAGGTTTTCTTTGACTCAAAAAGTGCTGTTAGCTAATTTAGACACTGTATCCTTGGAGGAAGGATGCTGTGTTCTTTGCAAAGACCCAGTTTGTGCAGCCCATTCATTCTTTGTACTTTCAAGCCCCTTGTATCTGTGTATCTCCTGTTAATTAACAAAATGTTGAATTATAGTATTTGCCAGTAACCTTTATGTTATGAATAGGACTGGTGCATCAGATATTTCCCGTGGGTTTGAATTTTTGTGGTAGATTTTTTTTGTGTTTGTTTGTTTTATTTTCTCCCTTCCTTTCTGCAGGCCTGCCTTGATTTTTCCCTTTATTCCTGCAATGGTTCAGATTTGAATTGCTGTGCAGTACATTGTCCTCTTTTCTTTTCCCCCTCTCTTTTAAAGATGAATGGACTAAAAATGGCTTCCTCTTCTTTTATACTTAGTGCTTGAGTTTAGCACCTTTATCACAGTGTGTTAAGCACTGTCCTGTTGTGTGTGTAGCTCCAAGATAGAAGATATTTATTGTAAATATAATCGTGTGGGTTTCAATGCTGGCTAGATCCCAACTACTTCAAATTTATTTCTATTAATGAGTTTTAAATGAAAGAAAATAAAAGGAATGGCAGCTTAACCTTCTGTCCTCTCTAGCATTGAGGGGTGATGGTGCACAGAATAGTTGGCAGATGTTACTATCAGCCAAGACAGTAGATTTACACTTAACTAGCTGAAATGAGAGTGATTGAGTACTACCTTCTGTCCCATGGTATTGGAGAGTTGATTTGCTTTAAGGAAGTTCTGGTTTTGGAACATAAACTGCCCACTTGTATAAAGGGTAAGACAGAACTGTGTGCTTTGCACTTGTCTTTGCACCTGCTCTTCTGAGAATCAGGGAAAACGTGTGTAGACTTGAACAGTTCCACCTGACATTGCTGCTTATCTAGAGTCTGCTCCCCTCAGTTGTTCCAATCACATTGGAGACACTTCTAAATGTCATCTCTCTGACCTGTCTCACCATGGAAGCTTTCAGAGCTCTGATGTGGTGGCAGGTCTTGATTTTTTCAGTCAAGGATAACCAGTTATTTCCAGCGGCGTCCTCCTTGTAGGCCTCTATAAATTGTAGTGTGAAGGCGATGGGTTTATATTGGAGAGGTTAGAGCTCAGCAGAGGTCTAAGCACACCTCACTATAGACTGAGTCAGATCCTGTGGTGGTCAAGGGATGGCGTCCTTAGCAAATTAGGCACAGTGGGAAACCCGGGTCTATCAGTTGTGCCAATGACCTAGCGTGCAATTGCAGTTCACTCTTGCTGAGATAAAATCAATTATTTTCTTGCTCTCGTCTTTTCATTTGGAAGGAAAGGTCCTTGTTAGCAGCAGGTTGTGAGTGCAGCCTTGAAAGAGACAGTCATAAGAGACCAAAAGGTCATTGTCTCACAGATGTGAATGGTTGGAATTGTTTCAAGTTTTGTGGTTGTGTGTGGGTTTTTTTGTGGTTTTTTTTGTTTGTTTGTTTGTTTTTGTTTGGTTGGTTGGTTTTTGTTTGAGTGTTTGTTGGTTTGGCTTTGGTTTCTTTTTGTTGGGGTTCATTTTTGTTCTGATTTGGTTTTTTGAGGTTTTTTGGGGATAATTTTTTTTAGTGTTGTAGTGGATGTTTAATGAAAGTGTTTTCATACAAAAGAGAGGAACCACCTGGTACTGAGGCATTTTGCAGATCAAAACAGAGATTTGATCAAATGAAAACTTTTGTTTGGATTAAACCTTGTATAGCACAGGGTGGTACATGAAGTCCCCAGATTTGTTTGTCTCCTAAGCTATTACCTCAAGTAATGATTATTTATAACATCCTATTTACTTCAGTGAGAATATTTTGGAAAGAGGGAGTCAAGAGAATGTGGTATGGGATTTATCTGCTGTTTTTACTGATCTAGTAGGCAGTTTAGGTTAGATAGTACTACATATGCCTTTAATCCAGTGGTCTTCCGGTGGGAGAACACAGAGGGTCTTCTTCACTTCTCTCCTTTCTCTAAATACAGTGGTCTAGATCTATTTCATTCAACAGTTTTAGCTTAAAATTTCAGCTCATCAGAAAAGAGTTGAAATCCTGAACCTACAAGAGAATTATCTTGGACTGCAGGGGTGATTGAATGGACTTTTGATAACACTATACACATGTAAAAAGTTCGCTACCCACGGGAGGAGAGTCATCTCCCACTGCCAATTAAGAAGTCTTTAATTTTCTGCAGTTCAGCAGTAATGATGGATTAAGCCAGCTGCTATTACAAGCCTCTGGTGGTGGTAACTGGAAAATCTGATAATCTTGGGATGTCCTTGGGTTAGTGCAATTCCACTTTATACTTCTGCTTGTAATATCTTTATATTCAAGAGTAATTCTATCTGTGAACCAGATAAACAAGTGTAGACTTGATTTATATTTCAGAAATAAATTTCTGCATCCCATCTCATATGCAAACAAAGATAAAGCCAAAATTTTTTGTTAGTTTAGAAAAGTGGATTGTTCCTCACATCTTTTGAGTATTATCTAGCAGAGCTGCAGTTCAGTAGTTTCTCTGAAGGAAATGAAGACATGTAAACTGGAGTGACTGTAAAGCTATTGTTGTATTGTATTGTTAGTCTTTCATACTGAGTTCATGGGGAAACCATTAATTAACAAGAACTTGGTCTATGTTAACAAGTGAAGGCAGAGCCTCATTTTTCAAAGTGAATATTTTTGCTTTTGAAGTGTCTAGCACCATTTGCTACTAAACTTTCTGATTCATGGCTCTAGTACATGACAGTTCTCACAATAGCCGTTTACACACAAAGCCCTTGCCATTATTCTACATCCATCTCTCTTCTTGGCTATGAAGTGAAAGCAAAGCCCATTTCTTCCACTTCTGCTCCTGTAAGCCTATCAAAAATCATGGCAGTTTTGACATTTTCCCGCTCAAAGTAGCACTGTAGCATGCCATAGTATCTCACAGAAGTCTCCAAGGGCACACTGAGTATTGAAACTAATGATAGGGAGGGATAAGCCATGAAATTCAGCTTTAGAGCTAAGATGCACCCAGGCTGAGGAGGGTTTTAAAGATGTTCTTTCCATTCTGTCCCATTTTCTACAAACTGGACAGTTAAAATTTATGCAAGGTAATCTCTTGTTGAATGTCCTTCAATGTTTTTGTCCCTTTTTAATTCCTCCATGATTTACCAATATTCTGGAACAGAAGAAATCCCTTCTGGAAGGGAGGATATATGCCAGCAGCTTAGAGAGCAGAGAAGCAATATGTTTTTAGTTGCAGACCAAATACAGGCAGCTGAGATTGATGGTAGTGCAAGAATGTGTCTAATTACAGAGCAGACCTGTCTTATTGTCAAACTTGTAGCTCAATGCATTTCCATAAGTAAGACAGGCTGTTTAAACCAGGAAGAAAGCCAGTTGCCATAATATTGATTTTTTTTTTTTTCCTATGAAAAGTAGTCACAAGCAGTTGAAAATCAGTTTGTTCAATGTCCCATAAAGCTGGACTAAAAATACATGCTGCAGGGTTGTTTTCAGTTACCTTCTGGATTTTGAGCTATTAAAGATACATAACTAAATTTCACTTTTATAGCCTTTCATTGCCGTGTTGTGGTAGGAATGTATTTCTTTGGTCATGAAATGTGGAAATTATCTTCATAGCATAAGGTGAAAAATAGCCTGATGCTGCGACATAACCGTATTATGGCTGTTTTCTGGTGTGTTGCAAATGATAAGGTGAAAAATAACAAATGTATGAATATTGACCACAGGAGCACTGAGCTCAGCCATCCCTTGCCAGGCTTGCAACAAAGCAGTATCTGTTAATTGGTATATAGTATAATCTGTAGGGTGTGTTTACCAGCAGATTGCAACTGCTCACTCCTTCTGTAGTTTAGGTATGTTGTTATGAAGAAATGAATGACTAAATGACAGGATGCTTGAGTGTTTTGCCTTCTGTCTGGTTGTACTTGGAGTACAAGGAGAAAAAGGTGAAGAAAATAAACAAGAAAAGTATTCTTGATTATGAAACTTGTGATTGATAAGTGCCAGTAAATGCAGAGAGCGTGGAGTGATGGCAAAGATTAATGGGTGTAATTAGAAAGTTGTCTACTGCTAAGAAAATGCGGAATTCGACTTGTATGCAAATAGCATAAGAATTAGAGACCAACAAGTGATGACTCATATATCATATTGAGAGTAAGAGGGCCTTGAGGAAGCAGCCAGGCTTCTTGGAGAAAATGGGAATAATTCAGTGTCTGGTATGAAAAAGCTATTGCAAAAACCATAAATGACCTTTTCCTTTTAGTGCTACTAAATGAAAGACTTGGGTTTCTTTGCAGAAACAGAGGGAGATTTCCAAGACCCAGAAGAATTAAAAAAAAGTCAAAGTTAACACAAAACAGAGAATTCAAGGGTCAAAACTTAAATATTTAAGTAAGGCACTGTAATCCACATCTTTTCTATTTCATCTTTTGATTCCCTTCTCTCCACCTTTTCCTCATTAGTAAGCAAAAAAGGAATTAAAACATTTAGGAAGGGCATATAACTTGTGAGTAAAGAAAATGAAATGCTTACTGTGTAATGGCATAGGGAGGGTGTGGGTAGGAATACACAGAATTGTCCTGTTTACCACGACATGGCTTTCAGGTGGGCATGGATCTCCCACAAATTTGCACAAACTCAGTTTTTCTGTGAAAGAATCCCTTCTACCATGTTCAGAAGTACTGAACTGTGGTCAATGTTTCTCCAAAGGTGAATGTTTTAGGGATAAGTGAGGACAAAGGAGGGAAAGCTGTTGAGGTAGCATAGCAGTGATGATGGCAGTCACTGGAGACATTGCTCAGGGTGGTGTAGAGAGATTGATGTTACCTGAGTACACCAAAATATGTTCAAAAAGATCTATCAGAGGAGCTCTTGCTGTGTATTCTGACACCAGTAGGTCAAGCCCTATTCCACTGTTTGCTAAGTACGCTTTCATCAATAGGAGAGGGTAATCAGACCATGGTGAGTGTTCAGGGCACACTCGTACCTTCACAGGGGTTTCTGTGTATGTTTGCTAAGAAGAACATGAGAAATATACTTAATAGTAAATACTCAGTGTGGCCGACTGTTACCATAAATTTGTGAGCCAACACACTTTTGTTGCTTTTTCTTAAACTGACAGTGCAGTTAAAAAACTGGAGGTGGTAAAATATTTTCAAAAGAAGTGAAACATTTAAATTAACACATTATTTGACAAGAAAGAATCAATTCTACAATTTTCTATTGCATATAGACTATTATGAATAATGGATTTTGTTACGTAGAGAAGAAATTTCGTATTGATTGGAAGTTCTTATTTCTACTCAAAATGTTATTTTTTTCTGCTGGAGTCATCTTAAGGCCTTTCTGTCTTGAGGAGATTGATGTTAAAATAACAATGTTTTGGGGGTGAAAAGCTAAAACCATTTTGTTTTGAAATGTTTTCTTTTAAAATTCTTTAGATATTTTCCAAGATAAATTCTACTGAAAACAGTGAAACATAATAATGGTACTTAAATTATGTTCTTAATCACTTTCCTGATTGTATTGTTGTTAAAAATCTGCCCTGAACAGTTTCAATACAATGAAACACTGAATTCTCCACTGCACATATGTATTTAGGTCTCTGTATTTAGGTCTCTATATGCCTCCGTGTAAAAATAAAATCTCTTCAGTCTCTAGTCCCATATGCCTAATTTGTGCATTAGAGGAATAAGGAGAATTAGAGGGGAACTGTGATCTGGTTCTTGCACCCCAAATTCTCTACTTACAGACATTACTCAGGGTTTTGCCTGTCCTGCTGCATGATGAGATGCTTCTGTGCTTGTATCAATATTTGTTTTCTGCACAGACAGACCAAATATGCAGATAGAAGGCAGTGGCTTTTGTTCTCCTTGAAACTGCGCAGTTATCAACAGAACCTCAGTTTGTGATGCCTAATCTTTCTGCACAATCAGAAGGTGTGTCTTCATGGACCATGATTAAATAAAATCCCCTTTCCCTGGCTTAGGAGTCTTTTGCACAGCACATTGCACAGAGTTTGAATATCATTTTGCTGTGTTGTTTTTTGCAGAAAGGATACGTTTTAGAGCATTTAGCCTTGAGCATGTGGTTTGGTTGCTGGGTTATATTTGTTTCCTCATACGTTCAACACTTTCTGTGAACTCAGCTCTTGAACATGTTGTGTACTCTGGATGTAGCTTTCTGCTGAAGACAATTCATTAGAAGTAATTCCTTAATAATAGGCATGGCAGCTGTTTCTGGACATTATGCAGGACTGGGAACATAAAATCCTATTATTGTGAGTCATCCTTCTGCATCAAGACCAAGTTTCTTCTGTCCTATTTATAAGTTAAGAATTTATAGGTAGAGTGATAGAGATTTTTTTCCTCTATGTTTGAACATCATCTGTTCCTTTGGGTTCTGAAGCACAACTTGTCTCCTATTTATTACTATTACTATTGGTGAATAATGAATGTGATAGCATAGCAAACCTGAAATGACAGCAGTCTCTGCTTAGTTTTTGACACTTAAGGAAGAAATGCAAACACGTCCGTATACCTTCCCTAATGTAGTATTATTCAGCTCCGAGAAAGTGAAGAATTGCAGATGAACCAAAGCCCAACAGTATCAGCTGGGGGAAGAAAGGGTGGCAGTTTCTCTGCTTGTTCTTGAGACTCTTGGTCATTTGTGGATTTTGTGTTAATAGGCACTTGAGAAGAAATATTGTCAGTCCTAGTTTATGAATGAGACCAAATATAAGTTGTGCTATGTCAAAAAGAACAGATGTGCTTCACATGATGACGCAGCTGGCTTACTTCCTCCTTTTGTGTTTTTCCTTCAGCTAATGTGTCTCAGTTATTCACAGAAAAGATTTGTCAGCAACTGAAGAAACAAAGATGCTGTGGGCCTTGCTAGCACTTAACTACGGTGCTCTGGAAGTTGAGGGGAGAAAGAGCTGTGTACCTGACAAGTCTCTTTATCCTCAAGGCCTGTCCTTTCTTGTATTACAATTCACTGGAAGCAAAGACTGTAAATACTGTCTTGCTAGAAGCAAAGCTGCACATTGTGGTTAAAACTCTTGCTGTAAAATTATACTTTTGTGCTTATTAGTTCTTTCCACCAGCTTGTTTCCTCTGTCAGCTGGAATTTGTGAGGGTAGAAGTGACTGCTGATTGGGTATGGAGGATTTTTTCGCTGTTGAAGATGTTTGTTTGGAGAGCTACTCAGACATCTGCCAGAATATGTTTTTTTCTGAAAAATCAGAATTTTTCAAAAAGTGTTCAAGTGTCTGCCTTTTGTTATCTCTTCTTGTTTGGAGTCTTTGAGTTTGTATGAAAACTTTCTATGTTCAACCTATTACCAAACTCTCAACTCTTCTAAAGAAAAAAAATATTACGTTGATACTTATCACAGAAAGCAATTCAGTTTTAAGACCAGCATAGTATACTGTCTTATGGTGTAGATGGCTAGCTATTAGATATTGGTAAGTTGTCCAGATATTTCTAAATCATTACAGTGATGAATTCTGCAAAATCTAGAATCTATCAGTTTGTAGAAGCCTAATTGCAAAAAGTTTGCCTTGCTTGGGAAATGGCCATGTTGTGTAATACCTGCTAGTATCTCCTAGTCTGATAAGTACAGAGCAAATTCTGATTCCTCTTCCTTTATGGTCTTGTTATAAGGCAGTCTGATTTGGTTGCTTATTCAGTTGTTTTGCTAAAGTCTTTTAATATTCTAGTAAGTTAGTGGACCATGCTTCCACATTTTTGTGCAGCATGATTTCCATGCCTTCATGTTTTAAGTCAAAAAATTATGAAGATGTTCATTTACCAGTTGGCACCAAATGACTTTATACTTGGTGACTTATACAAGTCACAGGTTGTTCTAGGAATGTGTGTGGGTAAGTCTGAGCAAGTCTGAGTTAGGGTTTTTGCTTAACTTTTGCATCTCTCTGACAGAAGGTGTAATTGGCTGCATTTGGAGAGAGGTAGCAGTTACTAGAGGTTTGGACTTGGCTCTGGGGTTCATGCTGTACTGAGACAGATATTTCCATTAAAGGCTTTTGAAAGGTCTTAGGAGTGTATGAACAATTTTCCTGATTTGCAGATAGCCTGAAAGGTAACTCTGAAACATGTGAGTTGCCCATACAGATATTAATTCCAGTTTTAGGTAATCAAATAGTTCCTTTTCAATTTTAACCTTACCATGAGTGCAGGTATATCCTATTAATTAAGTGACATCACATATCTAAGGAATGAGTAATCCTCATAATTTTGATCGCTGTTATACAGGTCGTGTATTGCAATAAACATTTTCCCTTTACAACGCAGTGAAGTTGGAAGAGTCATCCTTAGAGACAGAACTTGGACAGGAATCTAAAATCACCTGAGATGAATTTGGCACAGAGGCAGAGCCTCTAGCTATGATCCCTGGTTACACTCGATAAGTGTACATTTCTTCCTGCAGTATCTCTGCAGCTCACACCCTCTAGATAAACTGTAAAATAATATTGTTGAAAGCATTTTGCGCTCCTGGTGGTTGATAAAGATCAAGCAGTGTTTCTCAACTGGCTAGCAGCGTGTGCCACCGCAGAGACCCACAAGCCCAGAAGCAGACAAGTAAAAAGAGTTGTATATATTATTTTTAAGATTTATCAACCTACCCATTTACAGGGTCATTTATGTGACCCTGTAATTAGGATCATGCCATTAGCTGTTCAGACTGAGACTGTGGTTACAGGGGTAGAAAACAAGGGGTAGCTATAAAAGCCAAAAAAATCCCACCCACTGCAAAGCAGTAACAGGGTCATGAGTAAAAAATGTCTAAGACTGGGTCATTTTTGGAAGGGTTCCAGATTCCAGCATTTGTCCATTGCTCAGTCTGCTTCTGTGATGTTAGAACTGCCAAAATCTTGCTACATTCAGCTGCTGTTATGTAAGTCTGGCTGTCACTGCAGTCAGTGTCTTTAAAGAGTGAATCCCGAAAGGTGAGATTTGTAGATGTGATGAGTCTGTGCTTAAAGGAAACTCATGGAGCAAAAACCCCGCTTTTTTGGGGCCTGAGGATTCCCTTGCTTTCAGTGAGAATATTTTAGGCTAATGATGTCATGGGTAATCACCAAATGGTTGATGCTGATCAGAAAAGTCAGCCATGAAGCGGCTCTTTGAGGGTGTTGATGGTGTTTGATCAGGCAGGATCTGCAGGCAGTGTGAGTTTAGCTGTTTCTTCCACCATTTGCACAACAGGTGTCTTGTAATACGTTTGCATATTCAGCAAGGTAACCATGGACCTAAGTCAGGAGGAGTCAAGGATTAGATACTTTCTTTATCCAGGTCCCTAAAGACACTGTAGATGTAACTAAATCTGTGTATAGTTATATTTTGCCAGGGCACCTCCCTGACAAAACCACTCATGGGTGGGTAAGGAAAATCCCAATGTGAATAAAGCTTAGGCTTGGAGTATGTCTCTCTTGTAGCTGACTCCTACAAGGGATAGGCCGGCACAGCCCACAGTATCCTTCAGCGTAATTCAGCTACCAGCAAGAGGGACACAGACTTCAGTATAGGTTAGAACAGCCTGTCAGCAACTTGGAGTGCTTTCCTTATGACTAAAACCTGTGTCATTGCATCTCAACAGAGGTCAGTATTCAAGTTAACTGAATTATATTCATATCTGTAGGAGTCTTATTTCCTTAAAGCAGTGGAGAGGTGACTTTAACAAATGTAAAAATTTTCAGTGTTCTCTAATTTAAATGTTTATTTCTTTACCTACTTCCCAATTTGCCGCATAACTTTGAAAAAACTGTATTGAAGCTTTGTACTTGGAAGTGGTTGCTCTTGACATCTGTAAAACAGAAATGTATTTCACTGAGAACATCCCAGAGTTTTTTTGGGTGAGGCACTGTGTAAGTGCGAACAGTTTTTATTAACAGTCAATTCATGTACATAATAAAAAGTAGGTTCCCACTATAAAGAAGGTTAATATTATTCAATATATCTGCATTACAGCCACAGTAAAGCTGCGTGTATGTGTTCTGTTTGGAATTACATGAATAGGTGCTACATTAGACTATATAATTTTGTATATTATTGCTATGTGAGAGATATATGGTCTCTACCACTTAAAATGGAAAAAACCATGTCTTTCAGTAAAAAGATATTTCCTAGACTTGATACACTAATATTTTATGAAAATGTGAATAAGTGGATCAGATTCATAAAAGAAAACAACATTTTTTGGTGGAGAGGGAGATTAAAAAAAAAATCAAAACACTGTCTTTCTACGTTTACCTGCTTTCAAAATCTAAGCAGTGGAAGGGCTGTTCTCTCCTTAAAATGCAAAACCTCAGAAAAAAAAATAAATGTCTCATTCTTTTGAAAAATCCATTTCTAAATGTCACAAAATACTACTCAGTAATCCATCAAATCATTCACACTGAAGGGTGCAGTGGTCCAACTTGAGTGTCATCAAAAGTGAAATTAGTCCACGTATTTCTTCCTTCTGGGTCACTTTCATCCCACGCAGATTCTTTCCCAGGGATCTCCAGGGAGAGGGTGGTCATGATCAGAGATAGCAGTGATGGTTAAGAATGTGTGATGGAAGAAGTGATTTTCATAGGGTGTCAGGCAGGTACCCAGCTCTCAGCCAGTGCCTTGAGTGAATACTCTTTATATCCAAGTCTCCTTTTTAATGAGTTTCAATCCAGATAAAAATTTCAACCTCACTGACTTGTGGAGAATAGGAAAGAGACGTTTTTCTCCTCTGTGAATATGTGGAAATGCCCTTTTACCCCTTCAGTCTGTAAATATTTGTATATATCTTAGTCACTAGGTGGGGTTTGTGGTTTTTTGGCTATCTTTGGTGCTTTGACAACCCAAGCAAGCAATGAATCTCTTTGAACTTGACTGACAGTCTTGTGCATGACTGCACAGGGCACATCTTCCTTTTCTGGACCTCACTTCTTGTGTGTCAGTCTGGTCATTGGTAGTGCCTGGGACCAGAAATATCACTGGTCCTGGTGAGTAAACAGATCATGGCCTGATGAGCCCAGTTTAAATTGACCAACTGAAGTCTTGAAGATCCTTTTCTTCATTACTCCCACCTTTTCTGTATCTCCCCGCATCCCTTTAGCAAGTGCAAATAGAGCTTCAGACCTCATATTTTCCAGACACAGATAATCATTGCCCTTCAGACCTTGCTTACCCAGTTGCATGTCTGTTCTATTTTCCTTTGAGAGCAAAGGAGGAATCCTGGCATCATTCAGGGAACTGAGAAAATTAAAAGAAAAAAAAGCCCAGTTTTTTTTTATGCATTACTTCTTTTGCTCTTAAAGTCTAGTTGCTCCTCTCTTCAAAGACTTGCAAAGGAAAAAACAAAAAGTAAAGAACTGCTACATGATTGAATTGTAACTTTTAAAAATTTCTCCAGCTAGCAAAAGCATTTAAAAGGGGCTTGGCATCAAGCAGTCCGCCCTGCTGGCACACAGCAAATTGCGTTTAAACAAGCTGGGGTGGGAGAGCACTCTGGGGGGTGAGAACAGGCAGTTGTGAGGGTAGGTGTGTTTCACAGCTCTTGATGTTGAGGATTTGTTTCCCTACAGACCGAGAAGAATAATCTAAACCTACTACCAAGTAGGTTTTAGATTGAAAAGAGTATTTCAAAGTATTTGAAGCCCGGATTTTTCCAGAAGTCTTTCCATTGTCAATTGTTTTTTGATCATTGGTGTGTGCCCTGCAAACAAACACACACAAATATGTGCCAGCAGATTGGAAAACACCCGGTAGCCAGTCTCTGCTGGTATAAGCTAACAATGCAAAGTATTCGATGGACTGATTATCTAAATCTCTATGTTATAGGATTGCTTCATGTGTTCCTGGAATTAGGTTTGATCAGTATTTTTTAGAGGACTTTTTTTGTTTTTTTAAGAGGCATGGAAGATTAAAAATACTGCATTTTCAAGCATCTTTGGGAAAGACAACTTCAATGCAGAATAGAAATGGTAATAAAAAGTTGAGAAAAACAGAGGAATTCTGAAGGATCTGGTAGGAAAAATAATCCTAAGGGAAGAGGGAATGTTAAATCTAGGTCTCCGAATTGCATGCGTTATGAATTTTGCACAGTGCAGATGTGTTCAGTGATAACCAGACTGGCTTTTTTTGAACCTAGGGGAAAAAAAAAGGCGAAGGATTTCAGGAATTTCTTTCTTATGAGGATAAGAATTTTGTTTTTTAATAATGAACATTTTTAAGCAGCAGTGAAATAAACAAGCTAAAAAAACCACCACCTTCTTTTCTTTTCTCTGTTGTACCTGAAATATATCTTCTGGGTTGGAATGTATTTGGCCTTATTTAACAGCATGAGGTGAAACTGCAAAAATGTTTGTGTGGAGAGGAAAAAGAAAATAATCTCTTTCAGAAGCTGCAGTGGAAATTTAGGCAGAGAGAATGCAATTAGCCAACCTAAAAAATGCCTGAGAGAACTGAAATTGTCAGCTTCATTCCTGCACAGTGTTATGACAACTTCAATGAATGCAAGTGATCAGCACACTAGTTTTAAGTATAGTCTGGAGGCCTGCAGTAAAAAACAAACAAACAAAAAACCCCAAAACAAAACAAGCAAACCCCAAGCAGCTGAACCCAATAACTACAACAAAATTAGAGGTACTTTTTTTGGGGAGGAGACTTAACTTTATGTTAATATTTGTTGTGAAAATGTAATAAAGCAAGGACATTTGGGAAAGATTAATATATTTTTATAGTCATTCAAAGGGATACTTGTGTTCAGTTAGTAAAAGCGTTTATTGACTCTTAAAAGCTGCATTTAGATAGGACTTTGCACATGTGAGAAAAACTAGTGTGTCCCACCTGTGTTGTATATTCAAGAACATAAAGAAGGAAAGAAGGAAATCTCTGCTACCCCACCACCTTAAGGTGACCTTGCTTCTTGCAGTGTAAGAATATGCCCATTTAGAACCTGTTTGTCATATGGCTCTGAAATGCTCCTGTGCTGTATAATGATGTCATGTAACAATGTAAGTTAAAATAGGTACAATAAATGGTAGTAAAGAGAAGCAAAAAAAGAGTAAGAAACTCAAAAGTTTTCTGTGCAATAAAATCTGATTATTAGACTGCGGCCTTGGTGAGCTGAGTAATAATCAGAATAATTAATATGTTTTACTCTGATTTTAATTGTGATGATAGCTGGAGTAATTTGAAAAATAAATGTTTGATTATCATGTTAAACAAGATCTTTTTACCCTTCTTAAATTGCAGTTATTAATTTAGTACATTATTAAGGTCTTTAGTGAAAATAAGAACAAGGTGCATTATAAATTATAAATATGGATGTATAGAGAAGAGTGAATTAGAAGGAAAACTTGGGAAAAAAGAATCCAAGCCTGTCCTGGGAATGGTTTACAAGCTTTTAAATGCAAATATATCAAAGCTTTTTGTAAGCCGTGGATCTCATTTTTAATCGCTATTCCACTGTTTGAAAATCAGCCATGTAGGCTCGCACTTTTGGTTAACATTCATTTTACTAGTCTTAGATCTTCATCCAAAATCCACTGAAGTCAATAAAACGACTCACTTTGAATGCAAAATGAAATTATTCTTATTAGCATGTCAGAAGAGCTTCCTCTTGCAGTATCCCACCATTGCAGCATGGAAAACCAGAGCACAGTGAAATACTTGGCAAGAAGCTAAATTTTTCTTCATGAGCCTGTTGATGAGCTGAGCTCACCAGCAATGTACTGGGCTTCAGATCTTCTAATGTGTCAGTTCAGTAGGTGTTAGAACCTGTAAACTTTTAAGGTGTTTCAAAGGTTACCCCAGCAGGTATAATTTTTTATATTTCATATCTATTTGGTACTCAAGCCCCATCTATAAGCCCACATATTTAACATTTATTGGTTTCATATGCTACTCAGGTATCCTTGTAGTTTCCCTATATACACTATTGGTGTATGCTCTTACTGAATTAAAAATAAATAAATAAATGAAATGTATACAGAATCCTACTGGTGGTCAACTATGTAAACATATTGGGAAACCAGTACTTCAGTCAAGAGCAGTTAATATCCTGTATATCCTTCCTAGGTTTTTCTTATACACCTGACACCCACCATAAAACTTAGTCAAGGGTAACCATTTGCTGAAAGGATTTATGTTGTCTTACAGAATAATCTCTATGCTGGTGCTTAAAATAAAATACCAGTAACATCATCTGAAACGAGAGGTTTAAAAATGCTGGCCAGCCAAGCAACGAGACCTGAGTGGTCAATATGTCCCTTTGTTTTCCTGTGTGCTCATTCACACGTTTAGGTTCCTTCACATTTATGTACCTTTTGCTGGCTTGTATGTGTATTGAAGTATCTAATTTTTTTGTGTGTATCTAGAATTTCTTTTGTGTCTGAAAGAAATCTGTTACAATTATTCTGTCTATATTAATTTCAAAGTAACTTGTTTGTTTGATGGACACACAATGCATTAAAACATTTGCCTAACATTCCTAAGCCCTCCAGCTTAGAGTTCTGAATGACTCTGTTTGAGGGGGATTAAATTCTGTAAGGAATTCATGGTCAGGTCTACAAGGAGGAATAGCACCAACTCTTTTCTTCCTTTCCCTGTCCTGGGAGTTGCACACCTAATTAGGACTTAGATATTTAGCCTTCTGTGGAGCTAGGAATTTGCTTTTTTGTTGGAAGGTTGATACTTCATTTTTCTGAAAAAAAAAAAAAAAAGGGGGGGGGAGATGGAGGAAACATAATTTAGGGTCAAAAAACTTGTTTGATTTCCTCCTGGGTGTCAGTTCTAGTGAGACTCAAACGTTTTAGGATTAATTTTTTCTTAAGTTGCTGAAATTTGCAAAGCAAAACAAAGTTTTGGGATGTGTTTTTAAACATTTCATTTTGAAGTCGATAAAACATTTAGGGTTTTCTGTGATTCCCCCCGCTGCCTCCCCCCCGAAAATGTTTCAGGTTAAACTAGTTTCTGCAATTTTCAGGACCTGACCTTACAGTGGTAATCCTGAAACTTCAAGTTTTTGAAACCCACAAAATATGTGTAACAAAAACATCTATTTCTGCTGGCTAGAAACCAGAATTGTGCGGTCTTGAGATGTGGGCTTTTCCTTGGTTGGTCTGAACAAATTGTGTCCTGCATGTGGCTTTTTGAGAGTGTGTCACTTCACCTGTTTTCTTCCTGATTTTGATTCACACATGTGGCACTATCCCTGTTTTTTAAGCAATTTTACAGTAAGGAAAATAGGGAATTTACTAAATGACTAGTAAGTTGGGGGCCAGTCTGAAGGAAACCACTCATCACCATAGCATTTGACAATTTTTTTTTTGTTTTCTGCCTACTGTTCTTGTCCCTGCAGGTAGACCTGTGTTTATGTGTAGGAACAGACAGGGCGCTGCTCTAAATCTGGTTCATTGTGTTAAATGACACAGAATTTTTCTTGTCTCAGGAGTTTGTGCACTCTCAGCTTTCATCTCTCATATATATCCATATTGGTGACATCCACATCCAACTATTTTTGAGGGAAAAGACAAGAAAAGCAAACACAAACAAAACTTGCAACTCCCTCGAATGTTCTTAAAAGGAACTCCAGTGAAAACGCTGTGAAGCAGCTCTAAATTCTGTCCAAGAGATGATTATTACTGGATCTTTCAAATCCTGTCTGTGTAATCCTGGCAATACTCTGGATTCTCCGCTAATCCTACACCTGCCCTTCCTAATTCCAGCCTATTTAAGGATATGGGCAATACATTCTATTTACTGGTTCATTAATATTTCTAGACGTGGGCTTCCAAACCTTTAGAGGGTGTTTAGCATCTGTCTGAGGATACAGATGAAATTTTATGACATCATACTGAAGGGAAAACAAATTAAAATCAACTTCTAAAATGCAGCTTGGTCATTTAAGATCTGTGTTGTTCTGGTCTTGCTCATTTTTAGGTAGTGTTGGAGGAATTTCTCAGCAGAATTAAATTTAATGTCTTTGAATATTATTAATAACTATTAACTGTTTCTTCAGAAACTGAATGCTCCTGGGAATGTCTTCGTGTTGCAAATTGTGCCTGCTTCTGGAGGGGTTATTTCCATTAACATTGAAAGGTCATGTATCTTTCCCCTTTGAAAAAAAGTGGAGAAAGAAAAAAGAGAAAAACTGCACATATCCTGAAGCTATTTGTGTTGATTGGAAATTTACTTAAGGCCCAGCAAGTTAGAACAACTTACATATTAAAATGTTGAGCAATTTGTAAAGCAAATTTTCTTCTTAAAATACTGTTTGCACACAAATGTTTGTGTGCATATTTGTGCATGCATTTTCTACTAAATATGAGAATAACTATTATACTAAATACATCAAAATTATTTTAATTTTTTGCTGTTCTATTAGCTTTTTGCTTGTTATGAAACAGAATTATTAAGAAATAAGGTCAGCTTGGCTTCCTCTGAAAAATTCTTTCAGTAAGCAAACTCATAAAGAGAGAGAGATAGGGGCCACATCATCACCTATATGACTTGTAGTACATGATCAGGGATACTATGAAATAACTTTCACAGTGACTGTAGCCTGTACCTCTCCCTTGTACGGTGCCCTTAAGCTTCTTTACACTGATTTTATCCTTGTGTGACAGTATGGAATTGTAGTCTCAGGCACATAATACATAAAAGAGTTTGCCAGGCTGATGGGTGCTAATGAATCCATTAGTATCAGCGTCCACATGTGTGCTCTTAACTTGGTGATGCAAAGTGTCAGGACATAGTTTAGGTCAAAGCATCAAATGCTTAAACGAAGTATGATTACCCTGCATGTTCTGGGCATAAACGTATGTTCACAGAAAGGTAAATGACTCAGGTAACAGGCAGTAAATTGTTAAGCTGAAATGAATTGGCTGCAAGTCTGACGATTTACTTGTGACTTTTCCTAGTGTAACCCAAGATCAAAATTGGATGATGATTCTTAAAAAAACCAGGAAAATCTGACTAGGTTTTATGAAGTATTGATTTTTAGTGCAACTGGTTATCCTTGAGGATGGACCACTAAAATGAGGCAGAGTATGTAATTTTCCCAGCCAAAGTAGCAGAACTTTAGGATCTCCTAACTCATGATTCATAGGGGGTGGGGTAGGAAACAAAGCCGAATGAGAAATAGAAAGCAAGAGGCTTCAATATAATATTAAGGTTATCTAACAGATTATCTGATAATTTCTCAATTCTGTAATCTTGACTATTGCATAACATCATTGATCTCTTTGTTGTCATCTCTCATTGAAGAAACAATTTAAACTCTCTGAGATAAGTACCACATATTTTCTTTGTAACTATGGTGCCTCTGAGGGTGTATAAATAGTGCTCTGATAGGAAGGTAGAGAATTCCATGTTTTCAAAGACATAAAGTGTACTTCTAGGCTGGATGGCCTTCGAGTCCCATTCTCATGCTTGGATTTTGCTCTGGCTCTTCTCAAAGTATGGAAGTGTATACTGTACTTCTCAGAGTACAAGAAGGTTGTTTGCAGAGGATAAGGAGGTTGAAATCAATGAGTTTCCTGGAGTTCTGCCATTTTACTATCTAAATTGTCCCAGTGACTTTATTATGCAGGAGAACATGGACAAGGCAGATTGGAGTTTAATAAAAGGGAAAAGTTGTGCCAAATCGGCACCTGACTCAACAAATTTAGTCATCTGACATCTGTTTCACTTGTCAGGTAAAAAATATATGCAATTAGCTCGGGTACATGCCTACAAAAAGATCACAAATGTGTCAGTAGGATGGCAGCGCTGGAAAGCTATAAGCTTTGTATTTTTCTGTGCAAGTGCTTTGGAATTAGAGGAGAAGTCCACATTCAACTGCTGAACAAATGTTTATAACTTATATATTTGTTTGAGGGAGTGTATATAATCAGATAGCAAACTTCTCAGAAAGCTGGTTAGCACACAAATTGGGCTTTCTTTATACAAGTTTTTAAAATTCATTTTAATGGGTGAAAAAAGCTGGCTGACGTTTTAGAACTAGCTGAGTGCTGATATAAAAGCTTTCTGATCCATGGCCCATGGGAATTTGAACATTCACTGGAGTTTAAATCTCTGGTGAATTTTCTGCTATAGCTATATGGCAGTCTAATATTCCTGTCTGAACAGATTTGCAAATGACCCATAAACCAAAGAAGGAACTAAAGCTGAAAGGATGCTCTGGGCAATATCATTCTCTTTACTGACTTTTTGCCTGAATCTGAGTAATTGATAAAGGTTTCAGAATGTGAGTTCTATTCAAGGTTAATAAAGAAATCAGGATATGCAGAGAAGAAAATGTTGGCTTATTAAGAAAAGCAGTTAATTGTTATTGCACAGTAATGAAATTTTCTTGGTTTCCATGACATTTTGTCCAGGCTGTGGAGGGAATCTCTAAAAGAAGAGGGATGTCCCGGGGTACCAGGAACAGGACAGCCTCTCTGTTACATCTTGGCTATGCAGATCAAGCCAGCCAGCTCTAGACTCGTAATTGTCATTGTTCATAAAATTACACATGCAGTGGTCAGTGGTCATAGTAAACTTAAAATGATAGAATTGTTTAGTTTGGAAAAGACCTTTAAAGTCAATGACTTCAACTGTTAAGTAAACCACAAACCCATGTCACTAAATGCCACATCTACATGTATTTTAAGTATCTTCAGGGGCAGTGGTTCAGCCACTTCCCTCAGCAGCCTGTTCCAAGGCTTGACAACCCTTTTGGTGAAGAAATTTTTCCAAATCACAGAATCATAGCACCTGGGGAGGTGGGGCAGTCACAGAGGAGATGCATGTGCTGTGCTGAGATGGAACTTGTCACAGTTGCCCCATCCCTTTAGTCACAGGTGGATGAAGGATAGGGAATCCTCCACATCATGTCTTCTATCAGGCTATTCCCAGGGAAGGTAGGGTGGGAGTCCTGTAGTCTCTAGCATTTTCTCTCTCTCTGGCATTTTCTGATACTCCTCAAACTACTCGTCTCATCCTGAAACTCTGTCCCTGAGCAGAGTTCTGCCTCTGGACACACCTCCCACACTGTGGTCACTCTTGCTGGCTGGTACTGGCGTAAGAGCAGGGCCCACCGTGCAGCCTCATGCTGGTGTGGCAGTGTGTTCCCACCAGAGCTCCCTCTGGGCAGCTGCGTCAGTTGTGGTCAGTGCAGAGCTTAGAGAGTCCGTGGCTTTCTGCTGGATGGATACCATTGCCCCCTGGTCGAGCTGGCAGGGCTCCAATGCTCTTCTGCCCTTGTGCAAGCTGGGGGCTCCTGGCATCCCTCTCCCTTCCCCTCTGGCTCCCCCAGTTCGGGAAACCTTCCTGTACACCATATACAGCATGCCAGTGCTGATTGTACCAGCGCTGGAGCTGCTCCCTGCAGCATGCAGAGTTTACTCTGACTGAAAACTACATGCATAGTTGAAATCAAGTCTGTTTGCATCTGTACTTCAGCCACTTGAACAGAGGCGAGGGGATATACATTTACTGGTTTGTGTTCTGTGAATTAATAAATAACTTCAGGCCTCCTGCAGCTTGAATCCTCAGGAGAGAGACTTCTCTTGACTCCAGGGAGCTTTGGATCAAACATCAGAGAAGGTGCAGGATTCTCTGGCAGTTTTTCATAAAGCCGCTCAGAAAGACTTTGTGCAAGTCAGTGTGAGAGAGCTATCTCTCAGTGACAGTGTGTGAAACATTACAGTAAACATCCCTGTTATTCAGAAACTTTAGAACTTAGCAAAAATACAAAAAGTATACAAAATAAATTAAATATTCTTAAAAAACTTAGCAACAGCTGCTGACCTGAAGGAGTCATTCCACCTACAACTTCTAGTAATATCTAATCTCTGCCTCCTACCTTTTCCTCAGGCTGAGATATTCAGCTGGATGAATTTTATCTTTATTTTTAAAAGGAGAGAATCACTGTATTCAAAGCTATTCAGAGACTGAGACTGAAATGTCACAAAGTTTGTGTTTGACAACAGCACTTTATTGACATCATGTCTGTAGCCTCATTGTCTCCCAAAGAAGATACTTGGCCCAGGAACATGTAGTAGGAAGAATGAAAGTCTTCTGTCAAAGATACTGTACTCAAGTGTTTGAGCTCTGGCACAGGTTTTCTGAAGTCTTTTAATGAATGTGCTATTTAATTGCTTTGTGCCTTATCTTCCCATGATTAAAAGTGAAGGTGAGAAAACCTTTTTTCCTTTCAAAGGAAAACTCAGAAGAATACATGTGAGCTAATAAAATTTTCTGGAGATCATTTGCCCCATAGAAATCAATGTTAGATAAATGTAATTATCATGATGAGTTTGATATAAATTTGAAGCCAATTATTTATAAAGTAAAAAAAAATTTGAAATTCACACATTAGTTATAGAAATGTTAATCATTTCTCTGCTTTTGAATGTTAACAATTGGGCGCATCATTATCTATTAGAATTTGAGGAAATGAGGAAAAAGACATCTCTGACATTTTTTTTGATGGAAGAGGTACAATAGAATAATATGAGAGCCGATTAAGGAAATACTTTCCAAATAATTTATTTAAAAAGTCCTATCAAAGTCAGCTATTTGTCATGTTCCTAGCTCTAATTCAATGAATTCTGTTTTTTATAGTGACAGTTCAGCTTATGAGAGTAGCAAATACCTTGTTGAAGACTCAAGAAGATTAAGTAATTGTGTGAAAAAGAGTGTCTTCGCCATATTCAATAATTGTTACAAAATCACTCCACTTGTAATCCTGAGCACCATTTGATGACCCGCTATAGTCAGGAAGAACATCTTTTAGTTTATTGACGTGCAATATGAATCTCTCCTATCTTCATTTTCAGGGACCTGAATGTTCAATGTATGCTACTGGCTCTTCTAGGCAGTTCTTTTATTCCCCTAGAACATAATGTAGCCTCAAGAGGAGGTTTCTCCTGCTAGTAGACTTAGGGGAGCAGAAAATTCACCATGAATTCTGTCTCTCTGTGTGATCTGGTCTTATTCAAAGTATTCCTTTAGCAGGGTTAGTGCATCATCTAGAGAGAGATACATTTCTGTTTTGAATACTGCATTTATGTGAAATAACTGGGCTTAATAGCATATTTATGAGCAGGGGCTGTGGCTAGAGTTGATTGCCAAGACCACTGACACACTTGATAGTTTTGCCTCTGTCTGTTTCTTTCTGACTGTCAGTCCTCAATTGTTTTCTGCTTCTGGTTATGTCTCCATAGCCAATTACTGTCAAGCACCTTGGGCTGTCGATTTCTGGCATGTTAACTACTGCGTAGTAACTGGCCACACGCTTACTGCACCAGTGTCACAGATTTGATGGTGCTTGTGCCTTAGTGAAAGTGAGGAGAAATATGTACACATGGGCAACTAATGCACAATAAATAAGACAGGTATCTTCTCACTGCATGTAATCCTGGTACCTTTGTCTGAACCGAGTCTATTCTGAAATTTCACTTTAGAATGCAGTCTTCCTCTCTAGCTTCTGACTTGCATAAAACCTTTCTGTAGTAAAGTTATTAGGTCCTATTTCCTCAACTTTTCCCTTCTTCCCATGCTTGTGTGATTTCTCTATGATGTGTCTAGAATGTGCTCTTTCAATTGCTAGCTTACCAAATCTTGTGTTCTTTATGTATGGAATGTGCTGCCATCTGAAATGGTATGTTGGGGGCACTTTTTAAACTTATGCACAAAAGAACTTACAGAGAAATCAGTTTCACTGTATTACAGAGTTGTCCTGTATACCAATGGAAATAGTATTCCCAGGGGCTAGAATGGCCTATCATTTGTTTTTCACTTGTGAGGTGAACGTGGCCAGAGAAAGCTTAAGGCTACCTGGCATGTTGAGTGCAAGTGTAAGAATACTGCTAGGAGCATCCAATCAACCAGCCTTGTCTGTATTACTGTGCAACTGACATTAATACCTGTCTATATCTGGAGTATATCCTCCAGGAAGTAGTGCAAGAAAATGCTGGTAATATATGATCCTGTTTGAGGCTGCCCGAATGGTAAAAAATGATAGTTTTGCTCTTGCCTAGTATCCACTAGGCATTATAGAAATAACAAACCATTAGTAGGTAACTGAGGGGTTCTGCAGAATAGCAGGTGTAAGTATCTAAGCATTGTGATCCTTGGAATCTTTAATTTAAGGGTTGAACGATGCAGATAGAACTGGAGAAATACTTATGGAATATTAAGCAGCAGGTGAAATAACAAGAAATAGACAGGACTGGAATTCGCCATGGCTGACATTATAATTATTCCTAACTTATTTTCCCTTTCACCAGAAGCAGCTCCATTACAGTCTGAAATGTGTCATTAGAAATACTATTGATCAAGTTCTCATTAGCAGTCATTGGCACAGAACAGCTATTGTTGCATGAGTTATCTTTGCTGCTGAAACTGATACCGATCACTGGCTTCTGATAACAAAATAGAACTCTGTCTTTGAAACCAGCATGTTGATTGAGTTAAATTGGTTCCATACTCTCCATAATTAGGAGTGAGCTATCACACAGTTTAACATCCCCAGCTCTTTGAAGTCATTAAAGCAATACAGGCTTAGTCTAAGTTTCTTTTGTCATCTCATGAGTAATAGCGCTGCTTGAAGTCGTTAGCGCCTCAGCCTCTCAAACATTAATTGAAGTTTGGTGAGCAGACACCCAAATACCTGACATGAAGTATGATACAGAAGGACAATTCATGCTCTCACAGAACTTTGCTAAGAGTAGAAGCAGAAGGTGATCTTTGACTCCACATCATCACATCACTAAAACAAAAATACCATAAATTCTAGTGTCCTCTTCCAACAGTCAGTCTCAACTGCTGCTAAGTATGTTTCCTTGCTTTATTTGCTACAGGATTGCTTCTGTACGGCTTTGGTAATTAGTCTAATAAGGAGCAGGATTCTGATATAGCTAGGTCAGTTGCAGAGCTAGGAAGGTTACTTTAAAGTACCCACCATCTTTTATTCCTTTAAACACACCCCACCCCGAAACGAGGCTGGGTTTCTATGCCCCTCCTTGTGTGCTGTGTTTTAAGTTGAAAGATAAGTCCTGCTATACAACATACAAAAATCCATCGATACTTCGCCCCAGTTTGGTTCTAGTAACTGTAATGTCAGTTATGCAAGAAAGCCCTCTTGCAGGGTCCACCACTGTGTGACTGCTAAAAGCTTTAGTCACCTTATTAAAAAGCCAAGGAGGGTTATAGATTGAACTCTCCATCAGCATGTCTCAGTGTGTCTCTGGAGACACAGACAGGTGGCATTCAGCCTTAAAGAAGGCTCTATTTGGAGATGATAACATTATAACTTCCTGCAGTACTTCTGTAAAACCAGTGCTCTTCAAAAGAAGTGGAACCTACATTTCTTTTCATTGATGAAACTGCGCACTGGGTGATGAAGATAGAAAGGTCTAGCCTCTGTTGGTTCAACCTTTAATAATACCATTAACTTCTAATCACACTCTATTAACCTCTGCAGGGTTTTGCACCAAGTGATGTTCTGTTTTAAAAATCAGTTTTCGGTCTGTATTGAACTAACTGATCATGCCTGCCATGAAGAGAAACCAAAAATGCCAATCTTTTTCTTAAGACATTGTAAATATAGATTAGACCATGAATTAAAGGTGAGGTAGTAACAAAATCTCAACAGATTGATGTATCATACTTTTTTGTCACTTTTATTTAAAAACTTTGAGGAAATGACTGATTTTAGAAGAAGGAAAATTGCATGGAAAGAAAGGGAAAAATGAAAGGGTCAAGGAGAAACATCATCAATAACTCTAAAGTGGAGTAGTCATAGGATAAGAGCACCTTACTTTCTACACTGTCATCTGTCTTGGACAGATGGTGTGTACAAGGTGAGAAGTGAGGCATGGGGCATCATTTCTTTATGAATATTTTATCCTTCATGCTATTGCAACATCTCGATGTGATCTAGAAGAGCTTTCATGTATCCGTGTCTGAACAGGCTCAGGGAGTCACCTCTGAGTAAAACAGCTGTATTGAGTCTTTGGCAGCTGAACAACAGTGCCCTTTGCCCAGTGTGAGCTCAATAGTCGCATAACAGTTGCTTAAATATCATAGGTGGTCTGTGGCACTGTAGTTCCATTGGAGAGCCTGTGTTGTGGTAACAAGAGAATAATAACAGATTGAGAAAATTAGCGCCGTAGCTACCTAGGAGCATATATGAAAGACTGTGTAAGAGTGCTACATAGTAGTTCAGCTGTTATACCATAACTGATAAGGAAAACCAGCATTTCGTGCTATTGCGTACAGCACTGAATTCCCTTAACAAAAAGCAATAAAGAAAGTAAAGAGAATTATTTATTGTTGGAGGTGGAATTCTTTTCAGGCACATTCAGTATGGATAATTTGAGTTCATCAACTGCAACAGCGAAAATGAAAAGCCAAACTAATAATTTGCAAGCAGATGCTAATTCCCCAATTGTTCATGCAACATGGAACATAATTTGAAGTGATTATGAAATTAATGCATTAATACAAAAAATGCTTCGGAGAGAAGCAAATCAGATAAATATGCATAAAAAGAATTAGCTGTAGACTTAATTAGTGAAGCTATGCTTTATTCACAGTCAGAAGGAAAAAATAAAATTAAACTAAGTAGAAATTCTAATGAACATTTCAGAACTACCATGTAAGAAGCCAAAACAGTCTGAGGGAAAAATCAAAAATAAACTAAGGTGAAATTTTAAAGAACAATTCAGAATTACCACATAAGAAGTCAAACTGAAACAAAACATCGAGCTTCAGCAAAGCCAACACATGGACACATGCTTTGGAATTAAAGTGTCATGCGAAATGTTTGGGAAGGGAGCAGTTACTTATGTAGTAAGGAAGAATTCCCAGCTATATGAGCATGTGTCCTGGATAAAGATGACTCAAAGCCTGGAAGAACAGAACTGCATGCCATGAATCTGAAGTGACTTTATATTGTATGGTGAGAACTGGGAAATTAACAGACAAGGTCAGAAGACTGTGCTGCGTTTGGTGTTTTCTCCTCTAAGTGCCTGCGTTTCTGCTTTACTGCACTTAGCAGAGAAAGAACCTACCCTCCACCATCCTCACCCACAGCCCAGAGTCTACGATTACCTTTCCCACATTGCACCAACTTTATTTGCAGAATCTTTGATTTTTTATATGTCTTCTGAAATTAACTTCAGTGACACAGGGGAAACACGCTCAACATACTGCTTGAAATTTTTGGTCTGGTTTAGTGAACCTAGTTCTTAAAAATTACAGGATTTCATTGCTCACTCTTGCCAGAGAACTGGTTTTCTTCCCTTTTTTTTCATGACCCTCATAGGGTAGGAAAATTAGCCTGATTCACACCTTCAAGAAAGAGGCTTCATTCGTGTTGAACTCCAGTTCCTGTACTAATTCTTTTTTTCCATCTCCATGCCTAAAAATCAGGAAGTAGCGAAACCAGGTATATAGATATTGACAGAGTCGATATTGATTCAACAAATGTATGCTCAGCTGTTATCATCATCTGTTGTGTAGATGTGTGGTGATGGATAGATAATTACTTGAAAGCAATTACACTTAAATCTAGCAAGAAAATATCACTTAGAACCATTAGATTGTATAGCCATGTCCCAAGGGACAAGTAGTGTAACTCAGTGCAGAAATTGTGGTGCCAACTCTGATGATTTTGTCAGGAGACTTACGCTAACTATCTTTTCTAAAGCTGTCAGCTGGTAGAATCAGTTTTAAATTGGAAAGAATTTACATTTTGGTTAAAATAAAGCTTCTAGGCTTCAGAAAAGGTTTTATGAAGTAATATAAACAGTAACTAATAACCTCCATTCCTCACCCTAAAAACAGCAAAAACGTAAACAAAAATCCTAAATGCAATGAGGCTTTTATGAGTGACCCATTGGAACTAGATCCTTATTTTTCAGGAAGTTAAATTTTAAAATAATGTCTGAGTTTTAATAAAACATATGTTTAGAATAAATGGAAAAAATTCTTCCACTAGCTGAAAAATAACCTTTATTTTTGCAGACAACTTAGTAAGTTACTGCTTTTTCCCCCCCCATATATAAGTTTTAATTTTCTTTCATGGAGGTTCTGTATAATTTCAGGAGAAAATAAAAGTCTGAAATGTGAATTGCTCTTTTTTCAAACATTGATAGCGATAATGAAAAACTGTACTTTTGTTTTGCTCCCACTTCTACCACCCAGAACATATATTTTAGGGGGTAACTGAATACAAGTTTTATCTTGTTGTGCTTTCTATTAAGATTCTTAAGTTCAGAACACTAAAGCAGCAGATGCTAAAGGATCTGATATTTGCCTCACACGATTACAGTGTCACCAGCTGCAGTGAAGTCAGTCCCAAGAATTTTACCAGTAAGGGGAAAACAGATGAAGAAAAAATAGCAGTTTCTTACTAACCCTACTGGATCAAGCAGTTGCTCTTCAAAGTTATTACTGGGTTCCAGCAGTTCATGAGCACTCTTCTTGCTGGTGGCACCAACCCCCAACAGAGAACCAATGGACTGGTTAAAGTGCTTTGGACAAAATCACCCATGTTTCCTGAACACTTTCAGTTGGTGGATTTTAGGTGAAATAATATGAGAACATTTGTAAAACTTGGAGGGATAAGATATTGTTCAGAGAGATGGGCAGGTATCGATAACAATGTCCTTGGGACCAGTAGGGCACCTCTGCCTTGTTTCTTTACTTTGGGAATGCTATAAAACATAGGCAAGAGTAAGAGCCCTTGAAATATTAAAGAGCACAGTGCCACACCGGTGCCAGGGCTGGCCAGAGGCGAGTGACGTGGCTTGAAACAGTTGGCAGTGAAAACAAATGTTTAGTGAATTGACCATCTGTCTAGGCTTGGCGTAACTGTGATAGAGAATCACAGAATGGTTTGGGTTGGAAGGGACCTTAAGGATCATCTGGTTCCACCCTCCATGCCACAACCAGGGTCATGTTCCACTGAACCAGGTTGCTCAGGACCCCGTCCAACCTGGCCTTGAACACTTCCAGGGCTCATCATGTTGTGTTGATCACTAACTTACCCTTCAGGGAATAATTGCTCCCTTGGTGTCCCTCTTTTCCCTATCCCTTTTGTAGCTCTGCTTATGTTACCCTACTTTTAGGCCAAGAGTCTCCTCTTGCTTTCATTAGGATTAACAACCCTTAGTGCCCAGTGTTTGGGGCTGGGAGATGCCATTGTTTGTAATATGCTTACAGTGCAAGTGGCTTCTTTCTTTTTGTGCCATTGATTGATTAGTGGAGTTTGTCCAAGTAATTTTCCCTCTTGATATGTGCGCTTTCCTTCTCTACCACAAAGTTGGTGTGAAGATTAGCTAATTAATCTCATGGGATTCTTTAGTGAAAGAAATGCCTTACTGAGCAACAGAACAAAGTACAGAAAATCTGTATGAACACAAGTCATTCCAGATGTCTACAAGGCAGAGATTCCTTTTCTCCCCTAAGCAAGTAAGACTGTAAGAATGCCTCAGCTTAATTTTGTTTTTCTCCGTTCAGTACAATGCAGAACATCTGTTGCACAATAATGGATAATTAATAATTGAAACTAGATTGCACTGTCCAAAATAAAGTGCCCATAGTACTGTAGCTTTCCTGAGATTTTGTCTTCGCTTCTTTATTTCTTCTCAAAGTATAATAATCAGTCTATGTTATGTATTGGATTTTATTTCAGAATTGAAGTTTCTATTGTGTTTTACTTAAGTTTTAAGGAATAGATTTCCAAGCTGGTTTTGGTGATAAAACTTTTTATGTCAAATGTATGTAAAGGAAGAGAAAGCAGTGTGTAATACTAATGAAACAGGAGGAAGAAATTTTCATTTCATGTCAGGTTACTAAATTAGACTCAAACAGGTTGTAGAATGAAGAGGTAAAAGTCTAGAATTTGATTTGAGGGAGATTTGAAAAACCAAGAAGCTTAATCTTTTCATGTTCCTTCCCCCAGAACTGATTACTCCAGAGCTAGTGTTTATGCATGTGATTAGGAGCTGAGCCTGACGAGTTCTATTTTCAGCACCACTACAGGATCCCAGCGGGTGAAACTAACCTTGGTGCTTTGGGCTCATACAGCGCTTCCAGCTTCCAAAGCTCTTGCTGGGTTAAGATGGACTTTTAAGATAAAAGGAATGTAAAATTGAAAGTGTTTTTGTTTATTCTAGAACTGACATAAAACCCCAGGTATTTAAAATTAACACTGAGGGCAGACTAATCAGTGTCAGATTGGATAGCCCCAAAGAGTTTGTGGAATCTCCATCTCTGAAGGTATTTAAATATTGACAGGAAAAGGTCCTGAGAATTTAGCTGTACCTTTGAAGCTGGCTCAGTATGAAGCAGAAATTTGAAGTAAATGACCTCTAGAAGTCTATACATACCTAAATTTAATAATTTAAGTTATAAGTCACTGTATAATTCTAGGAAAGGCAAAAGTAGCTCAGAAACTTCCTGCAGTCATCCATTAGGTTATATTTTTCAAAGGCTTCCTTTATTATTTTTAGTATTACATTTGTATTTTTCCATAAGGATGATGCAAATAAGAGATTGTGTCCATTTTTACAGTCCTAATTAAAATACTAGGTGCATTAACTCAAGTAAGCAAAAATTTAGAATCTTTCTTTTCATTGAATTCTTGTGAAATGGAAATGGAAGCTGCGCTTTAAAAAAATAAGATTGAAAAAGTGACACTAATCTTCAGTGACTCCTTTCTCTCCCCCATCTCGGCCTTTTTCCTCCTTTGATTAAAAGTTTTACCTCAAAGCAAAAGTATATATTTTGAGAATTCCCCCTGGCTGCTGGGATTGCAGTTTACTCTTGGGCAGCTGCAGGTCGGTGTTTCTCTCTGTTCACAATCCAGCCCATGAGCAGTGACTCAGCAGTGCACAAAACCCCTGAAGATGCGGCAACTTCTTCACCTTTAAGTGGAAGAAAGAAGTAGCTGAATCTTTTCAGGTCTGGTCCAAGGTGAAGGCACTTTTGAAAATGGGGCTTCTGCGAGAGCTCAGCTACACAATAAAAAGGCTGCAGGTACCAACCTGTCCACCTGATGGATGTCCCCACGCTGATGAGCTGCGAGTAATGAGAAGGGCTGTGTGTGGGTGCACTGCCCTCTCTTGGAATTTGGTAGAAACAGGAACGGTCCCATCCCAGCTGGTGCTCCAGAGGTTCACCGAGATGATGTTCAGAGTAAGAAGGGGTTGTTTTTGTACTGTTTTCTCTTAGGAAAAATCTTTCCCCCAAACCTCTGGATTTTCTGTATATTCCCACTTGTATCAAGTAGGATTAACGGAGAGAATAACCGGATCACACCTGCACAGGTGTCTCAGCCTCATGCTTGCTTTTCATGAGTCTGTATTGCATTGACCCAACCCTGTACCTGGGACTTTGGTGGTATATATTACTTACATACCACCACATAATGTATTTCTAAATTGTTGTTGATACGTACATTCACTCACTCCATCTGGTAAAACAACCCCAGGTGAGTCCCACAGATAATTGAAAATAGAACTTTAATTGGCTGCTTTATTTTGCGGTCACTTTTGGCCTGTAATGTACATCTTCAATAACACAGAACAGGTAAATGGATTCTTTTTTTCTATCCCCTAGGCAGCTTTTTATTTCAAATGACGTTCATCAAGATGCCAAATGCAATTCTTAACAATTCTTCTATTAGGAACACTGTGCAGTCCCACCTTTCAAAAATACTGGCAGGTGGTAATTTTTCTCTCTTAAAAGATAGTCCTTTGCCATCTAGTATTCTGCTGATAAGAGTCTGTCTTATCACTCAATGAGCACTAAATTTTTCATGTGGCAAAAAAGATGAATGCACCATCTGAACCTTTCACCATGTCATTTCTCTTATTTAAACAGCCAAAATTTGAGGAAGATAGTAGTATCCTACCACTTATGGATCTCCTGTGGATTCTTGGGGTAAATGTTAATAGTTTGCACTGTCCAGCTCTGTATACGTCATAATCTGAATTACACTGTCTAGTCATCATGACTATAGTTTTTTTGAGGGAAGACTTGAATTATGTTACCGTCCATATCAGTAAAGTGCAGACTGATTTAATGAGTTTGGGTTTTGTATCTGTGTATGAATAAAAACCTCTTTCTTGTTAAGTCAGTGAGTAATATTTGCAAAGTAACTTGTCCACAGACCTTTTCCTTGTATTAAAGAGGTAATTTCTGCTTATTTCTGAGACCATTCCAAACCAGGTCATCATTCAAAGGCAGTATTACTCATATTTACTCAGTGTTGAAAGTGTAATTCTGTCACTGAAGTCCTTTCTTTCCTTACAAAATTACTGCACTTTCTGAGCTAACAAGAACTTCTGGCAATAAAATACTCTGCAATGCCTTAATTGAATTATTGGTGTATTATTTTAATGGTGTCTTAATGAAATTGCTTAGCAACTAACCTTGTCTTTTAGTTGGCATTAGTGACAGCTTCAAAACTGTCAGCTCTAGCTCATTTAATATTTTCATTTAGGTGTTAGTACTGTGAGCCAATTTATTTGAAGCAGAAACTTGGGCCAAATTTTGGTGGCATTACTCATGTGCACAGTTCTACAGCAGTTGAAGTTAGCCCACCAGTAAGGATTGTTAACCTTTACAAAGGCTTCAGTCTACTCTTTCTCTATTAATATCCAACTAAAGGCTTGTTATTTCTTTTGTAATTTAGTCTCTTAATTTATTTGCTCTTGCAACCACTTACTGCTTCCAGCAACTCAGTCCTGTAAAAGGATTTGGTCTAATTTGCTTTATAGTAGTGTTGCATTTATTTCAGAAAGTCATGGCCAAAGCAGTTCCTTTCTTTGCTTGTTTCACTTTATATCTTATTCTGGATTTTGAGAAAGCTTAAGCAATGACCTAGTTTGATTAATTAAAAGCAGATTGCAATGCTTTGAAACGCATGTACAAAGTGTGGAATCTGGAGGATCAGGTTCTCCCTTTGCATGATCTTCATGCCTTGTAAATGCAATCCACATTCAGAAGTGATATGTAAAGTGGCAGAAATTGCATTTTATTATATTGGGACTCCGAGTTTTGCAGTCAGTTACCATGTGAATAAACCAAACACCATAGCCCTCTAAAATTATGTAACTGACATGCAGAGAAGCTGGAAAAATACATGCAATTACTTAGAGAATTTAGGTAGGGAATGCCTGGCTTTTCTTAGGAGTAGGATGATTGTGTTCTTCATTGCTGATTTTCTCTTCTGCTGTGCTTCACTTTTGTTTTTTCCTGTGAGAAATATTGCTTGTTCCATGTGGGTCACCAGTGCTGGGTCTATGCATGAAGCATATGATAGGTAAGAAAGGTAAAGGTTCTTTCAGTAGTTTTAACCCAATTTGCATTTTATCCCTATTTCTAGTCATGTGGTATGAGCCAGATGTGTGATTCACATCTGAAGTGAATGAAAGAACATGTGACATACATTTGGATTTTCTTCATACTGTTCTATTTCACTGATACTGTGCACTCTGCTGCAAAATGTTAGGAAAAAGTTCGTCCAAGTGGAGATATGAGTGGCCAAAATAAAAGACTGAGCGCAGCTCTGGACTCTTTTTACTAAGCAACTAAATCTAGCATTCAGGACTGTTGTAAAAGGATTCTGATTCCATCTGTAGAAGCAAAATCAGAATCCTCTTGCTAAGAATTCCTGAGTTTCTTTGTAAGGACAGCAAAAATAGAGGTGTCAAGGACAATCTGTCGTCAGCAGAGTTAGCACCAAAAAAGGGGTGAAAAAATTTTGGACTGTTTAAGATCTATAAATAATGTTTTGTGTTCATTTGTCACTTCAAGGAAAAGCAGATCAAGTTTCTCCCTTTTCAGGGGTAGATGATTAATGGATGCCTTGCATTTGGTTGCAAAAGCGTGTGTCGCCTAAACTGACTTTTTTTTACAGAGAAAAGACTAATCCACCTGGACCATTAGGAAGTGCAATGTGTGCTTGCTGTGCCTGGTGTGAATAAGCAGATTCTGATCATTGCTGAGCACTGGTCTGAACAGAGAGCAATTACTTTTGCTGGGGAGAAGTAGAGTCTTAGCTCATACTCACTCTTCATTTTCGCTTAACAGAAGAGAACAATAAACCAGACCAGAAGCACTCTAAGGTTGATCTCCCTCTACAAGGGGTTTTATCTGGAAGTGAGAGGCTGATGAGTATGGCTCTTCTTACTCCCGCGTTAATAACTTTATTTTGTAATGGTGGAGTCAAAGGTAGTTTAAAAACTGTCAGCATAAAAATCATAGGCCCAGTTCTTCACAAAGGAAGTTGCTAGATCAGCACACCTGAGCAAGTAATGTTGTTTTCATTTATGTAGAGAGGTGGTGGTTTGTCTTTTCTCCTGGGTGACAAGCAATAGGACAAGGGGAAAATGGCCTCAAGTTGGACCAGAGGATGTTTAGATTGGATATTAGAAAAACTTCCTCACTGAACGGGTGGTCAAGTATTGGAACAGACTGCCCAGAGAAGTGGTGGAATCACCATCCCTGGAAGTGTTTAAAAACTGTGTACATGTGGTGCTTAGGGACATGGTTTAGGACCTGGCAGTGTTAGTTTAATGGTTGGACTCCTTAATCTTAGAGGTTTTTTCCAGTCGTTAGTGCTATCTTTGGGGCTTGTAACTGATTATTTACACACAGATATATTGTAATGAAATTTGGGTTTTTTATCTTGAAAGAAATGCAATGTTGTGACTGTGATGTGAATAGTGACTGATAGTCAACTCTAGCTTGTTTTTTTTTATGACATCTCTGCAAAGTGATTGGCAATACAAAATACAACAGTGGAGCAGATAATGCTGAAAGTTGATCTCATAGGTAGCAATCTGAGTAGTGGCTGGAGTCATCCATCAACTCCATCCCCTGTCTCCAACTCTCTGCATGCCCTTGCGTAAACCTGCAGCAGTTCAGCACAGCTCTGCCACATCTAAGGCGCTATTGGCATTTGTGGCAAAGCTGGTGTGTCCTGAAACTCTTTATAGGTACAGAATGGCTGGTTATCACAATGCAATAGCCAAAGCTTTTGGAAACCCGTTGATACCTGAAAACAAAGTAATAATAGCCCAGGGTGGCAGTTAGCAGATTAAAGCCAAAGTCAGCAGTGTTAGCAAGTCTGTTTAGCACTTAACTTTTATTGATTGGATGAGGAATTAGGTGCTTCAGTGCCTCAACAGTTTCTCCCTGGATTCCCTTTCTAAGAAATGCAGATAAGAGCACTTTCACACTTCAGAGGAGTGGCCTGACAGAAAATGTATTAAGGCAGTGATGTGCTTGGATGTGGCAGTGATGAGGTCAGATGAGTTCCTTGTGCAGGTAGGAGGAAATATGTGAGACTAGAGTGGATCTTGATTAACAACTTGCCTTAGAGGCACAATTCAAAGTCAATGGCAAGACTCTTATTAACTTCGGGGAGCTTGGATCAAGCTCATTGACTTGTGCTTATTTCTGTTCTAGTTGCTCTAGTCCAAATTAACGTTGTGCTGTGATATTTCCAAATACTAACATAAACAAAATCCACTCAAGAAGGAAGTCATAAAAATAGGAAAATCATAATGCTTGAATCATAGTACTGAATCAATAAATGTTAAGCACAGGAATATTGTTCCAGAAATTAGTCGGTAAAAAAAAAAAAGAACCAACTGATAAACAATATTGTAATTAATTTTTGGCTTCAGAAGCTGGATAGGCTACTTAGTGACAGTAGATTATATATATATTGGTATTTTGATTATTAATAATTCCTGTGTAGCTTCTGTCATGCAATCTTCAGTTTAGAAGGCACATCAGCGATATGCTTGGTGTATGCGAAAGTGTTAAATGAAAATAAAAATGTTTAATAGTGCACATTTTAATTGCAAATGTCTAAAGTAAATCAGAGATATAATAGGAGACTGTTACTTTATGGGAACCCTACCCTATTTTATGTGAGAGATACAGTGGAGTAATGTTACTGGGCAGTGATTATTCAGATTAATCAGAAAGTTCAGGGATTTTTCAGAACTCCAGACTTCTAAATCACAGGCCAAATTGCGCAACCAAGGAGGTTTCTAGAATCAGAAAAAAAGTATTTGGCAGTTACACAATAATGAAGGAGATATTCTGTGTAGATTATGTGTGTATTTACACCTTCACATACAAATAGTTCTTTAGCAGACACACCAGATGCTATGTATCCTTATAATTCATAGGTAGTGAGTTGAGTTATATCTAACTCTGCCTGCCTAAATGAAAGAAGAGAAGGAAATGGAGTGTGTGATTTTTACAATGCTCAAACCCAGATAGGAATTTGCTCTGAGAAATGCCAGGTGTGGATCCTTTCATTTCAGGCTTGTCTAAAAACAGATCAGTGTTTGCCATTTTCAAAGCAACTTAGAAAAAGTAAAATAAAAATGCTAATGATTTAAGGCTTTAATACCTTTTCACGCAAATATTCTTTAGAACTTTTCATGTTTTTCAGTCATGATGCTTATTCCCATTCCTTAGGGCCGTTACTCTGTTGTTTGCTGAAATACTGGAATGATCTCTTTTTACTGCTCAGAACTATATATTCTCTCATGCAGAGAGATGAGAAGAGTAACTCATTATTCTCTCTGATTCATCAGCAGTGCAGGCCAATTAATACCACAGTTAATGGGGAGAAGTAGCTACTACAACTACAAGCTGTATATCTTTTGTCACTCCTAAACTAATGCTCCTGGACAAAGCTAGAAAGCAAATTTATTGTGCAGAGATTATTTTTGATACACTACCAAACCGGTAATTCACAGCACCATAGAAAATGGAGATGGAAAGAACCCAGCACGTTATCAGATGTGTTCTTGTGCCAAAGCAAGATTGCTTGTTGCAAACAGCCAGGTTGTAATGTTTCAGGCAATGAAAGCATCTTCTCTGAAATTTCTGCCAGAGGCTAACAAAACTCACTATTAGACATCATTCTCTAATGTGTCTCTCTCCTTCCTCAGTTTTGTTTTGTTCTTTTTCCTTTTTTGTTACCACCTAACTTTTGCTCTGCCACTCCAATAGATCATGCTTGAAGACCCTAGCACTCCATTCTACCTGTCTGGTAACTTCGTAAATTTGTGCTGTAGTGTTAAAAATTGCAGGTTTAATTTTTCAAATAACCTAAGCGTGGCTTCATTTAGGTCTCATTTAACTAGTGGTAAAGTCATTCTGCCTAATTGATCATATGCTATGTGTTTCTATACATGGTTGAAATATTCTGTTTTAATTGTTGGAGCATCAACCATGGTAGTTTTGACATTACATCGAAACATTTTGAAATAGTCATATTTAATAAGCTTATCTGAAGTTCCTAGCTGCTTGCTTGCTTTTCCATCTGACTTCTCTTCAACACTGTATTTTCAACTTTCCCTTCCATGTAGATTATGCTGCTGACTGATCCAGAAGTTGAAAGCAGCTTATTAATCAGTTCTGATGAAGGAGCCACCTATCAAAAATATCGCCTGAACTTCTACATCCACAGTCTGCTCTTCCATCCCAAGCAGGAAGACTGGATCTTAGCCTACAGCCAAGATCAGAAGGTAAGAACTGTTGGCAGCATTTTGTTTTGTTTTCTTAGGGAGAACCTGTAGTTTCCCCATCTCTCTGTGTGACTGCTGCAGAGCATTCAGGCAGTCTTGAGGGTGATACAGGGACAGTCTTTGGAATTAATATAATAATACCTGTTTGGTATTTCCAAGCAGAAAACATTGAGCAAGCCTCAATGTAAAGGTCAAAGTAAAGGACGTGGGTATCTATTGTATTCTTGGGGCCTAGCCCTGTATTACTGATCTGGCAGTCTGCAGTTATTCATCCATCCTTTTGGCAATATTGTATGACAGGCAATGGGCAGAGAAGACAGCTAGAATCCTTCATGATAGGAATAACAGCCTCTAATGAGGCTTTTGTCATCTTACTTGACAATTCTCTTGCACCAGCCTAGCATCAGCTCCAAGAATAGTGTAAGACACTCCTTGTTCCTATCTGGTTGGCATGTTTTCAAATAGTCTTTGATTTTCTAAGAGAAAAAGTAGCAGTGAATCAATTTCCTTTGAAGTCCAGTTCCATCAGTACAGATAACCCAACAACCAAATAAATATGCTGAGAGATTTGCCATGATTTTTTGCTGCCTAACATAACACAACAACACAAGACTTTATTTTGGGGAACTTATTGTCAGAACTTTTTGTAAATCAGATGCATCAATACTCACAAGAAGTTGTCTTCCAGTGAAGGACTTGATAGACCTCAATCTGTTTAGTTTAACAAAAAGATTGAAGGGAAACTATACTGTTGTGTATTAAATATCTCCATGGGGGAAGACAAAACATAGGAGTAAGCATTTTGATCTATCAATAAAAACTTCTAACAAAAATTGACGTTTAGGAGTCAATGGCAGATAAACTCAGTTGTAAAGTAACAAGCCATTGGAGGAAACTGCTCCAGTGGCAGATTTTACATCCAGACATCTTGACATTTTTGAACAAAACTGGGAAAAATAAAAAGAATTGCTGAGCTCCCAACTGAAGGAGTGAAATATCTTGACATCTAGCATATAAGGCTTTATACAAAATAATTTAGTGTTCTCTTTTTGTTTTGCATATGATGAATCTATGAGAATCTGAATCTAATCAATAATTGTATTGTCTGAATTATTCTATGTAATTAGTGAAGGTCAAAATGTTTCCTTTCCCTTGTGACTGTTGAGTTCTCTGGACTGATATGAGACAGAACAGGAGCTGGTCTCTGATGTCTTTTTAGGACCCATTGGAATGAATATTACTGTGTGTTAATAAACAGGACATTTGTTACATGAAGACCAATGAAACTTTCAGTGGGAACTTTGCCAAATAAAAGTATGGTATAGTAGAAAATAAATTTCAGCTGTTATGTTCTTCAGTCTGTTCAGGAAATAATTCTGAATGAGAGGTTATATAGCTAAGGCTTATTTAATTTACAATAGATGGCTACCAACAAGTATTGACACTGTCCCATAGGAAACTCCCACTTCTACGAAATCCTAAAAAACAATATGGATATAAGAACAAAGGATCTTTTTGTGCATTAACCTGAATTTATGGGGTTGGTGTTCAAGTTGAGTGTATGGGGTGTTTGAGGTGAGAGTCTGTAGGCTGTATGATAAAATTTCTTTGTTATGGCACTGATTAGGAAATTGGATAACTGTTAGTAATTCAATATGGTAGTTGAAAGACAAAAATCAGGTAGCACAAGGTCTGTACATCTGTACCAATTAACTTCAAAATAGAATTTTAAAAGTACTCGGAATGGGTATGAGTCACAGGCCTGGTTTCTACCTTAAAGCCTAATGGATGAATTTTCTGACTTCAACAAGCTTTGGCCAAGAACTGTAGAGGGTAAGCAGCAGGCAAAGAGTAATAATCAGCTTGGACTAAATTAAATGTAACTCAAACTAAGGGTCAAGTTCAGCCTATGGCTAAGTGTAAATGACTCCCATTGGTTTCATGTTTGTATATCCAAAGGCAGAATTTTCTCAGAGTAATTAAGAGGTCCTGCAGGTATTTAGATAATTGCAATGGGAGCTGTGGGGTACTTTGGAACAAATGACACTGCTGTTGGCTATTTCCTGATCTTGTGCTAAGGCCGTATTTAAGGAAAGAGAACCCATTACTCCTTGGATTCCAGGCACTGTGTGCATACTGACTAAGAATCAACCAAGGAGGCAAGGGAAACATATCTGCATGGTAAGGAATTTACATTTTGATGCCACTGACTCAAGAGTCTGTGAAGATTTTGTTGCTGGGCACTTTAAATAGTGTGTTGGATGTTGACCAGTTATAGTTGGTGGAGTCATTTAATTTTGCTGTTAACAGGAGGGAAGTGATAATCAACTAGAAAGAAGGTTTACACCCTTCTAGCAAACCACACGATTGTTCTCATCCATTTGCATTGTGTTACTGCAGCAAATGGGACTAAGAGAATCAGATGGTGAATAGAGCGAGAGCTGGAGAGACAGGAATCACATTGGATCTGGACTGTTTTTGTTCTCAGAGCTTGTCATCCAACTCAGCACTGATGAAGGCAAAACCAATAGTAGTGCATGCCTCTCATTGCTCAATTGTAATCAACAGGAACTGGGTCACAGAATCATCCCTCAATCTCTTCACAGCCCGCTGAGCCTATCATGATGATAAGATCTTTTTTGTTTATTAGGAATTTACTGAATGGTAGGGAAACCTGTTTTAACTGAAGTAATTTTATGTCCCAGTTTCTTGCGTGTTGTTTATGAGTGAATGTGGTTAATTACTGGGGTTCAGCTGACGAGCAATAACTCGATAAGCTTCAATGACTCTGTTACTTTTGTTCACATATCTCTCTCCTGTGTCTCTGCCTTGGGCAGCAGACTTGAATTACCACTGCTGACAGACCAGTCCCTTATTCAGTCATGGCTTTTTCCTGCCAGTCTTGAGAGAAAAAGAGCAGCAAACCATCTGCTGCCTGCACTAATTGCTTCATGATTGCATTCATTGTTCCAGCCGAAAGTACAGTTGTTACTTGGCTGATTCGTACCACATAATTGCAGAACTACTGCATGCTTCTCCATTACAAATCAGACGGAAAGTTCAGACACAGTAAAGCATTGCTTGTGAGGCAACTGTTGGAGGTCTTGTACATGTGATCTCTCGTGGGCTTAATCAGCTTGCTTGTAGAATGAGGGACTGTGATTTATGGAAGTATTGCTAATGTGTTACTATGTAATCTTCAGAAGTGTTTTGCTGTGTAATCAGAGCATGGAATGTAAGGGCCTCTAGTTCATGTGGAGATGTCTTCTGCTATTCAGGTGGGTCAGACACACAGAGGAATGGTTAGTAATCAGCCAGGAATAACAGAGCTATTCGGAGAGACGAAATACAGGTGAAATTGGGAAACAAAAGTCACACGGGCAAAATGCAGGGTCGTAATTGCCCAGCTCAGGAATAAATGCACTAAGGCACTCAAGCACTGATAAGCAGCAACAGAGGCTGAAAAAGCAGGTTTAAAATGGAGTTATTGTTGTTGCTTCTCAGCTCTCATTGTAAATGAACTCTTGAAAAGCAAGACACCCCATATTAAAGGCGCTCTGTCGACATAGCACTAGTAAATGAAGAGGTTTATATTTCCCCCCCCCTTTTTTTTTTCCCTTATTTTTTCATTTTGGCCTTTTCAAAATATCTCATTCCACCTTCTACGTTTATTGACTGACTGTGTGATGCTGAAGATTGATGGTAGGCACTGATACTTAGCTGTATTTTTAAAATGCTGAAGTTTAGCAAATCAGGATTGTGATACTTGTGGGACAACGTATCTTCTGACATCAATTGTCTTCTTCATTTTCCTAAATTAAAGGATGTGTACTCATCATGCATGTAAGTGCAAGAGAAAGGTATTCTTTTATCAGGGACGACAGAAAAACCACTTAGAGAAGAGATATGGATGCATATGGCCACAGCATGTCTGTGAGAGAACAGGCCAACACTTAACAGTACCTTCAGCCACATCTATCCATGTGTTTTGTCTAATGCTTGCGTGACGGTAGAGTGTCTGCCATAGGTGTAGCCAGTATTCACTTCAAGATGTGATTAACTATTCTGAATATACTTTGTAATTCTAAAATGTTTCATTTCACTGCACCAGGATCTTCCTTTGAGGGTGAATCTGTTGGGAAAAGGATCAGAACAGGGACCTTCAGAGGTTCCTTTCAACATAAATTATTCTGTTTCTATTTACACCCTCTCAGTTTCAGCAGCAGCAGTCCCTGCTTACTTAGGCCAGAGAAAGGGGAGTAAAATCCAGATTTATTTTATCAGAAATTGCATCATGGTTTAAAACAAAAAAACAAAACAAAAAAAAGACAAAAAAAGAGTCAATAACATCAGGTGACAAAGTTTTGAGGTTGGTTTTTTTTTTTTTCCCCGCACTGCTGACAACATTTAGAGGACTATGCACTTGGGCTAATGTTAGCTGAGGGAGGCTAATCCCATCTAAAATTAATGGAGAGGAACAAAAGCTTCTCTAGAGTGGTAAGCATTAGCCACTTTGAATCATCCTCTGGAAAAGCCTATCTCATTTGACAGACTACAGACACAGCGAGGGAGCTAGTTTCCATAAAGGAACCTTAGCCTGTGTGCATAACTCTCCCTTTCCCTTTGGCATGACTCCTGAAACAGTCTACGCTATTTGTGTTAATATTTGGGACACAACTAATCATCCAAGCCAGTTTTCCAGCAGACTTGATTCTCTTTGGTGCATATTGTTGAAGATGAAAAAGTAATAAGTAATTTGTATGTTAACAGATGTTTGTCCCGGCCTTTGCAATTTGTACTATCTGCATGATCTTAGATATCTTTTTGGGGTTACCAGCACTTGCACCAGGGATGGCTATGGCCTTCCACATAAGGGCCTTGTGAATGCTATTCCCTTTTTTTTAGACATTCCTTGTGGTTATGTTTCTAAGCAAGCAATGCACAGAAACACCCACATTTGTAGCTAGGGCTGTGCATGCCATTTGTGTGAGGACCCTAAGCGCAGACACCTGTTAGGTATCCTGATAACACATCTTGTGCACAACCCTTTGCAAATATGCCTTGTTATCTCCAAGCAAACTGATAAGCATTTGGTGGCAATATAATTTCTTAGAGTACCTTTTACAGACCTCGCTAAGCATAATGTGCTGGGGTAACAGTTTAAAATACAGAATGGCATTAAAAGTGGTAGGAAAAAGAAAAAATCAACTAGCAGAGCCCAGTGGCAGCCTGGCAGGCCAGGGATGAAGAGAGGTTTCTGGGCCAGGACTGTGATCAGTGAAACAGAAGGAAAGACTCTCAAGCAGTAGTCACTGTGCTCTTTACCACTGACTCACTCATCTTTAGGCAAATCAATATGCCCTTGTTTATCCATCTGTATAAACATCAGCCCTATGTACCCTTTAGAGAACTTGTTCTTTTCCTGATTTGAGATCAATGGATGCATACTTTTAGTTAAGGGTAGATCTGTTGTTTCTCTGCAAGATTTTCTGTGCTCTATCTAACTTCAGTTGTCCTACTTCCATGAAAAAATTGCTTTTTTCCTTTCCGTCAGAGTTGGATGGCTCACTGGATTAGGAAAAAAGAAATGTACTATGTATGACTAGGTCTGACACTGATCTCTGTGGTGTTGAGCAACTCCCTTCACTTTTCTGTAGATGACTCACCTCTCTCTTCTCTTTCTCTGTCTCTCTCATTTGTTTGACTGTACTCTGCAATGTGTCTCCAGTTTCTTATTGTGCATAGTGCCTATCAACCCTAAATTCACTTGGAGACATAGGTCTTAATATCATGCAAATCATAAATAATCAAACAAACAAAATCTGGGCTTGTGTGCATGAAAATTCTGACACTTTACCCTAAATTCTGGTGCAATAAGTTTTTTCTATTGTGTTCTCTTTCTAGTACAATAAACTTTTAACAAAAAAAATGCATTTATTCAATGCAGTTAGCTGAGCAGTTACAAACCTACTTAGTGAATTGACAATACAACAGAAAGCAACTACAGGATACCCTGTTACCTGCTACAGAGACAGTATTTTTTCAGTAGAGAAGGGAATTAACCTTGAGAACAGCATATTAAGTGGAGTGGTAAATTCATCATCCCTTGGACTTGAGATTGAGTGTCTGTCCAAATGATACAATCTAGTTCAGCCATCAGTTGTTGGCCTGAATAATTCTCTCTACTGCTTGAGTTGGTGGTAAAGATGCTGCAGAATCTGTAAGAGAAGAACAGACTGATGAAATTAGAGGTTCTGTCTGGCTTTAAAATATATATGCCAGTCAGATTCCTTTAAATATCTCCTGGTAAAAAATGTGTTTCCTGCCACTATTTTTAGCATAAGAGTTGAATACACTGGAGACATCACCCTAATACAGTTTCTTGCCAACTGCCCCAAAACCGGAACACCAACTGATGTGGCTCATCTTTGGGAATGTGTGAGGAGTTATTGAAGGTTAGTTAGGAGGGTCATCTCCTGGGTACTTTGATCTGATGAATATGCACCAAAGAAATTGCTGTGTTATGACCATATGAACAAGTCCTCGTGGCAGTAGTGTGTGGTTCATCAGCACAAGCTGCTGCAGAGCTGCAGACATCACTGCTGTTTGAATGTGTTGTGAAGCAGCTGTCTGAGAGCTTTATCGCTCTGATGTGTTTCCATCAGCATTCAATAAACTCCAATTATTGGGTAACGTTATTGATGGCTTCCATGTGATGTGATTAATGCATTGCCTGCAACTTAAAATGTTCAAAGTCTATGCAGCATCTTGTGAACTTCATTGCTTCAAGGATGTTTAAGCTTTTTAACGATGTGACTTACAAAGTGATCAGAGATAGGGATGTATATGAGTATGAGCACTGTAGCCCATTTCTGTATCCTTAATCATGAGTCTTATGCTTTGTTCTAGGAAGGAAATACCATTCATAATTTCAGATTCTTTGTTTATACTGCTCTGTTAAATTCATTGTTGGTAGGAAAAGCCTGGCCCATAGTCTGATTCAGGGAATAACAACATACCTCCCAGCCTTTTGGCTGCTCTGAAGAAGAAATGCCCTGTGCAGCAATTTCATTAAATATAGTGTACTTTGTTTGATACCAAAGTAAGCTGCACTGGATGCATGTTGGGAACATATGTGCATTCAAGTCCCTTCATTCATTTTCACTGTTTTCGAATGTCTGTATCACCACTGTGGAAACTTCTTTCCCATTGTGGTAATTTTTCATCCAGCAGGCAGAGTCAAGGGCAAAAGGGTGTGAAAGATCATAAAGGGCTATTGTAAAGACCTGTATAAACATGTTCAATATGAAGTCCTTACCTGATACACTAACACCACTTTTTCTGTAGACTGCATAGAAAACAAAAGAAATGCAAGAAAGACTTAAATTGAAGAAGTACATCACCAAATTGCATCAATCCACATGATGTCTTCCCTATTGTTCTTTGCTTTCCCGAAGATTATAGATTAGTTCAAAATATGGGCTTTCACAGTGCAATATATTTAAATAATGCCCTTATGAACAATAAGAATAATGACTGAAACCTTGTAGGAGTCTAAAATTTCTTCAAGTGCACCTGCAGTGGTATTGAAGTGCAATTTATCAGCAATAAAATTATCCTATATAAATGAATAGAAGAAGTACTTGCCTGCATTTATTTCAAATTACACTGTTGCATTTTCAGAAAGAATTGTCTTTATCCAGTTGGACTATGTTATGTTTATAGTTAAAGCTACACTATGCTTTTAGAATGTTGTATTCTTTGTTGAATTTGAGATAAATTAAAAAAATATACCAAAAATGAGGAAAAAGTGATCTCTCAAAGTCTTTATGTGGTTCACCAGTACAAAATCTGTGGTTTAGGTGCACTGGTGTTTTGAGGACTTTGTGTGTGAATAAATTCTATTTGAAGGGGTGAGGGTGAAACATTACAAATAACATTAGTTTTAATCATCTCATAGAAGTACCAGGAAGGGTAAAAGTCAAGAAATCAGCATATATGAAGAAAGTGTCAGGAGCACTGACTAATAGAAACCTTCTCAGGGAATTGGAGGTGAATTTGAATGATCCCAGTGCTCTCAAAGTTGTTCTGAGCTAGTTTTCCAGTTACATCTGGGTTTTTTTGGTCAATATTGTAGCATAGGTTGATTTGCTTTGGTCTGATCTCTGTCCAGGAAGAATGAGTGGAGATTGTGTGGAAACCAGGGGTGAGGGAAAGAGAGCTTTTTCTTTTTTGAATATAAGGTTACCACAGTTGCTAAATCCAGTCACCAAGTATTCCATTATAAATTGTTGAGGGGAAATAATTTAAGAGAAATAATCAAAACTACTAGCTTGCTCAAAGCATTTCCCTCATGTCACTTCCAGCTTGCAATTTAAATCACCGTTTCTTTAACTGGATTCTGAATTTCTATGTACATAATGTTTTTTGCATGAGATTAAATCAATGTATATATCCTCATCAGCATAGGAAGCACATGGAACTACCACGATTCAAGGTCTGTATGTGGAGAAACATCAGAATCAAATATTTAATCCAATTAGTTTAATTGCTGAATGTTGAATCATCATGGACACTCGGGGTCAGTCATACCTGCAGCAATCTGTGTAGGCATTAAAACGAAGCTGAAGGCACAAGAAACTCCACTTATGAAAGCTTTGGCTAGGAAAAATATTCTCTTGAGGACAGAAGGGGTGATGGTAGCTCTTGACTAGCATAATGAGCCTTTAGAGGGCATTGTAGCAGAATGAGTGGGTCATTCAGATTCCTAGTAGTTGGTATGTGTATCTGTGCTGGGTTTGGGGTTTTGTAGCAGCACCCACAAGGGTGGGTTCTGTGAGAGGCTGCCAGAAGCTTCCCTGGTGTCCAATAGAGCCAATGCCAGCTGGCTCCTAGGTGGACCCTCTGCTGGCCAAGGCTGAGCCCATCAGCAACAGTGGCAGCATCTCAGGGATAACAGAGTTTGGAAGGGGAAAATAAACCTGCCAAAAAAAGCTGCCAAGGCCAGTGAAGAAGGAGGGGGAGGAGGTGCTCCGGGTGCTGGAGCAAAGATTCCAGTGCAGCCCATGGTGACTCCGGCTGTCCCCCTGCAGCCCAGGGAGCTCTGTGGGGGAGCAGAGATCCACCTGCAGCCCCTGGAGGGTCCACACCAGAGCAGGTGGATGCCAGAGGGAGGCTGTGACCTCATGGTGTTTGTTCTTTTTCCTCTTCCCTAGTGTGCACTTTGCCTTTTAGAAGTGGTGTTGAAGTCTGGATCAGTTGAATCAAATAAAATCCCAGTTTTTTTTAATGGAACGTTTTGGAAAACATCATGTTTTCTCCCGGTGTTTTTTGGAATTTAGATATTTTTACATACTGTGAAATGCAAAAGAAAAAAAAAAAAAGTCTAGTCTATAGTGCTGGAAAGATCAGGAAATTAGGAGGAAAAGGAAGATTTCATGGCAACTGTATCCTGCTGTTACCTAAATATTCCAAGGCATTTTAAGGTGAAGCCTACACTATCAGTATGTAATGCATGAGCAGCTCTTATGCTTCTCACATAAGCTGGGAAACAGAAAAGAGAGAAGGGGAGTATCGTATCATGTCTGGTGTAGATAAGGAAAGAAGTTCAGTTTTCAGATGTCTGCTTGCCCTACTCCAGAAGATAGCAGTGTTGTGTTGGGACAGGGCTCTTTGTATAGTCTTGCCATTCAGAGAGTTGATTGGAATCCCTGCTCAGCCTCAGAAGGCATTAGTAACCTTTTCCTTTGCATTTCTGTTTCATTATATAAATGGGGTAGGTTTTAGGTCTCTACTTCACGGAATATGACGATTTATAAAAGGAAAACAAAGGAAAGCTAGATTGTTAATGATTGTTACACAATCTGTGTATTGCACAGAAAAATAAAAGTACAAGAGAAGAGGAAACAAGAAGAGAATTATTCCCTGATGAACAAGGGTGAAGTCTAAGAGGTCAATATTAGATTTGTACTTCATATCGGTTTTGTGTCTGTGAAAACAGAAATGTCAGATCACTACTTGGCCCTCAGATGAAAACATACGTTGAAAGTGTAATAGGTTCCTTTTCTATTTGTGCTTGAAAAATAAGTGTAGCAAAGAACATTATCTAATTCATTCTAATAATGAAAATTGTCATCAGACAGCAGCACTTGCTGAAGAAAACAAAATGTCATCTCTGAAGGGACTGCATGCATGAGTCTATCATAAGAAGGCCCAAGAGAGAGCGGGCCTTTATAACAACAGCAAAATACCATGCCAGGTTTAAAAAATATCCATATAAGCACTATAATTGCTAAATGGGGAAAAATAATCCCAGCTGTATCATAACTGATTCTTGACAAAAGCCTAGTCTCCAAATACTTCTTTTTTTTTTCTGGTCCAATTGAATAAACTCAGTTTAAAAATGAATGATGCTTAGAATGAAATATCTGGGGAAAAATCCTTACTGTAAACAGTATTTTTTGAGGGGGGAGGAGAGTGATAGATAAGGTGGGGAATTCCCCCTCTGCTAAAGGTACATTAGTGCTGCTTGTACTGCTCTGAGTCAGAAAAGGCCAAGGTTGGTGCTGAGATAATGGCAGAGGAGGAAAAACCATCTAAAGCTTGGTTATTAAAGCGTCTCATCAAAGACAATGAGAGCTTTGGGCAGGGGTTCCCAGGGAGCTGATATTTCCCTTTGAGAGCTGTTGTCCTTTCTCACACTGTCTCCTGCTCACTTGGCACTGGCTTCTAATTTGAGAGTCCAGCCCTGACAGTGGAATTGCTGTATCCGTTTCCTGCCTTTGAAACTTATGAAGTCTTGCATTTCTCCGCTTTCTGCCTGAGTCACATCTCATTCAGGGCACAGATTAGGAGCAAGCGGGGCTGCCTCGGTGCTGTGCAGCATCACAGCTCCTGTTCCGCTGGGGGAGTGTCAGAGGCACCAGGTGAACAGCCCCTGTGAAGGGCCCGAGCAGAGCTGTGGCGTTGGGGCTGCTCAGCCACCTGGCTCTGTGGTGGGACCGCAGGCACGGAGGAGGATGCTACGCGGAGCACAGAGAAACCTTTTGCAGCCTGTAATTAATTCACAGTTAATTGTTACTATCACCAACAAATTCAGAGATGGAATAACCTGCTGAAAGCTGTGCACAGGGAAACTAGAGAGGGATGAAGGTGACAGATACAAAAGTGGGAAAACAAGGTTTAACATGATGATTTCAGGCATCTGAACTTGAATGTCGCTGTAAAGCTTGCATCCTATGTATCCCTAATCTGGGAACACAGAGGAATTTGCTGAGTTGCTTGGATTGCTCTCTGTTCTTAATTAAAGCATGATATGAGCTTTGTTAAAACTTAAACAAAGACATTGGCACAGAAGAAAATCCTTTGCCAGACAAGGGGAAATAATGACATCAGAGAGATGTTATGTAATAACAACAGTTTATTCTTACTATGTTTTTATTTTTGCTGCAATTACAAAAGCAGGCCTAGGAATGGATTTTGAATGTGAAGGGGGAAAATACGTCTTGTAATGGTAAAGTTCTTGAATAGGTGAACTCAAATTACTTTTAAAAGGTGATTGTTAAATGTTCTAAAAAAGCTGCTCTAACTAGTTTCACCATGCCCTTCCAAGATTTTACCACAGAAAAGCTGAGGAATACTGGGGTTTGTGTTTGGAATGAATAGGCAAATCAGTAGATCTCAAGACTTTTTACATCCCAGTATCTTCATTCTTAAAACATATTCAAATAATCTTTTGGATAAGCCTAAAGCTTTAAAATAATATTTTTTTCCTTTTCAGTTAGTCTCAAAGGTATCCATCTTTCTCTTCCTTGCCATTCTCCTACCAAAATGTGTTCCAAAAAAAGTCAAGGCTTGCACATGGATTCAGATTGTTCACATTTTATGCAAGGTGCCTAACGTGGTGTGTGAAAAGGGAGATCATAGTTCAGAAAAGGTGTCTGACATCTGCCTCGCAAGAAAAGGGGACTGACCAAGCCTACCAAGCAAAGTAGGGAGGGGAAATAACATGAATCTGCAAGAAAGTGTAGGGTTGACTGCTTCCTTCCATGTCATAAATTTGAAGCTAAATAAAGCAAAAGAAATAACAGAACCCAAGTGATCCTTCCCTCTACCGGCCTTCCAAGAATTTCCTGATGGCAGCATTTGCCGAGAGCATCTGTTTGTAAGTGCTCTGTAACAGTAAAATTTGTATATCATTCCACAAAGACATGTCGAAGTATTTATAATACCTGTAACATGCCATTTTGCTGACCTTTCTTAGCCTAGTTTGGTATTTATCATGGAAAGATCTTCTGAAATGATTGATGTATTTGGATATTGTTTGTGTAACCAGAAAGTGTCACGTTATTTGCAGGAGAAGGACAACAGCAGAGGGAGAATCACAATTTTCCATGGTACAAGTAACTTGTGTTATTTAAACTCATCCAGTCCTGCAAGAGAAGTTGAGTCACATTAGAACATTTTTTGCTGCCAGATTGTAAAAGCTCTCTAAGGATGGCACTGGTCAATAAAAGGAGAACGTCCTTCTAACGTAGTATTGAAGAAGGCAACTGGATGATGAATGGCAGGTTGTTGGGTGCACACCTGAAGTGATCCCTCAAGGAATACCAGTTGTGTCCCATATCACACATCTCGGTGTGGTCTATGCCAGTAAAAGGCACCACAGCCACCTTTCAGCTGCCCCAGGTGTGTCCATTTGACACAGGAAGAAGTAAAAGTATAAGTCACTATCTCAGAAGTGATACAGGGTTCTGCAGGTTAATTTCTGTGATACCTTTGTGTTTTACTGTGATTCATGACTGTTTGTTTTTATCCCTAGTTATTCAGTTCAGTGGAATTTGGCAGAAGATGGCTGCTTCTTCACGAGGGAGTTGCACCGAACAGGTTCTACTGGTAAGAGCAAAAACCTCTTCGTCATTTCCTAGACAAAACTTACCCATACATAGAGAGATGTTGAAATGAGGTCTTGAAGGCAACATGGTCAAATGCAATCTGCGCTGCTGATTTGTTGAGATTAATTTAGAACCGGTATGAAAGGAGCATTATATGTTTATATGACGCTTGAAAATTGGGTCTGACCTAAGGGTGATGCACAACTGAAATATACTGAGTAATAGTATGAAGAAAACATTGATTTGGGATAGGAAAATGAAGAGTTCAGTCTGGTCCTGCTATAATTGAGGGCCAAAGCTTGGAGTCTTTGAGGATACCAGCATTTCTGCTGCAGATAGCTGTAGACATCTTTAGTGGCTGGTGTTATAACTACTGTCAGACCTACTTAGTCCTTTAATGTGAGCAAGTTAATGACCATTGGACTAGGGGTACACACACTTCTTCATTATGAGCTTACCTCACTCTGCACTGTAACTTCTAAGCAGCAGTGCAGTGTTTCTAGTCAGATTTCAAGCTGTATGAATCAGCCACATTGAAGTTCCTCCTGCTGAATCTTTGAATGTCAGTTAGTTTACAGCAATGGCAAAGCATTTGCAAGTTCGAAGGCAGAGTTACCTCACAGAAGTATCGTGGCTCTCTGTCACTAATGCAAGCTGAACTCTGCTGTATTAGCGTATGCTGTGCAATTTGTATCTAACTTCACTTAGGGTCATACTCTACACCTTGGGATAGAATTTGAGCATCTCAGAGTTTGTACCATCTTGGGCATCTGTAATGGATGATTTGACTTCAGTTTTATAGTCCAAATCAAAGATAAGCTTTTTCTTGTGTTTTGCCTTACTTCTCTTTTTGTTTACACTGGTGTAAATCCATGAGACTTCTCATCAACTCTTCATGGAGTTGCAGTGTGCCTGTGAGCAGAAGTGGGCTTAGTCCTGTGAATATGCCTTTCAAAGAGAAGCTGTTGATTAAATAGCCATCTTGAAATCAGGAGGAACAGAACCGAGTGATTAAAATGAGACCCCTGTGGTAGTTTCTAAACTATAAATTTATGCCAGTCCTACAGGTTTTGAACGTATCAAGATTCGGGAGTGGTTCAGTCAAATATTTTCTTTTAATTTATAAAAGAAGTAAGAGCTCTAGGTCAAATTTACTTCTGAAGTTGAATTTATATTTGGTCTGCAAAGGATATACCAGAGATTTTGTTTGCTGCTCCTGCTTTTTAATCCTTTCCCAGAACATGTGTTAGCTGAAGGTTTTGCAAGCTGAATTCCATTTTTAACTTAAATTCGTTTTTGTGTGTCTACATAGGCAGGTACATGTGTATTTATATCACTATTTCTTTCCTGCAGGACTCCTAACAGGGTCTCAAAAGGTCAGATGCAAACACACAGCTCTACACATCTGGGTTTTTTAATGGACTAATAAAAGCAGAAAGTCATAGAAATCTGGGTATTCAGTCTTTGAGACATTCTACAAAATTGTAATTGCTGAAGATGGTCAGAGAAAAGGAAACTGTCCTTTTTCCTGGTTCCCTATATCCTGTACAGTACTCCCAACCTTTTGAAGTTTCCTGTCATTGCTTACAGGTCTGGTTTATTGTAAATCTAGCTGATGGATGCCTGCAATAAGAATAATGATGAAAATCATCATTTCCCCTTTCTATGGAGCTCAAACTTTGAAGGCCTCTTAGAACCTAACAAATAGGAGAACTCAGGCTTGGAACTTCAAAGGCAAAGAGTAAGTTAAAAGATGAAAAGATGTTCCAACCACCAATCTAACTTCCCTGCAGCCAAAAAACAAAACATGAAACTGCAAACCTCTATTTTGACCTTGAACAGAATGTCCTTTGCATAACACATCTCAGTGTAAGCTAGACTGTACTTCTGCTATCAAAAGTAAAAAACTTGTGGAAGGAGTGTTGCATCTCATTCCAGTTTATTTATTATGATCATCATCATCACCCTGGGGAAAAAAAATATGCTGTTAACTGCAATTCTGTACCTAAAAGGGCTACAAGAGAGCTGGAGAGGGACTTTTGACAAGGGCATGGAGTGATAAGGAAAGGGATAATGGCTTCAAACTGAAAAAAAATAGGTTTAGAATATATATTGAGAGGAAATTCTTTACTGTGAGAGTGGTGAGGCACTGGAACATGTTGTCCAGAGAAGCTGTTGGATTCCCCATCCCTGGAAGTGTTCAAGGCCATGATGGGGTTTTGGGCAACCTGTTTTGTGGAAGGTGTCCCTGTCCATAGCAGAGGGTGGAACAGCATGAGCTTTAAGGTCCCTTCTAACCCAAACCATTTATGATTTCCAGTAGGGTCATGCATCCATGATATTAGTGATTTCCTGAAGAAATTAAAGGAGATGTGTCAATTTGATAAGAAATGTTGCTAGGTGTCCACTCTGTCTTGTGCTTTTCTGAGTATTGGAAGAAGAAAATGGAGGCAGACATCGTAAATGAAGCAGCCAACCAACCTTTCCCCTCAAATAATACAAGGATATGCACACACACTGAAAGGGAGCAAAACGGGAAAGCAGCTGGGAGGACAGATGAGTAGATAGGGCTATATTTATGTTTTTAATATGAGTAGTGGCAAAGGAAGTTAATCTTCAGAGTATAATTATAGAGTATATATCCTTTCTTTTCCAGAGAAGGCTGGAGACTGTATTTTAGAAGCTCTGCCTGTGTTCATGGGAGCAGCTGAAAGAGCTGAAAATTAAGGGGAAAAGGTGTCAAAGCACTGTTAAAAACTTCATTATATTCAAGCAGTTGGAGCAAGCTGGGCAAACCAGCCCAGTATTCTTGTCAGGTCTTGGCTTGGTGAGATTTGCACGCCCACCCAGGTGGGCTGAGGCAATTTAAATGGCACAGTGTCTGGGCTGTTTACAAGTGATCCTGTGTATGGCTGAGCAAGATGTTTTAATCACTGCAGGGCAACTGCTGGAGGCTGATGGGAAAGATGCCAATCAAAGTGCATTGTGACAGTCTGTCCAGAAAATCATCCACTTCATCTAATGCATAAACCACGTTCGATGAGTTGAAGTGTACCAGAAATTTAATTAAAAATGTATGCATCTCATAGCTTGAATACGGTGGATATGGGCACATGCCAGAGGAACCCATGACAGTTTTCAGGACATCTAAATTAAGCAACTGACTGATGGGGAATAGCAGGAGTAGTGAATTTTCCTTGGATATTGGTTTTTTGGGGTTTTTTTTACCCCTTCTTTCCTCCTCCCCCCTCCTCAAATTGAGCACCATGTGTTTATTTCCTGTTTGGCTTTGGGAGAAAGTCACAACTGAAGGTTTGAGCCTCTATAACACAGGCTGCTATTACCTTACTAATATTTTTAGGTAGCTTCATATCTGCCAGCTCAAAGATACCAAAAAGCTACAGGCAAGCAATAGCACCAGGGACCAGAGTGAAGACCAAATCTGCAACCATGCCTTTCCTTGGCCCTTACCATGCTGCTACTGCTAACAATAGTGATGGTGAGTAACATGCGTTAGAGGACTTTGTCACCATTCAGTCTCCCTGACACTTATAATTTTCTCACCAGAAAGGTCAGAGTTACACCCTGCCCAGCCAAAATGCAAGAAAACATGCTCTCAGCTTGGCAGTGTTCACTAAAGATCCCACTGATTCTTGGTGGATTTAGTGAAAACCTCTGCTTACAGTTCTCAGACAGCTGGACCCTGATGTAGCCTTATCTTTGTGATACAAATGAAGGCTGAAATCTCCCAGATTTATCTTGGGAATTAGGATTTTATTCCTATCTGGCTTCCAGAGATAAAGACTTCCCAGCTCCATGTGGATCAGCAAAGAGGAAAAAAAAAAGACATGCAGCATCCTCTTTCTCTTGCTGTTAAAGCCCAGTTACGCTCTGGATTTATAATAAGGATTAGATTTTAAGAACCTGAGATCCAAAATATGTAATTTTTTCTCTGGACAAAGTTGAGAAAATTGTGAAGTCACATGGCACCAGTTGGGAGCCCTCTAGTCCACTGAGTCTAAAATCACCAGATCCTCTGGTTCCAGTCGTCTCTTGAGAGACCTTGTAACTCATCATTAAATCAGGATTCATCAGACCTAAATATAACTCCTCAGTCCCAAATCCTTAGTTTGGCAGAGTTCCACCATGGGAGTGAAACAAGGTTTCTCAGCCCTATTTACATATCATGGGGACTTTAAAGATGGGTGTAAAACAATAATTTGAATGTTCTCCTATAAAGTCATAACTAAGCAGAAAATTGAACATCTGACTTCCCTCTTCATTCGCTTAGAGTCTTGTTCTCCAGTTGTGAATAGGAAGAATAGGCATATTCACCTGAATAAGCCTTTTGAGACTAAGGAGCTCCCGTCTGATTGATGCATAGGTTGATGTGTTTTGATTTTCCCAGTTCAGCAGATTTCTCTTAAAAAGTCATCCAGAGGTACTATAAATGAGTACAGACTCCCACAAGCTTCAGCTTCTCTCCATCATCCACTTTCCTTCATTAAAGTTCTGCAGAAATACGAGGTTCAAACTCTTGATTTGAGGGTTACTCAGTAGCAGAAGCCTACAGTGCTCTGCAGGGCCCTGCAACGTGTCAGTCTCCAGTGGGCACTGGGGTAAGCAGCTGGTTTCCCTGTATGCACCTATAGAGGACAGACCTTGAGGAGGTGAAGCAGCTGCTCAGTTCAGTTACCTGCGGATTTGTCCAGGTCTATGTCAGGAAGGTTTCACTGCTATGTTCTGTTGTATGTTTAATGAGCAGCACAGTGTTACCAGGGTTGACTTTGCACTCTTGCTCTAAATGACTTGCTGGACTCCTCCAGAGCTGCCTGACTGGGCCACAGCACCACAAGATGCAAGAAATGTGGAACTTAACACAGTAGGAAATTGTGATCCTATTAGACTGTACCAGGAGAGAAGCCATAAGTCAAATAGGTTTGCTTTATGATAAAAGGTAGCTGAGTTCAGAGGCTCTAACTAAAGGGAACCTTCTTCCTTCTCTCCCTTCAAGCCAGGTTAAAGTCTTAAGTTTCCTGCAAGACATGGAGAAGAGATACAAGGCAGGAGTGCTGTCGTAAAATCAGGATCTAATCCTGGTAACTGAATTTTATCCACTTGGTGTAGATCCTTATTTTAAGACATCCCTCCCACCCAGTGTTACCAGCAATAGTTGCCTCTCTGAGAATTCACATCCATCTATTTCAGAGTTTTAGCCAAGTTTCCTCTCTGGAGCTTCCCACAGAAAGCTGTGGTGTTACTGCAGCAGAGGAGAGGGCTTGGTTTGCTACTGTCCTCAAAGACGTGGGATGTGTAGATATCATGGTGTAGAAGGCTGTGGATAATAATGCTCTAGGACTGTAAAAAAATGATGGGAAGAGTAGAAGGGAGTCCCCATGGCCTGGAAATCACAGCACTACCCCCACTTCCTACTCATCTATTTTAGTGTTAGCAGCAACAGCCACCTGTTTTTCTGTGTCAATGCTATGAGGTGGCACAACTAGGACAGCCTGGGCTTTACTCACTGCACTGCTGTTTTCAGTGATTTCTAGAGAGAAGGTGACAAACTAGGTAAAGCATACCACAGGATGGATTTGGCCCAGTGGCTGCTCATTGAATTGCACTACATTGTGTCATTTCATCTGATTGGACAATGTGGGAAAAAATAGAGCTGGGAAAATCTAATTAAATTATTGTCAAGGGAGATTTATTAGCCAGATATAAAGAAATGAAGTGCTGATTTATGCCTACCTGGAATCTGGCCCTTTTTTTCTAAAATATGTCCAGAGAATGTGGTTAAGAGATGTTAAAGCTAGAAAGCAGTCCTTAAAGTATATTCCAGGAATAGTAAAATCTGTGAAATTTCGCATAATAGGGACTGAACTAAAGAAACCACAAGAATTGCCTCCCACACTAAGCTTCCTGGGGCAGATTCACTGACCTCTGCAAGCATAAAAAGGAACAGAGAGTACCTCCGAAGTCCTCATGGAGTCAATATAGTAGTAAAAGAAAAAGGAGCCTGGAGGAATCTCAGGCTCTAATTTTGTCTCTGCCTCATAGCAACTGTGTGATCTTGGTCAAATCAATGAGGTCCCTGTGCTCTTGACTAATCAGTGGAGTTTACCTATAAAGCTGAGAACAAAAATTTTCCTCAGCCCCTGTTTCTAACTTGGTCTGCTTGTCTTGTACTTTTCCATAGGTCTTGAACAAATCAGCGGCATGCAGGGAAGGTTACTTAAAGGTTGATTGTCAAGTACTTTTGTATCTTTGGACAAAAACCTCCCCTTTCAGTGCTACGTGTTACTATTTTTATGAATGGCAATTAGGATTTAAACCAAGAAATTGATGCTATGGAGGATTCCATGAACGTCATCCACTGTTGTTGTTTTCATTCTGTCCTTAAAAACAAACCCAGAAACCTGCCATTCACTAAATTGCAATAAGCTGTCAGTTTTTTAGCGTTAACTGGCAGGATATGTCCCGGAGGCAGTGGGGGAGCTGGTTTTGCATTGACAAGATTTACGATAAGGGATTCGCATGAGTGCTGAGGCTAAAGGAAGATAAATCCCCAGAGGCAAATTCTACCAATAATTGAATTACAAAGCCATTATCATGTGCCAAATGGAGCAACTTTATAGCTCTATTGTGACAGGATAAAGCTGGTTAGAATATTTATGTTCATAGGACAACTTTGCCATAAGGATCTCTAAAGAGTGCATTCTCTCTTCCACCTGTCTGTTGCAGCTAGTTGGTCTTTCTGTGTAATGCAGTATATGTGGAGATGGGGATGTGCCCAAATTGGGACTGGGAAAAAGGAATGCTGAAGGTGAGGAGACATCTCAGAATAAATAACATGCTAAGAACAAAGTCATCTGCAGAATGCAACAGAGGCAGATGAGCATTTTTAATGATGAGTAGTCAAGCTGCATTTTCCAAGCGATGTGTTGGTTTTCTGTTTGGTATTGCATTGCAGCCGCTTTTGAGCTACTCAGTGTTGATAAGGTTAAAATGGCCAGAACTGTGTGGATCTCATTCTGTCCACCTTAGAAGAGATATATTGTTGTCTGTCCTTTATCTGCTATCCTTTGCTGCGTGACCAAGTCATACCTGTTTGCTGCCCAAAGAAACTGAGGTACGGTCATAGGAGTCCTAATTCTGCGCTTGTTCATTTCCTCTGAGACATGTGAAATCTGCATAATGTCTCTGTCCCTATATAAAGAATGAAGGACATTGGCGCTGGGTCTGTCTGTGAAAACAACACAGTAGCATTCTGATTCTTCCAGCCTTTCATTCTGGGCCATTTGCATTGAAGATTGTGTAAAATAACAATGTCTTTTCTTGCCTGGCTTTAAAGACCTTTGATCTTGGCTGCTGTGAGCGTGTGTGGTACAAGGAATACATATGAAAAGATTGCCATTGAGTTTCTTGTGCATATAGTCCCAGATATGGTGTGACTGTGTCTGAAGTCAATTATCCAAAACCAAAAGCACCCAAAGCATTTCCAGAATGCACAAACCCTTGAGATGCAGTCCTTATTGTTTGGTGTTTCGAGTTCTTTGTTTATGAAAAAATGGTAGTTTGAAATTAGGTGCACCAAGTGGAAGCTTTTGCTTTCTTCACAATGATGCCTTTTTGCAGTTCTGAGTGGTCTGACTGCCTTGCAAGCCTCATCAGTTCCCAGCATCCATAAACAATTGCTTTTGTCCCTAGAAGTGAAAAAAAGATAGAAGAGGTGGAAACCCCGGGATAACAGGGTCTCTGTTGAATTTTCTTGGCTCAGAAGAACTGACAGGCCAAGGAAGCCAAGGTTTTAGAAATGTTTCAGACAGAGAAGGTGGGAAGGGGTTGGTCCCTACAGAAATATGCCAACTTCCATTTACTGTGCAACGGGCAGTGCCAGGCTGTTTTTGTTCAGCTCGGCCTAGTTCTAAACCAGGGGATGATTTGGGGTCTTTTTCCTTTGCTGCTCTCACAGTGGATGTAGAATCTGCATTCAAAGTAATTACTGCACTGAAGCCAGTGATATCGATTTGTGAGCCTCTCAAGTGCAGATGACTGCTTAGCAGGCTTGATGGTGATTAAAATTTTAGGAAGTAACTTTGTAATAGGACTGCGGGGGTCCTACATTTTTCAAAGTGCAAGCATCTCCAGTGTAAAGGCGGCGGGGTCATTGCCTTGCACTCCTCTCAGCTTTTCTAAATCGTCATTTTCCGAAAAGATTTTTTTCCTTTTTTTCTGTCCTTTTCATTTTTCAAAATGTCCTGACAATTATACCAACAAAACACTGAACGTTAATCACAAAAATACAATAGGCACCATTCAACAGAAAGCATTGCAAGCATTGCATCCCCGAAGTTTCAGGGAGTATTACAGAAAGCCTGAGATTAAAGGGACAGACAAAGGGCATGCTGGCATTTTACCGCAAAGTGAGAACACAGACTGCGGCAAGAAGAAAAGTTTGTGGATATATGAGTGTTTGGTCATTGAGAATGGATGCTAAAAGGGAAGAATGGATTTGAGAAATATGAGAAAAGAGCACTGCCAGCATAGTGAACAGAAGTTGCTCAGAACAGAGAATGGAAAAGTTTTGGACTGTTGTTTATTTTTAGAGAAATTTCTGAGAGAAATTAGTAGCTGAGTGGGTCCCAGAGTGTAGTTCATCTGTACCCCTGCTCTTTGCCATGTGTTTGGTTTATCTGCTATTGAATACATAGCACTTTTCCTTGTTTAGCTTGTGAAGCATGCATTGGCCAGGTTGCATTGACCACATGCACAAAAGATAATGAAGTAGAGTGGGCAGTTGTATCAAATTAAAAACATGGAAGTTGAGGCTTTGGTGTTGTCTTAGATGAATCCAGCATGTAATTTCCTTCTGCCTTGTATGAAACTTGTATTTTTTGATTGTTCTAGTTTTGATATAAAGACTTTCCAATCTGGTCATCAGTCAGGAATGGAATTTCTTTGTAATCATTCTGTTTCATACTGATGCCATATGCTTAACACTGTTACTTAATAATACTCAGGCTTATAGAAGTACCTTGATCTTTTTCAGCTTCTAAATATGATCCCTTGCAGGTGACTACAGCTGTAGCCTTCTAACTGTCAGGGTTTGATGGGTCCAGATCTTTATATTCAGCTCTTAAGATGTTGAAGATTTTGATATGAAGTATGGCTCATATTGGCAGTGAAAACAACGGTGACAATCACATCCCATCCATCAGCGAGATTTCTCATTCTCAGTTGGCTGTCTTTGCCTGAGAAGATGCAATAGAAGGTTTTCTTGGGGTCAGAATAGCACTGTGAGGAGGAAACACACAGAACACCCAACTGTAGACTTGCATGCTTTAACTGGAGCAACAAGTTCTTTGCTGGATGAATACCATTGCTGGGTGTCTCTGAAGAGAAAAAGTGTTCAAATTCATGGAATGTATTCCTTGTTCTTTGGGGAATTCGCATACCCAGGAGGGTGTGTGATGTCAGGAGGAGGAATGCAGTGACAAAGCTGTACTGTGTCTTCTGCAACAGCCCAGTCCCAGGTGGGCTATTTTAATACTTCCAGTATTTAAAGCCCACTTAAACAAGAATGAAGAGGAGATATGCCATATTGCGAGCTTAGTCCTTCTACCAATTCTTTAGAGCCATTTGTCACTGTTGTCTATCTATTTTGGACTGAATTGTTACTAGCAGGCCCAGTGTTTGGGCCCTAAGCTTGCTGGTGACAGCAGGTATAAGAAAAATGCCCTCAGAAGGTGCTTCCCTACCACCCACTTGGTGTCAATTATTGAGAAGCAGAGATTTTAAATGGAAGTTGAATGTTTAGGAGAATAAGACCTTGCCACAAACTTTGTTAAAAATGGAGAAGAGGTGAAAGCAATGCTGACTCAGAGTATTTTCTGAAAATTAAGTTCTCAGCAAAGGAGAACAAAAAAACCCAACAAAATCCAAACCTTTTCTAGCTAGTAAATTGCTACAGATTTTGTCAAGCTAAGAATTAATCAGGACACAAATAGCCTTGTTATTGTTAACACTTTTATAATAGTTATTAGTTAATGCACATGATGATTAAGCGCTGGATGTGCCCCCGACTGCAGTCAGTGGGAACTGAATTAAGGTCTAAATCACTGTTTGAATCTCACTTCTGATTTCCTAAAAAATAATGAGGCTTTGAACAGAGCATCTAATTTGCCTATCACTGCAAATGAATGTGTGTCTTCCCTCATGGTTCTATTAACTTGGAGGTCAGGCAGTGAACAAGAAACTGGTTTAAATTTAGCTTTAATCTGGAATTATTACTTGGGTGGTAGGACTAAGACCAGAAGCAAGGCTGATTGTCAGCGATGCTGCCGAGGCTGCTGTACGGTGGGATTGGCACGTTCTTGCAGTCAGTACTCCCATAATTCAGACTGGCCATCAAACCACTGGCCATTGGAACTCCTCTAGGGCGTTGATGTGGCCAGTCCAAGGGAACCTCAGTAATGGAAGCAAAGTTTAGTTCCATAAACCCCTATTTGTGGTGCCCAATGTGTCTATTTTGTTACTTGTTAATTCAGAGTGAACAAACAGTCATTTTCTGAGTCAATGTGACATTTCTTTTATTAATGGAACATTGTTTTTATTAGATCAGAAGTGATAAAATGTCTCAGGATAAAATGAATTTTTAAAACTTCTTAATTAATGAGGGAACATTGATCATTAAGTATCAAGTAAGCAAATGTGCATAAAATGTCCAATATAAAGGAACAGCTATAATTAGTATGCTGACAAATACTGTTGTCCCTTTATTGAAGTCTTCTGTATCAAACCCTGAACTGACCAAACCAGGAGACACATCAAAATGTCAGGTGCCACTGGGAACAGAAACAAGTATGTCTCCAGATGAAAAAAAGTGAAGGGGTCAGATATAAAGAATTTATAAGTACAATGGCATTGATTAGATAAAATGGTAGAATTTCTTTAAAATATTCAAGTTTATTTTAGGGAAAAACTCCAAAATGCTTTCAAAATTATCAGTTCTTATTTGTGAGTATGAGTTTATGTCCAGTTGAACAGGATCTCCTGTGAATTTAGTATCTCAGAGACTCATAGTATATGTTGTTTTTAATACCTTAATCTCAATCTGTCTTTTACAGGTCTATGATGGGCAATGGTAGAGAGCCTGATCTTGTGCACTTGGAGGCAAAGACAGTGGATGGTCGTAAGTACATCAGCTTTTAAGTATTTTGGGTATACTGGGCTGTCCTCTTGTTCTTATAACCACACAACATGACAATAGAAATCTGAATTCTTTTTAGTTATTCACTCATTTAATAGGAGGCGTTTGGTTGTTCCAAGTCAGGTCTGTCAGAAGTCAGGCCTCCCAGGCAAAAAGTTTGGTTTAACAGGCCATGAAGGGACCCAAGACCATGGTAAGAAAGAATAGGTGATAAGCAGTAATTGGCGTTACTACACAGAGCACTTTTATTTCTTCTTACGTGATTTTTGTTGCTGGGAGCATGGCATTGAAGAGAAGTTCCTGGGTCACAAAGCCTAGCTGCTGCTTTTTCACACAGTACATAACTTCACCTTGTTCACAGTTTTATTGTTTTAGCAGGCCAGGTATGCTCTGCCTTAGGTACTACCTTTGAAAATACCTTGTTTCTCTCATATTAGAAACCTTTTAATGACCTGCCTAAGTGTATTCTTTACTGTTACTGCCTGTCCTGTCATTGTCCTTCACTTTCATCAGCTACTTTTCCTCCCTGTTTTGCTTCTTGGGGTGCTTCCCCCCATCCCCTTCCCCCTCAATTCCAGGAGCCTCCTCTACTTGCAACTCCAAAATATTCCCCTAATTGACTATAAATTCTCTCAGGCATCCTAATCCACCCACTGGCCTTTTCTCCTCCCATCCATGCTTTGTCAAGGTTTACCTTTGAGCTCCACCACCTTTGTGGATCTTTCTCCTTGGATTTCTTTCCCACAACATTGGATTGCCTCAGGCCGGCATCACACTTAAAGCCTGGCTTCCATAGCTCATCACTGTAATTCTGTATTGTTTCCTCAGTAAACAGCAGCTTTGCTGCAACGTAACAAGTTTTTTACCATTTGTATTAATGATGCATTCAGTTAGTTTCTTTCAAAATGGATAAATTACTTTTTATATGGATACATTTCTCCCTTTAATTGTACCCTCAAATTCAGTGGTGTTACTTAAAATGTGTATTTTGTCATTGGAAACTTAAGAACTATCTGAAAAGTTAATTGTAGGGTAATATGGTTTTTAACTTATGGAAATTTAGCTTGAACCAGAATTTTTTGGAAGATGAAGTTTGAAAAGAAACAGTTGTGATGGAAGCCATAAAGTTTTAAAGATATTTCCATGTCAAGGTATGCAAGATAGTAAATGTGAAAGAATGTATTATCTCTATTTCTTATAATTTATGATCTATCATTATTATTGCTCCGCTCAATTTCACTTACCTGGTATGGCATCAAGGCTTGGGACATGATGCTCTCTATTTCTTGGGATGTGCTAAATGGGAATGAAATATTCCAGCAGGATAGTGTCTATTTCAGCACAAAATATTACTGTTACAAGTCATTAGGAATTTGAGGTCATTGAGATGAAGCACTACAAGTGATATTTAAGGAGCTATATTCTGGTGATGCTTTTGCAGGATGTTCAGCTCACAATGGGCAGAGAAAGTGCCTTGCTCCAAATGTCTTGAATGATCTTTTTGAGTTTTTAGGCTGAAATAAGAACATTTTGCACAGCTATGGCACATTTCTGTAAAATACTTCTTGAGTTCTTAACAAATTAGTAAGCCTTATTACAGCTGTTAAAACCAAAAAACAGGCAGACAAAACTGTCTTCACTGAGGAGCCAGGCATATTAGTAAAAAGAATGGTGGAATAATCTAGTAACAGATTCTGCATGCTTATATTGGCTTAGATGTGAGGCAACACAAATTAAGTTTTTCAGTTTAGTTAGTGACAAAACTACTAATGTAAATGTATCAACAGTGTCAAACCTTCAGCCAGTGGTGACCTCTCTTGCAAACCAGTCATTTGGATGAAACTTCTGCTAATGAGTTCAAAGGTTCTCAAATCACCTCACTGGCAGTATAAGAAAATGTGTTGGATTTGCAGTAAGTGCATGCTCTGTTTTGCCTGTTGTTCAGGGAGTGTTGCTGGAAAGCAGTAACCTTGGAACATATTGCAGCATTTTGTGCCAGATGTTTGGATGCACTGCAGGTCACAGGATTTTAAGACCAAGACTGAGAGAGTCTGAACATGGTCCATTATTCTAGTTACCATGACCAGCCTGGTATATACAGGTCTCTCGGCTCCTAGAGCTTTCTTCTGAGTACTGAATCAGCCTTCTTTACCTACATGAAGTAATCATGACCCTCTAAGGGATGAACAAACCTTTACCTCTGGAATGGAGCTGATGTCTCACTACCAGTGGGGTGGTGGAGGGAACTGTGCTGAAGTGAGAAAGAGACCTCTTTTCCAAATAAGGGTAATTTGCAAATAATTTTTCTTGAGCTTTTTTTGTTTGGTTTTTGGTTGGTTTTTTTTTAATATTTTTACATTAATTTATTTATAATTTGTTTGGAATATCTCTTTTTAGAGTTAACCAAGTGTAAAATTTCAATAAGGGGATTAAATTTGAGAAGATAGATTTGCCAAAACAAGGCAGGGAGAAAGAAGGAAAGAAAGAGTAGTGCAGAAACAGCCACACAATCTGTACAACAAAATAAAATATCATGAAGTGGAAATAGAAGGGCTAAGCAAAAATGTGCTGAACTCAGTAGAAATAAGGAAAAAGCCTCTCATATTTTCCAGCAGAAGCTGACCAGTACAACTGCAGCTTTAGGTGAGAAGAAGTAGAAATGCCAACAGGATACAGTGTTAGCCCTTCTCCCTGACTGAGTTGTTCGAGAACATCTGTCAGCAACAACCTTAGTATTGGGCTCTTCTTGCTAGAATAACTCTCTACCTCTTGTCCCTGATATCTTCTGTCTGTGCATTTTATTTATTGTGCTTATGTTCATAATGTAAAAGGTTTTCAAGGACCAAAACAAGAGTTTCTTAGCAGGTATAAATCATATAACTTCAGTGGCATGTTTATTTACACCTGCTGAGGATCTGGCTAAGTGTTGTTCCTGAGTGCATGTTCTCCCTACATATTTTTTCCCTCAGGATCCAGAAAAATCTGGACTCCAGAACACACCATGTCTTATCAGACTGTGGTGCAGGTAGTGATGAACAGAAAGTGTACACTCTGTTCAATTTAGTTGTATTGATGGAGACAGGTTTGCAGGGCTAATAATTGCCATTTATGTTTTTAATCCTCTCGTGTAGATTTTGGAGAGCACCATGCAAATTTTCATCCAGTGGAATGTGATTGTTTTGCTCATTTTTTAAAGGTTTCAGGCCCAATCCAAGTCAATCTGGGACTGAGGGTATATGGTGAAACTGATTTTTCTGGTTGGAAGAAATTCATATGAACGTTATCTCACATTTCCATTTGTACGCTTGGGTGTCCCTGGTGTTCCAGTTTGATTTTGGAACAGAATCAAAGGGAAAGCCAGCAAAGTCAGCAGGAATTGTGGATTTTTTTGTCTGACTTCAGGTCAACACTCCAGTAAGACAATTAATCCCCTACAGTTCTTAACCCCATGATACACTTGTCTTTGTTACATTCACCATCACAGTCAGCAGGCAGAGTGATGGTGAAAGTTAAGGCTGGGTTTGCTCCAATGTAACTTGAAGTGCTTTCAGAAGATGTAAACTTAATGACATGTGGGGTTTAAGTTTGTATAGAATACACAAGTCCTGAAAGCTCTGAATTAATGGACTTACCTGATTTGAACTGGGGAGGGTTATCCCAGTAAGGCCTGATTCCAATCTAATTAACATGGAGGTAGTTTTTATTCAGGTGGTACCTACTGAGGAATCCAGACTGTTCGTGAGAATTAGAAAGATAGATTCCTACAAGGAGACTTACTGGGTACCCACTTCCCCTCCAGAGAATGGCAAAACTGACTCAGAGCATGTATAAGTGACAGTTTCTACAGATGTAAAACAAGAAAACCAACTGTTACATTGATGAGACATGCATTTGCTTATGTAGAGAAGACACCAATTGATTTTGAGTAAAGTTTTTATTTATTTTTTTTTTTTAAAGAATGGATGAAAAAAGCTAAAGGGTTTTCCAGTGTGCTGGCAAAAATTCAGAGAGCTCCTGGTATTAAAAAAGTAGTTTTGTTTCCTTTGCTTTTCTACTGCTGTCCTGATTTACACAGCAACTTTTCTTACTGAAAGGTAATTTAGGTGCTACTGTGATGCAGGTAAGACTGAAGTCTCACTCTGGGTCAGCAGACATGTTCTGTTTGCTGATCAACAGGAACCGAGCCTCTAACCAGTAATGTCTGAATCACAAAGTTTCACTAGGACTTTAATTTCTGTTTTCACAGAAAATTGCTAGGAAGAATAAAATGATCACTGTTGTGTTAAAAATGAGTAGGCAACCCAGCCTGACAATCTTTTGCTAATGTAGCTCAAGTGGTGAATTAATTCCCATAGTGTCCTAAACCTGTGCAGTGATTTTTTTTTTCCTTTTTTTCTGATTGTGATTGATGTTTTTTCCTGACCATGATTAACATTTGTCCTGGAGAATGACATCTGTTCATTTCTCTAATTATCACTTCATGCCAGAAATGGTAGAGGACATACTTCCCTATGTAAAGAAAGATTTCTGACGCTGACATGCACTGAAGAAAGAGCAGCAGCAGGATAAAACCAGATTTGTGAGTAGTTAGTAAATGGGATGGTTTCGTTTCATTGATCTTCATTACTGGTTAATTGCTTTGCAGTTGCTGAGTCCTGGAGAGTTGTGAGCATATTCCCATACCATGAGTGTTTCACAAATCAACATTCAGACCAGATGGAAATGGATAAAGAACAGTCATTTTTCGTTTTTCTCAAAAAAAAAAAAAAAAAAAAAAGACTAGAAAGATTAAAGTATGGGAGAACATTTAATTAAATTGTGGAATCCTTTGCAGTGGGAATGCTGTGTTAAGGCACCTGGGCTACTGAGGCAACCTAGACTTCTGTTATTAGGGACTGGTGGAGAGGGGTTACAGGCCTGGGTCTTTCAGTGCCATGTGTTACTACCATGTTCTTATGGTTCATTAGTTATAGGATGCCAGTCATCCTTCACAAGCAGAAACTATCCCTAATGTCTAAGTTGCTCAGAAATGAGCTGGGATACTCCATAGAAAATCTGGAAGAGAAACAAATCATAGATTATGTGGATATTCTTTGCATAAAACTCCTGATTTGTCCATGGTTTACTTGTAGAGAGAAGGATACATTGCTCAATGAATTAAAGACAAGAAAAATGAACATTATACACTTGTAGAGTACAGTGAACATTTTCTCTGACTTTTCCTGCTAGCAAATAAGGTTTTCAAAAGATAGACATGCAAGCTTAGACTACTTAGAAAGCAGTGGGTATTAGAGTTTGATATGTAATCCAAAATAGCATTCAGCAACAAAATATCCTGAAGAAAGTCCCACTCTGCTTTAGGAAGGGAACTAAATATCTTCTGTGTACTTTTGCAGAGGTTCCCCAACCTCCAGTAACCACCAATAACCTTCCCTCTGCAGCAGCTGAGCCAAGAAATGCCTCTGGGTCAGGTTGGAGCAATTTCCCTTGAGAACATGTTAGCAGGAAGCTCGAGCTAAACAGAAAAGTCTAAAATATTTCATGGCACAGAGTCTCTCTGGCTCTTAAATTTTGCTTTGTGTTAACATTTGCAATTCTCTTTCACAACTGAAACAGATTAACTTTGTCAGAGGTTTCCCTTACAAAAAGTTTCCTCCATTCTTGTGTTCTGTGATTTTTCTTGCTTCCTCTTTAGAAACCCAAGAAGAATCCGACTCTGGGTGTCTAAACCTGTCAAAATCAAAGCGTCTGTGGGTGTAAGAGCTGGGAGTTGCTATGTTCTTCTCTCCAGGCACAGTGTGACTTTCTTGTTGTATATTAAAAACAGCAGCTGTTGTTGGAGGTGAGGGATCTGGAAATGAAAATCATAATGTCCTAATTACCTATGGCAGGGAAAACATCTGTGCGGGGAAAGTAATGAAATTAATTCCAGAGCTTAGCAACTGAATACATTAATTGACATTAATTAATGCTAAATTACAAACCTCTGCCAATGGAGTCACATGAAATGTCCATGAGAATCAAATGAATAAAATCCTTGAGTTAATGTGAGCACAGCAAACCTTCCCCTAGGAAAAAAAGAGGGAACCAGGCACTGCAAGAAGCCTGCTTTTCCTTTCTGTCTCCCACAACAGAGGGAGATTTTTGTGTGCACATCTCAGGGTTTGGCTGTTCATGAGATTAGCTTAAGCAATTTCAGTGCTCTGCCCTTTAGTAGTTATTACTGGCATTTTAGAATTGAAGCCATGGAGAATTGCACTGTAAAAGTTCACAGGAATTGCCTTAGTAAATCTTCATCAATGGTACAATCACTGCTGCCCAGACTCCTGCGATCACAGCAAAAACTGGCATAGTCCCCATTCTTCCATTAAAACAGAACTGAAAGAACTTCAGTCACCTCTAATGGATGGCAACCTGGCCTGCTTCTTAAAAGCTCTTGTAGATGAGATTCCTTAATCTTCTTTGCTGGCTGGTCCCAGCAATGGGCACCTTGTTATCAACCTGTGCTCTCAGCATTGGTTACCCCTTTGCATGGGAAGTAAGACAACACTGCCGTCTCCTCTTAGTGTGTCCCAGACAACTGGTGTGCCTGTGGAAGTAAAACAATGGAGGGGGGGCGAGGAAGGAATCAGTGTGGGAAACAGAGGCCTGATCCTTTGTATCTCTCCTGGGTACTTTGATTCCATGTATGAAAAGCCACCCAGTCTTGTCAACAGCTCAAGTGACAGTAGGGCCACCCATTTCAGCTGAGTCTGCTTTGTGTAATCTCAGAACTGCCACTCATTTCACTCAGAGACTTTGTTGAGACAGAATGAGAGACCCCAACTGAAGTACTGGGTTTAGTTCTGGAGCCCTCAGCATATGAAAGATGTGGACCTGTTGCAGTGAGTCCAGAGGAGATTAAAGGGCTGAAACACCTCTCCTATAAAGACAGGCTGAAAAAGCTGGGGTTGTTCAGCCTGGAGAAGGCTCCCAGGAGACCTTATTAGTACCTTTCAATACTTAAAGAAGGCCTATATGAAAGATGGGAATGAACTTTTTAGGAGGTCTTGTAGTGACAGGACAAGGGGAGTGGTTTTGTACTAAAAGAAGGTAGATTTGGACTAGATACAAGGAAGATTTTTACCTTAAGAGCGGTGACACACTGGCACAAGTTGCCAAGAGAAGTTATGGGTGCCCCATCCCTGGAAACATTCAAAGTCAGGCTGGACTTTAAATGGGGCTCTGAGCAACCTGGTCTTCTTGAAGATGTCCCTGCTCGTTGCAGGGGGGTTGGAGTAGATGACCTTTTAAAAGTCCCTTCCAACTGAAGCCGTTCTGTGATTCTATGATTTTGGAGCAGGGGAGCGAGCTGGTAGGCTGTCCTTCATGATACAGTTGTTTGGATTAAAGAGGAGGAGTGGGTATTGGTGGTGTTAGAGGGGAAGACATGCATGTCCATTCTCTGTCTTTTGAGAAGGAGGGGACATGCTGTGCAACACAGCGCTATTGGGTGGTCGAAGAGGCTTTTGCCAGCTTGTCCCCCACTTTTCTGGATGCAGAGGTACAAAGAAGGAATCTTTCCTGAGCTCATTGGAATGAGCAGGCTGGGAATTATGTCGTTCCCTGCCCTCTTGTGGCTAATGTGGAAAAAATCGTGTCCCTCTGAAAGGAAGTGCATTTCGATCATGCTGCCCGTGCTGTACTCATTACTGTTTTGCAGTGAGCTACGAAAGCTAGAAATGTTATAAACAGCAGTGACTAATAATACTTAGCGCTTTATATATTCCAAGAACTCTGCAAATGCTGGAGTAAAATCATCCCTCATCAAACTTTCCTGAAGGTTCGTTACCCTGCATGTCTGTTTCAAGCAGAAGTCAACAGCCGTTAGAAGCAAGGAAAGAAATGTCAAATGATAGATTTTAATTAAAACCAAGATTAAATACGAGATGGTAAAATTCCAGCTATTTCTACTTCAGTGTAAAATACTATTTCTCTGATCAGAAGTTGGTTATTACATCGAACAAGGGTCTGTGACTCTCCAAGGGAAGCGATTAGAAGTACTTCTAACATTAAATGCCCTGTAGCATTTCTCTCATGTAAGTGCTGATGCTAAAATGCCAAAATCCTTCTTCCTCTGTATCAGGTTTGTCATTAAACAAAGTGCAAATTCTTAATGATTCTGTAGGAGTCCAAATTGAATACTGAGAATCTGGTTCTGTATTCTAGGATAAACTACCACCAGGAACAAATTCAAATTGTTTTTCTTCAGATTATGAGATGAGCACCTTGCCATGCTTCAGAATAGAAGATGAGGACATCCCATGTAGTGAAGGTGGATGAAATGGCTTGCATGTCTGCAAGATGGATGGCTGTATTTAGGCCATTTACTTTGAAACTGCTAAGGCCTCTAGTTTCGAGAGAGTGTGGAATGATTGCCCAGGTCTGCCAGAATGCATCTACCTACACTGTCAGCAGAAAAGTAGGCAAAACCCCTGAAGAGGATGTGGTCTGAGTTACTTTCCAAGTTGATCTGAATTACTCTACAGAGTGTAAGTGCTGTAGGAAATACCAAGGTGCATCATGGAAGGGGTTCTCTGATGACAGTATGGGGCATGTGTCCTCTGAAGTTGTCCACATGCCTGTGTATGCTCTGGACCTTGGCCATGTCCTAAATAAACTCATCACATGACTGTGGATAAGTAGTCATGCTCTACACCAAATCCCACACCATGGGGATGACAGGGAAACTGCTGAGGCTCAGCACAGTGGGTGTCTGTCCTGCAGCACAGACACAACTCTTCAGACCCACAGTTACTTTGGGAGTCACAGGGCTTGGGCTGCTTTTTGCCAGTTCTTATTCCCTCTCTCAGTTCCTTGCTTTAAGCTTAAGCCTGGATAGCATCCAAGAAAATGCAGGAGGGCAGGTAACAATGCTGAATGATACACCCTTAACTAGATTCCTGTCAGATCTGAGCAACAAAGCATGGTATTGTGCCACCTTCAAATGCTGCTTGTTGTCTATTTCCCGCATGGAACTGCAACAGTGGTATGGAGTAATCAGATCATCTATGCTGGGCTCTCTCTTGGTAAAAATGTATGGCTCTGATGTCTAATGTAGGGCAGAAATGAAAGAAATAATGAGAGGCTGAAGCAGGTAAAGAAGGAAGGAACTTAAAGGAAGAAAATAATCAGGGATGGATTTATGAAGGATATAAGGGAAAGAAGTTTTATATGGTGGTGAATGGATGGTGTCAATTCATGTCACATGAGTCTGGGAAGCAAAAATGCTGCCTCAGCGAATAGGTTTATGACAGTAGGAAGAATCTGTGCTCAGGATCTTGAGTGTATTGTTTTTTTTCTTTTCCTTTCAGATGCCCAATACATCACCTGCAAGATGCAGAACTGCAGTGAAGCCACTCGCAGCAAACCCTTTCCAGGCTATATCGACCATAACTCCCTGATCGTCCAGGGTGATTATGTCTTTGTTCAGGTGCAGAACACCCTCTTCACTTATTTATTTTATTATTTTATATTGTATTATTCTATATTATATTATGTTCTCTTGTATTCCTTTGCATGTGTGTGCATGCATGTTAGCTTGCAACTAATCGGATAATGTTGAATGGACTGTAGCAGTTTGTTACAAAGTTAATAGTGTTCCTTTTACCTGTGGTGTCTTGTCACTGTAGGGCCATAGATTTCCTGCCTGGAATATGCACCGTATGTGCTGGAGTGCTCTGTGCCACTCCCTGCAACTTCATCAGCCCTCTGGAATTACTGCTTTAACCTCCCAGCTGGAAGTGGTGTGTCAGTCATCTGCTATTACAAGGGAGGAGGCCAAAGCTTTTTAAGCATGAGAAGGAAATAGGAAAGGAGGGAGGGAGTCAGGGAAAACACCAAAGGAGTAATCAGGCTTTATTGTTATGCCTCAGTTGTGATTATAGTGAAAGGACTGAAGATGAGATACTCAGCCAAGTTGCGTTCCAGGTGAGAACTAGTGAAGAGATTTGAACCACTGTGGGTTTCATTAGGCTGCTGCCAGTGTCCATTTAATGTCAGCTGAAGAGGGCAAAAATAACAACAGATTTTCAGGGAACATGGAGGTGAATTGGAAATCATTAGGACTAAACTGGGCTTCAAGGCAATTTGTGTTCTAGCATGCTTGCGAGTGAAACAAAGAGAAAGGACTGGTACTTTACATGGGGTGAGTTGATTGCTAGTTGCCTTCCGTTAGTGAACTCAGCCTTAAGCACTGCTCTAAATCATTCACAAATAAATCTGAGACATATGTTCCAGAACAGCTTTTGTACCCAGTGTGTCTGGTCTGAGGCAAAAAGTAAGTGTTTAGGTAGCAAGGGAAGCAGGGGCATGCATTACTGTTTAGTCATGTTCTCTCATTTCAGAATGACTGTGTGTTTGTGGCTCGAGTGACATGGGAGCTGGAAAATTTGTCTTTACATGCAAATTGATTCATTAGTTCATCACTGATGTCTTAGATTTATTCTTTTCAAGATTGCTAGTCTTCTCTGTTATGACCTCATGTTTACATAGTGTAGAGAAGCCAACCTCTTTGATTCATCCGAAGTCAGTACTGGGGAGATTATCTACCTTTCTGGATACGCCTCTTATTTTGATGACTTTATCTTTCTCGTTTATAAACTTCTGTGTAGTGTTCCCCGTGCTGTCAAATTTTTGACTGCACAGTGTATGGAGTAGCATGTAAGGAGAGGCAGCTCTTACCACGTTCTCCTTAATGCCCAGTGGGACTTCTCACAACTTCATGTATTCATGTTTGTAATGCAATTTGGGAAGATGTGATGTCATATTCAGATTTGGAAAGCTCCCATTTTAATTCTTAAACTTCTGAGGATTCTAAAAAAATAAGAGGCCAAAGAGAATGCTTGCCACTCATTAATAATTGACACTTGGATGTATAAAATAATATTGTAATCCCTGGAAATCACTTCTGCTTTGTTCAGTGTTGTCAGGGAATGCATTTTTGGATGGTAGTTTAAAATGTGATTCTTCAAGTGGTCTGGCTGACTGGCAAGGACACGTTAAATAATGTGCTATGGCTGATGCTGGACCCTGCATCATCCCAGGCACTGTTTGTCACAGGATGAATAACTGTACCAGGCTGAATATGCTTGGAAGAACACATGAACACCCTCTTCTAGCCTTCCCTACATTCCTTGATCTCCTTCTAGCTTTTCTGCAACTAAGCCATTTGGAATGAGAATGAGTAGGCTTAAAAACACTAAGATAAAGGAAAGGGAGTTTATTTTCCCACTAAATTTTGATTTATTTACAAACTCACACTCTCTCACAAAAAGATACTTCTGGCCTTCCTTCCCCTAACTTTTGCTCAGTTCCCTTAAAAAACTGATGAAGAGTTTTAGAATGAGAAATAGTACTTATTTTACTTAATTTGTTATGAACCTAGCCTCTGTGCATCTTGCATTTTAAACTACTGCAGTGCATCTTAAAAAACTTACTACTAAAGAAAAGTCTTGATAAGCTCAGGTATCAAACAATTAAAGCAAAATTCTGCATGGAGAATCCCTTTGAATATTTGTTCTTCAGTATCTTTCCTCCAAGGATTTAAAAGTATTTTACAAACACTGATTATACTTCAGCAGCACTGGAAGCCAGGTAAAGTTGACAGCTTTTTTTCTTTCGTTTTCCCTCCTCTAATAGGTGGTAGAAAATGATACCTCACATTGCTCCAATCCAGCATTTTCAAGGTCTTGCCATCAGTATTTATGCACTTGAATAAATGGCCAGATTCACAGAATTGCCAAATCCACTGAGCTTCTCCTGCTCTCCGTATATCTAAATGCTTAGTTGATCTTGTAACTGATAACCTGTGATGGCTTGTACAGGGCCACGCAGGAACCAAAGCTGGAAGCAGAAATAGAAATTAAGCCTCGTGTCTGCCATTCTGCTGACCTTACCAACAGCCTACATGGCAGCTCCGCGGGTAGAACAGAACAGACAGCTTTGTGGTAAGGCAGAGGAGAGCTGTGGTATCAGCAGGTGACATAATGGCCAAAGTGAAGTCAGGACTTCACTTTCTCCAGGTTTCCACATGAAATTCTGTCCTTTGTCTCTCTTTGCTGAAAATGAGATTCCTTTTGTTTTATTTTTCAGCCTCTGTCATCTGGATCAATGTTTATCCATCACCTGTAACAGCACTGCAGTTTTAAGACATTACTACCACACTGTGGTATTTCTCTTAACAGCTTTTGTCTGATAGTCTCCTAGATAATTAAAAAAATAATAAGAAAAACCTGACGATAGCTTTCCTGCTTCTCTCATAGTTGACATCAGGAGGAAGACCGCATTATTACGTTTCTTATAGGAGGAACACATTTGCACAGATGAAGCTGCCCAAGTACTCCTTGCCCAAGGTAGGTTGCTGTTGCTAGAATGTCCGTGTGAGCCTAAATATACTTTGATTGTACAGAAAATCTTGAATCCAACACAAGTAACTGAAAGATGACATGCAGTGAGTGAAAACACCATTCTTTTTTCACAGAACTTTTGCAAGCAAGAAAGGATTAAAACCAAAAGTCAGCACTTTGGCTAGTCAAGGACATTGGCATGAAATGTAGACAGATACCACAGCCCATTTCAATTGCCATTTCTTTGTGGTTTGTTAATTAAGTTTTGGAGGAGGTTCTCTCCCTTTTTAATTTTTTTTTTTTTTATCTTAAAAATCCCCCCTCTCCTCTTATGTGGGTTGCTTTTTGTGCTTGCCTCATTAGCAGATTTTAATGGGAACCAAGCAAAGAGATGTCTCTGTGTGTCTGCTCTGTATCTTCCCTAATTAAGAACAATGGTGAATTAGCATTGGAGCTTGAAAGGGTATTTCTGCCTTCTGGAGCTGAGTTTTTTAAAAGACCTATATAAAATGTTAGCTCCGTTTTGAAGAAACCACCATTTTGCAGCTGGAATCTGAATGGCTTCTTAACAAAGACAGAGGATTTTTTTTGACCTTCTCATTCTTGATATAGTCTGTCTTAAATGAAATTTAAGATCAAAGGTAGGAAATGGTCTTGTGGATTCTATATGAGGTCTAACATCTGAAGACAAATGCAATCCCAGAAATTAAGTAAGGATTGTCAAAAGGAAAAAAAGAAAGTACAAGGTCAGCCTGTTCCTTGGAGTTGAAGTTGCACCCGATTTTGTGGGTGGAAGTGTTCAAAGGGATAACTTGGCTAATATCACAACTGTCTGTCTGATTCCTCAACTCAGACAACCTGTTTATAGTGGACTGTCTGGGTGACATTCATGTAAACAGACTGGAGCTCAAACCCAGGCCTTCAATTCCATACTTGACCTGCTCCGCTGTTGTAGCCTTTGCTCCTGGTTACACCACCTAAAAAGCCATGAGGGCCATAGCAGAAGCCATGAGATCTTCATAGGTCTGACGCAGGAGACCTGTGGTCTGCCTTTCAGTCACATTTAAAGATCAGTTGTTTTGAAACTTCCTGTCCAAGCAGGAAGAAATTACTCTGTCAATTCAGATGTTATTTGAAGAGCCTTTAGCAAAGGAGTTGCATTCTAGAATGGTTACTGTGAGACCCAAATAAAAATTGTCATTTACAGCTGATTCAGATCGCCTGTAGAGACACTGTTTGCTTTAAACTTGTTGTTTCCTTTTGCCCACACTTTTTTTTCTGTCCACCTTCTCAAAGAGATCTCTGGACAGACAGGAAAATGCACTGCAATTAAATTGCAATTTGTTCTCAGAGAATAGGAATTGGAGCAATATATTCATGTTATTTGACCCAAAGAAAGATGATTTGTCACAATCCATAGTATCTTCAAAGGCTGAGTGCTACATTTGACTTGGAAGGTGCAACAGTGGAGCTGTGGCTGTCTGGGAGGCTGCTGTCAAAGCAAGATAGTAATTTTTATAAGAAATGCACAGATTTATATTATTCAAGGAATTGAAACAAACAGCATCTTTTATGCCCAAATTCTCTTTCATCTCCTTCAGCTAAGAAAGAGGGGCCAAATATGGTAAACAGTACTAAGTGACTTCTGGAATTGAAGGTGGAAATATCAAGCTTTTTGTTTCTGCATGTCACTCTTCCTAAACAGGAGGTGTGTGATGGCAGGCAGCTTTGGCAGGTGATGCTGCTGCTCAGACAGGGTGGCCTACAGCAAATCAAAACTAAAATATTATTTTTGTTGACATTAACAGCCTGGTAGCTAGTTTGATTAAAAGCCTAAATGAACTTGAAACTCTGTACCATACAAGCAGATGCCTGCATTAACCCTCTAAATAGTTTTTATTGAGACCTGGTAATTGTTGCAGTAATGTTGGTCTGTGGGCTGATACTGCCTGTTCTGTGCCACAGCACCACAACACGGGCTCTGTCACAGAGTTTGGTGTCACGATAATCACCTTAAATGTGCACACAGGGTACATCTACTCCAGTTCAGACCAGTGCACTGGGCAGACATCTGAGAATACTGAAGCAAGCCAAGCAATTTCTGTTTTAAAAAGACTTGTCTTAACTGGTATTGGGTTGAATACTGATGGGATGGGTGCATGTGGTACCTCTGTTTTAAATTCATCACCTTCTTTCAACCTTAGGATGTACATCCTGGCAGAAGAAGCAATAACCACGAAAAAAAATCCCAAAACTTTAAATACAGACCTTAAAAGAGCTGACAATCCCAGTAATTAGCAGAATAAAATTGGCATTACACATCCCTACTTTTTAATTTGCCAGGAAGAAAAGTTCCCTCATCAAGGGCAAAAAGGGCAATTGAAGCATGTTCAGTAATTCAGAAAGCCTTGGCCTTTAGTCATTAGAGCAGACACCTGATCAAACCCATGGACAGCCTCGTGCTGTTACTTTGTCTTTGGAAAGGCAAAAAGGACAGATAGTAGAACTGTATATTAATGTACTTCCTGTATGTGCTGGCACAGAGAGAAAAAAAGCTCAGGGTCTCAGTAGACAGACACATGGAAAGCCCCTGAAGATGACAGCAACTGTTTGAGAAAGGTGCCTTGTTTCACATTGCTGTCCTCTTCCATCTCTGTGATGAAGGCTGTTGGTTTGTATCAACCCCCATCCCAGGGAAAAGAAAAAAAAAAGATATATTATATGCTGATTAATTTTAATTTAGCCAATGTGGAAATGAAAAAATTTCTGGTGTTGGTCAAAAACTGTTTGATGCCCACAGACTGATCCTTTTCTATCAAAGCTTTGCATCATTGCTGCATCTATTGGACAAAGTCATTTTAAGAGGAAAAGTTAATTATTATGCTATCTGTTTTGACTTTCTTCAAGATGTATATTTTGCGAATTCAGTCTCAATCTCTGCTTCTCCAGGCTTAAATTCCTCCAGCCTTACTGGAATCTTCTTTAGACTTCCATCTTACAGCATGATCTGATCAAATTCAGGGAACATCTAGTGAATAAATTAACTTGTTTGCTTCTTAAACATTCATGAAATTGCCTTTAGTTTTCTCTCGTGTTGATCAAAGTATCTTCTTACCCCATCCCCTAGTTATTACAAAACTGTTAATTGAAGTGCTAAGTTAATGAAACAGTACAAACACCAGACAAAACAAGTTTTACTTATAATCTCTGTCTACGTTTAAACAGAGAGCCTGCCCATGTGTGCACGTATGCAGAAGTTAAAATTTGAGATTAGAGCTGTGGTAGCCAAAGTTGCCTGAAGCACATTGGGAACACCTACTGATGTAGATCTCCCAGCAGATTCACCAGGGTGACAGTCTGAAATAAGGAGCCTCAGACAAACAGCTGTGCCTGTAATTTCTACTAGCACAGCTGGAGCTGCAAGAGGATGTCTGTTCACAGCCAAAATTAGTAGAAAGAAGTCAGACTTATATTACCTTTCCTATTGCCTCAGGAATTAAGCCAATCTGTTCCTCCATGAAAGGAGTCCATCTTCTGGGATATGATTTTCTCTAGTGCGAAGAAGCAAGTAAATCAAGTACATATTCATCCACTCTGTATTCAGAACTGGATCTGGATGAACAAACAGCTGTTCTGAATCTTAACTCCGTGGTGAATCTGCTTTCAAATTTATAGATCAAATTTCTTCATGATACTATTTTTTATCTTTACATTACAAGGCTTCATCTGGAAGTATAAGTTCTCCTAAAAATGCACAAGACAGTGAATTATCAAAGACTATTATTAACAGAAGGAAGAAGTAGCATCAGCTTCCAAAGAGTGTATTTTCTGATATGGTTCCCAGTTTTGCATATAGAAAGTCCTGGCTGAGATTCATGGAGCAGAATAACTTTGGGATATATGCCCAACACAGGCAGAACAGCTGAGTCTTCTGGGAATCACCTGGTGCTAAGAAATCTTCATTTCTTTTCCTACCTTCACAGATTTTTATGGCACCAAAGAACTCAGGGTGCCTGTGCTGGGCAGATAGAGCCTGGGAATTTCACTATAACAATCTCTCTCTTTGGTGGCTTTTTCCATTGGGTAGTAATTTCTCCAGGCATTGAAAGATGAAATCAGGTGTAATAGTTTCCAAATTTTTCCTTTAATTATACAATCTTTTCATTGCTTCCTGCCTGCTGTAACACACAGAACAGGGTAAAACAAAACCTCACTCATAACACCAGTGATGTAACTACAAGTCTATTCTTTCCATCTTGTGAAGGCTAGGGTTATTTTTCTGTTACCTTTCTTTGGGTGTGGTGTTCAGTACACTGGTCCAGGGCCTTGGCTCTAGTTCACACTGTCATCAGAAACTGTAGGTAACAGCACTGGCTGCAGGTACTAACCCTTTAGAACTGCCTTATAGCAGGTCCCAAGCACACTTGGCTTCTGAATGCTGGGCAAGAAGGAAGTGTTTCAGGTGCTCCTTTTTTTCTTTTTTTTTTTTAAACATTTTAATATCTGTGATTCTGCAATCACAAGTGGAATCACTCAGGTGCCAAAAGAAAAGAACAAAAGAATAAACAACCCTCCCAGGTGTTGGTAATGGGGCAAAAGTGCTGCTGTATAACACTGTATTACGAATGTAACTGTTCAAGTAACACCTCATCAGTTAATTACTGCTTTGCAAATTGGCATAGGAGAGGTGGTGTGAAATATTCCTGGATGGAATTACCTGTTTACAGCAGTATTGTCTACAGTTTCCAATTAAACTCCAGCCTAAATATATCCCTTACTCCTCCACTATTACCTTGGTGCCCTTGGAAATGACAGCACAGAGCTCTCTCTAGTAAGCTCCCTCTCTTTTCTTTCCCCAGGACATGCATGTTATCAGCACAGATGAGAATCAGGTGTTTGCGGCTGTTCAAGAGTGGAACCAGAATGACACGTACAATCTGTACATCTCCGACACCCGAGGGATCTACTTCACCCTGGCCTTGGAAAATGTCAAGAGTAGTCAAGGGCTGGAGGGGAATGTGATGATTGACCTCTATGAGGTATGTCATAACTCCAAACATCTCATTTTTGTCTCAGGAGCTCACATGATACCAGTACCATTTCCTCCTTGCACATCAGTCTCGTAATATGCTTGTGAGCAGCAAAGCCTACAAGTGACTAAACACATAGTTTTACTTTCCTTTTACTTAAGGGCTTCTGTGCAATCAGCTGGATTTTAAGTTCAGGTTTTACACAGTTGTTGAAGTAAGACCCAGCCTAATATTATGAACTGATTCACTTCTGTATTCTCCAGAGGGTTCTCAGGTGAGGAAGAGCTCGTGGCTCTTTCATGCACAGGAAAATATAGTGGAGTAGTTGCTAAGAGGAACTCCTTGTTTCTTGGCCAAAATCCTTGACCCCCAATATGTCTCTGAAAATTCCCAAAAAACTGAGCAGCTTCCTTCTCCATTTTTATTTTTTTTTTTTGCATTTCTGGCAGTCCAACCTCTTGGTTCAGAAGTTAAGGAGAGACAGCAGTTTTCATCTGTCTTTGTCACCTTTCTTAGCTTGGACTATTCTGGGAACTTAAGTGATTATAGATATGCCCTCTTGAGCTATCCCGTGAATTCTGCTACCTCTTTCTGATGCCGTCTTTACCCCTGAGCCTTTTTCTGAAAAAGTGTGTTTTGTTTAAGCTCATCTGTAAAAAGGCCAATTTACATTGTCTTCTCTGACAATTAATCCTAAGAATAGTACTTTTAATGTGCTCTTGTACATCTGCTGCCTGTTTTACCTCTGGAGACAGCACTCAGCTGAGGACAAATTCAGTCCTCGGCTGCTGTTTTGAGGGTCAGTTTCTCTTTCCTGGTCTCCTTCAGGGTGTTTTCTGACCATTTAGAATAAAAGTAATGAACTAGATCTGAGTACCTTTGAAAATGAATATGCTTCCTATATTTCTCCATCACTGTCTGAATATTAGCTCTACTATACAGTTTTCCTTCAGCTGCCCTTTACTTGGAAACCACCTCGAATTGTCCAGAGAGCCCAAGTGTTGTACATCAATGCAGATGAACCGTAGGAGGATGGGCACTGCCGTTTCAGTCATTTGGACATTTTTTACTATGAATCTCTCTGCAGTGCTGGCAGCCCATGGTAAAACTGTTGCCTCTTATTACTGTCAGCTCAGGAAGCAGTTTTACTGCATTATGTAAAGGTGTCCTACATCCCAGGGCGGGGGAAGAAAAGCTTTTGCTTTTTTTTATTCAGCTGACACCTGGACTGAAATTGGTGGAATAAGACTTATGGTGTCATATCTGCTGATTATCTAGATAGAAAAAATATCAGCTGACATGGAACCTGGCACAAATCTTCCTTTCAATTTGGTGTTCTAGCTGGAAGGGAACAGAAGCCAGCCAATGTGGTTCTCTGAGTCAGATTATTGGAAAAGATGAGTGTTCTAGGGGTAAATGGAGATGAAGACAAGAGAAGAAAAATAATCCATAGATAAATTAAAAGGAAGTGGGGAGATTTCAAAAAGAGTCCTTCTGTGATGGCAGCAGTAAATTCAAAAAAAGCACAGTTATTTGAGAAGATGCCAGAGAAAGGCCCAATTAATGTGCAAGTGTCTGTATGCGTATTTTTCATGTGTTATAATAAGTTTTTCTGGTTGCATTGTAGTGAACATGTTTGTGTGTGTTATTCCTAAGCTGATTCTAGATCAAGGATTAATCTGCTCAATGCTGCTCAATAGGGAATTGCACTGGGTACAAAGAGAAAATAAAAATTCTTTCATGGTGTCCCATTGAGTTCTCCTCACAAAAAGGCTGTCCTAGAGACCATCTCCTAGAGTAAGAAAACAGCTAAAATGATTGACCACTGGGTCTGAGTGCCCTTTCTGGTTCCTGTGGCTCTCCAATGATGCGGTATGGCTCTGTTGGACTGGTCCACAGCAAGACAGTTCTGCCTGTGGGAGTCCATGACTGTAGTGATAACAGACTGTGAGGAGATGTGTCTATAGCTCTGGTATATATGCCTGACACTCTGGGACTTATTGTTTATAGCAGTATGTATCTTGGCTGAGAAGTATGTGTTTGATGTATGAAGGTGGTGATGGGGAGTGAAGAATGTCTTTTGAGTTGTGTGTGCCAAGTGTCTTATATGAAACTGTAGACCAGCATTTGTAGCTGCACTGAATGCATTTGGGGGGTGAGGATTGTCTGCAGTTCCCTCCTGATTGCTGGTTTTCTCTCTGACCACTGGTGGTCATGCACTCCTTGCATGGATCGTTCTCTGTGATGACTGTATGAACAGATCTCTGTGTGTGCCATGGTTGTGTATATGCAATAGGTGTGTCCCTTCCTACTGAGAGTGCTCAAGCATGTATAGTGTGTGAAGTCTTTTTTTTAAGATAAAGCTGTCCAGGACTGACAGTGTAACTTAACTTTGCTTTCTCAGGAAAGGGTTTTGAGTCACAGCCCATGACTAGAATCGTAAAAAGAAAAATTCACAGGATTTCAGAACATATTTATCACCTGATATATAAAATGCTCTTTAATCATTTACGGCCAGCATTTCATGGGGACTATATAATAGAACTATTTCAGGGCAACAACAAAGCAAAGCACAAATGGAAATATAGGCTCTAGCCTCTGGTAGTAAAGACAGAACTATGTTATTTTTCCAACCCTGTCTGTTCATGCAATATCACTGAAAGACAGAGTATCCTTGTCTTTTCAGGCTGCCTTTCTACTACAATAAAGAAATCCTGAATACTTAATTGGATAAGAGCAGACAATCCAGCTAAGAAATTGCAAAGGTTATCCTTTTTTTCTTCTTACATCAACAATAAATTAGTCAACTACGTAATTTAAAAATTATTGCCCATTATAGCAAGTTATGTCAAAGTCTTTATGCAACTTCAAATGAAATTCAGTGCCATTGCTCAAGCAGGAAGATGCTATTGCTAATGACTAAGAACACCAACATCCTATACCAACACACTGTGCACTAGTAGTCTCACAGCATGTGACATAAAGTGCAATAAGGTCCTGTTCAATGTGGCATCCAGATTCAGCCACATTAATTAAATTGGTTGAGCTGGAAAAAGCTCTGAGTCTGCTGGGTAACCATTTGCCATGTGATGCCATTTAAGTAATAATCTCTATGAATAAAAGGTCTTGATGAATGATTCTGTCTGCTAGTTCTACATCACAGGAAGAGATGATGTAGATGACTGAACAGACTTGCTGGAAACCAAAAAGTTTCTCACTTTTCCCCTTCTTCTCCTGATTTCACTTCCCTTTTTATTGCCACACTCAGATTGCAGAATGACAGCCTAACAAATCCATTCGCAAGCTGCAGCAGCTATTGGGCTATTGATTTTCAGTGTGCTGTGAGGACGGGAACATTCTGCAGTGTGAGTTGTGGTTTGAGGCTGACTTTTTTTCTCCCCGCTAAGATACTTTTGGGCTTGGTTCCAATGTGAATCTGTTAGCATTCTGTCTTTACAAAATCCTCCTGCAGGTCTATGGATTTAAACTTGGGTAAAATACCAGGAAAAATAAAAAGATGAGGATCTCCTTGCTAGCTTTACAACTATCATGCTGGGTAGCCTTGCTTGACTCACCAGTGCTTTGGTTTCCTCAAAATACAAAACTATAATAAAAATACCTTCGTGCCCCAAGTTTACCCGTTGAAACACTGATAATTATGGAACACATTAGGATCCTTAGATGAAATGTCTGAAGAAGGCTGGATGAGAATAGAAGCATCGAACTGCAAGTTTGTGTGTGTTTGTTGTTTTCTTTGCAGGGCCAAAATTGACACTGTTTCCTGCTACTGTTGTGCAAGAGACAAATAATTGCCCTGTACATATTTAATCTCTCAGGGGAAGGATGCCTACACAGTTGAGAGATTGTGACTTTACAGATAATGCTGTTGACTATGTTTCCATGATGATTCTGAAATACAAGCTTTCTTTCCCATTTGTCACCTTTGTACCTGTGATGGTTTTATCTTTTCCCCAGCATCTCAACTTGCCTTCCGTTGGTGTACCTTGGTAATTCTTGCCCCAAAGTCGACCACACTGACACAGCCACCAGAGCCCTGTTTGGTTTGATGGGGCAGGAGGGACACAGAACCTGCATGGACTTGATCTATTTTTCAGCCATGTCAATTTTTCCTAGGTAGCAGGGATAAAGGGAATGTTCTTGGCTAACAAGAAGATTGACAACCAAGTGAAAACTTTCATCACCTACAATAAAGGGAGAGACTGGAGTTTGTTGCAGGCTCCACGCACGGATCTGAGAGGAAATCCCATTCACTGTCTCCTGGTAAGTACCTGAGTGGGGAACTTGGTGGGATGGTAATATCTCAGAACAATCTTTTTCTACCAGGTAACACAAGGAAGAGTGGACAGCTCCCCTCTCCGTGCAGTGTATCTCATGGCGTGCAGTACTTCGGGGCTGCCAGGGGCATGTAATTTAGCTTAATTTAATTCAGTTGAATTTCTGGAACAAAACTAAGCGTTGTGGATCAGCTTCCTTCTGCGCAAGTGATGGTGTCCCCGTGAGCAGCAGGTGAAGCTGGGTGCCGTGTCTGCGCAGTTGATTCTCTGGACACTAGATGGGGGGCGTGAGCTATTCTAGCTCAGGAACTTTTAGGGATCTAGTAACTGGAGCCAGGGACAAAGGAAAACAGTGCTCTGATTTCTTTCAGGCCGTTCTGTTGGCATTAATATTTATTAACATTTATCATTTTCTCTTTAAGCTCAGAAGTGAGAATTGACACATTCATCCAAATATATGTGTAGCTTTCTGTTGGTGTAAATTATATCTTTACTTATTGATATAGATCCACATATAGTTAAGTCTTTAGTCATCATTATATGCAAACAGTTTCCAAGAGGGAAAGCAAATTATAAGCAATGTGAATATAATTGGAGATCTCTATCAAAATAGAAAGATTAAACTGATCTTGACATTTTTCAACCAATACAATCTATACATGAGTGGGATAATACTCATGAACCTCAGTATTTGGGATTCTCAGTAGCTTTCATATTAAATGAAATCTAACATTGTTCCAGGCAGAATCAGGGACACTATTTAGGCGGCTCTTCCTCCTGCTGTCCTGTACCTGCATTTTGCTTTCCATCTGGGAAAAAAACCAACAAACCAAAACCCCAAAAAAAAAAAAAAACCAAACCAAACCAAAACCCAGCCAAACTAAAAGGTTTCTCATTTTAAGGCTGTAAGTTTGTTAGAATCTGAATCACCAGCATTGCATTTTGTAGCTGAATGCTAGACTAATCTTTTAACTGAATGTCATGCACTATTTTAAGAGCAAAGAAAAAATATTTGAAGCTGTTCTAATAATTGATTTTCTGATTGAGCCAAAATGCAAGCCTTATATTTTCTGTCCAGTTGGGAAAAAATAAACAGGGAGGACAGGGGGTCAGACAGAAGAGTTATTTCAGAGCATGACTAAATTCGTTTGGGTTTGTTTTCTTCTTTCAAGTTTTTAAAAATTGTAACTAAGTTTATTTTTAATTAGATACTTCTATGAGGTAAAACCAAAAAAGTTGACATTCAGAAAACTTCACAGATGTATAAAAATTTAATTTTTTTGTAAGGGACTGTGTAAAGAAGCCTTGGTGTTTCAAATAGATTTTAAGTCTAGTTTTAATGTAAATGAACATAGTAAAAAAAACACACCTTGACCTTTTCAAATTATAATCAATTTATCAGAAACCCAAGATTTTTCTAATATGATATGGCAGTATAATATTTTAGGGGGCTGGCAAGGCAGAAGGGGAAAAAAAAAAGGACACGGGCAAGTAAAATAATAAAAGTAAACTTTATTCTTTTTCCATAACTTTGAAGTTTGTGTTCTGAGGAAAAGTCTTTCTCGGTATTGTTGTGGACTGATCAAGCAAAGTCTAACTTGCCATTGTGGTTAAAAATGAGCCAGTGATACTGCCCTGTGTGGTCCTTGTGGCACAGTTGTTTGCAGGAATTGGGTATTTTATATATTTATATATTTTATGTATTTATATTGTATATTTTATATACAAGAGTATGCTACCACTGTAGTTATCCATGATATAATGGAAGTGGTCATATGACATATAAAACAGAACTGGTTGGTTCTTACGGAGTGAGAGAATTATGGCTCCCTTAAGCCTTCCCATCTGTGCTGTATCTGCTACTGTACTCATGGGCACCTGAGAGCACAATTAGCTTCATTTAAAATTAGACCAGATACGCCTGAACAAGCTGGAATTCCCTTGAGGATGGCAAACTTGAACATGCTAGACAAAGGTTCCAGAGGAGGAGCAGAAGTGTGGGCACTTGTAGGGACACTGTGAGAAGTGACCCAGAGAAGCTCTTGGTCCTCTGTGGATTGCTTTTACATCCTTGAAGCTCCACTATGCACAATCCACTATTTAAACACTGGTTCATTTATATTTTGCTCTCTATGCAACCGTGTACTTGCTCTGAGAATTACTTCCACCTGTGCAAGCTCAATATAGGCTTGTCATCCTGTTTGCTCTTCTTAAATGCTCTGTGGCTTGGGCTGGAGTAGGCATCTCAGATCTGTGAGCATCTGTAGAAATTGGTCCGTGATTCGGGGGGGGGTAAGGAACAAATCCTCAGTGGACTTTAACTGTGTAGCTGAGGCTTCGCCCTTCCAGAAGGAGAACGGAAAGGAATTTAGTCAGCCCTTCCCTGTGACAAAGCCAGAGAAATGTTTAGCCATGTTTAGTTTTACTCTTCCCCTAACATTGGGTAAAACAGGCAAGAGGTGTCTTTCATTGTCTGAACACTCCTTCCAACACACGGAGTGCTCAGACAATGCAAGAGGTTGTCACAAGCTGTTGGAGTGGCAGAGGAGCAGGAATCATCAGCTGAGCATGCAGGGTCTCAGGTGCTCAACTTGCAAATTTGGAAGAAGACAAATAGCTGAAATCTGAACTAAACTAACTTGTTAGGTTTTTACATGAACAGGCAGTCTGCCTGCAATAGAAAGGGAAGGATAGGAAATCACAAAATGCACCAAACCCACTAAGTAAAATAGCAGTTCTGCAAGAGACAGACAAGCTATTTAAAAATCTCATCTGAGATTCACACTTAATAGTGGGGGAAGATGCTGGGAGAATATGGAATATGAGAATTCTGTTAGTGATAGAGAATAGACTACAGCTGCTGGGAATGGTAGAGAAATTTTTGAAGCAAAAGCACTGGAAATGTACATTCCTGGAAACAAATCACAGATCCATAAGGATGTTATGCTGAGGGAAAATATGAAGAAAAGGAGTTTTCCTCTGCTCTGAGGCAATTCTATTCCTTGTCAGTGTGACACAGCTGTAGTATTAAAACACTTTACAAACTCCACTCACCTCTTTAGCCACACAGTCTACCCCTGCACCACCAGCAGTTTTACCTCCTTATGCCCTTCCTGCTTGACATGATCATGCTTTTCCTTACGGCATAGGTAAGCAAATTCCCAGTAGTCCATTGTACATCTAACTTAGCTGCCATCCTTGCTCCGCAGCAGATACTAATGCTTTCCTACTGCTGGTTATCAGATAATTGTCCCTGGCAATAGCTCAGGACACAGCAATGACATGTGTTCCTGCTCGTTGACAGAATGGGATCTGTCATTTCCTGGAGTGACAGGATGGTCCCCAGCCTGCGGGTGCAATGCTGTGCCCTTTGTGCATCTGGTCTTTAAACCTAACCTATGTGAGAGTTAAAACAGAAATAAGTACTTAGCAGCTAAGTTGGCAGCTAAAGAGGTTTAAGAGGGAATCTGGTTGAAACACAAGGCGAGTCAGACAGAACCCTCCCTCTACTGACAGTATGCTCGAGGTGCTTTTTTCAAAGTGAATCAGAACTTCTTTGCATTTTTTTGTGAGACAGCTCTGAATAATGACGATGGAGAAAAGCAATGAAATTCCATCTAATCCCGAGGTTTTGTTTTACTTGTTTATACCTCTTGTTTCCTAAGATGAATACATTTAATCTTCACAAAATAGCTGCCAAGGTTTTATCCCAAAGATGCTGGTTTTAGTTTGATACTTATCATGTGTTGTGAAGTGGTTAGCTGAAGAGTAATTCTGTCTGTCAAGAAATGGGCATCTGCCTAGGAGAGTTAATCAATTCACTTTCAAGGATAGACTTGTGGTTCAAACACTGGGCTGAATCTCAGGAGAATCTTGATTCAATTTTTAGGCCTATCTCCAGATTCCCTATGTGACCTTGGGCAAGTCATTTATTTTCTCTTGGACTTGCTTCCCCAGACATCTGTTTATTCCCTCCAACATTTTGTTTGTCTTGTCCGTATGGATTATAAGGAGTTCAGGACAAGGGCCCTCTTCTTGTAAGGAGGGACATTCACACCATCTGCTACAGGGTAGTTTAAGCATCTAAGTGAGGTGTTTTGACTATGTCTCTTGGATGTGTTTGTCTCTCTCTGTTGCTCCTTGCTATTGCAGGTGAGCAAATAGTGTGACTATTCCTAGGTTTGTGAGGAGTGAGCATCATCCTTGTGGTATAATACTTTGTCCCACTTCTAATCAGGGAAAGCCACTAATAGCTGATTTACACGTGTCATACCATTGGAGACAGTTCAGGTGGGATTTGCAGAACAGACAAGAAGTGGATTTTTGGATATTTATGAGAAATTTTACTAAGGACTGAGGGGGAACATAAAGAGGGGAACATAAAAGTGCTGGTTTGAAAATATTAGGAAGTAAGTAATGAACTCTAGCAGAACTGTGAAAACTATGGCAGTGAGCAGGGCAATGGGCTATGTCACCTATGCTTTATCTTCTATCTAGATTTTAAATGCTCCATGCCATGGTTGTCTGTCCCTGAGTGGCTGTGCAGCAGGTAGCACAGCTGGGTACTAGGCAATAACAGGGAAACCCAGCGCCGGTGATCCTGATGATAATACTTATTTTAGTAGCCTATTGGTAACAACAAAAAGGATAGAGACAATTGATGAAAATTCTGAGAAACAGTAAGATGTCTGTGTGTGAATTAAGCTATGGGAGATAGAGGAGGAACACAAAGGGACCAGCAGTATGATGGAGCACCAGCCAGGTGGAAAAAATAATAGCTGTTGATGAACTCTCTAAGAACAGAGAAGGAGAAGGTGTAGATCAGAGATGAGGAAGAGAAGGCTAGCACAGTGAGGATGTGGGATTACCATGAGTAGTAACTTTAGGTGCTTGGCTAGGAGTGGAAAGGTTGGTTTTTACGCCATACCCAATTGTCACTAGAGACTCTAAGCATTACTGCACTCCAGCCAATAAAAATCATGCCACTTGAAAGATCATCGTCTACTTAGACAGATGGCCTGGATTTTAGTATTTGAGATATATATTCCATGTCTATGTACTGTATCTGTGAAATGAGACTAATGTGAAAGAAAAGCTCTGGTAGCATGAAGATTTGAGTCTAATGAGGTCTCATCTGAGTTGGGAACTGGCTGAGTTGCCATTAGCTTCTGTCTTCAAAATGCTGAAGTGGGCTTGGAATATGCTAGTTTTAAAAAATATGTTCTCTATTTAGTCTTCTCACAACCTATAAAAATGTAAAAGGACAGAATTCATACTCTTGCAATGCTTTTCCACTTCCTGCATTCATGTCAGCTCGGTTTGTTTTCCACTCCCTGCCGGTGCCCCCGGGCTGCTCCAGCGGCTGCCCTCGCAAGGCTGTCAGTCAGAGTTAGGCTGCTCAGTACATTCCGCTTGGCAGGCTGTGTTCCCTTCTGCACAACCACGCTTCCTTTTCCTCTCTCCCGTAAGTGAGAGCTCCCATCCCTCTTTACCACCCTCATTTGCCTTTGCCAAAGGAACCCTGCCATTCTCCACAGGGTTTTCAGAGTCATAGTCACCTGCTGTAAGATGGGATGGATAAGTGATCTTCCTCCAGTGATTTATGGGACTAGGTCTCATGCAAAGGATGCCGGCCAGACTCTTGGGACCGCAGATCTGGCCTTTAGGCAGCTGGTATTAGACAGAAAAACCTGCCTCCTTAGGGTCTGAAGGTCCTTCTGCATAGCCTCTCCCTCACATCTTGCAGAGCTGGGCAAGCTGAAGCATGGGCTTTGTTCTAGTTGTATTCCTATGTCATGTCCACCTTGATTGGGTCAGTTTACTTCAGGTTTTCTGGGTAGTATTTTTCCCCCTCTCTTCCCTTAGTGTGTTTCATGAAGGGCTCTTCATGAGGCTTGGAAGAAAAAAAATACAGAAAATAAAAGCCAAGTGAAGCAAATAATCATCAGAAATTTTCAGAAATTACCACACTACAGATTTGGAGGGAATTGTAATGGCACCTTTGGAAATCTGCCTGTCTGACTTACCCTCTTGCTCAGCGCATTTATTCTGTACTATTCTTGTTTTATCTCAGTACCCAGCATACAAAAATCAATAGCAAATAGGTGAGGTTTCCATGGATGTGTTTGTATTGAAATCTTAAAGGTCACATCCAGATGGGTGATGAAGCATTGTTTTAAATAACGTTGAAACTCACACTTTCCAGTCCTGTTATTTCTTTGTAGTCATTGCAGTGCAGTGTGAAACAGAGCCATGTGTCAAAAAGACTCAAGAAATGGTATGACACTATCTGAATTGAGTTGTTTTTCATGGCTAATTAGTGGTGACTCAGCACCACACCAGTAGGATTATGTTGCTTCCTGTTGCAGAGGTAGCTTGGGCACTGCTGCTCGGAGAGTCATTTCATATCTGCATCTTTGATTGCTTCTCACGGAGGCAGGAGCCAGGAGAGCTGGGTAGTCCTTACCATCACCTGCCCTTGCAAACCTGGTCCCCTCCTCTGAGGGTACAGCCTCAAAGATCTTGTCCTTGCGAGAGACATTCGGTCTGGTGAATCAGTTTCCCTGTGGGAACAGGTTGTGTCAGAAAATGATAGCCAAGTGACTGTGTCTTTCTGAGGGTGACTGACTGCAATGATCAGGAAGAAATACAGAAGGACACTCTGTGTTTCTAAGCCTGTACAAATAGGCACATGCATTGTTGTATCTGCTTTTTACTTTTATTTCCCCTTTCTCCATAGCCCTATTGCTCCCTTCATCTTCACCTGAAGGTCTCAGACAACCCCTATACCTCCGGAAACATCGCCAGCCGAGACACTGCCCCCAGTATTATTGTAGCTTCAGGTATGAAACTTTTAAGATTGCCTGCATATGATGTGCAAACTGACAAAATCTGGAGTCTGTGGAGGGTGTTGAGTGGCTGTGGAGTGTCACAGCACCAGTGTTGGGAAAGAAGGCAGGCTATCAAATGGAAGTCCTTATGGAACTTCAACTTGTCATACTGTTTTTTTATGGAAACTGGCCTTCAAGGCCAAGGAGATCACACCTAATCCTCTGCTCCCATGAACATAAATTCAAATCAGAGCATTTCCTTTGTATTGGAGGTGTATAGAGTTGTATGTATTGGGTCTTTTATATAAATTTTCTTCAAACTGAAATCCCCTTCCCCTCCCTTTTCCCTTCCCCCATCTCTTTCTCCCTTTCCCCTTCCCTACTTCCCTTCTCTTTTCTTCCCATCCCCCTTCCCTTTCCCCTCATTATCCCCCACAAAAATAGAAGTCCTATAATTGCGAAAGGTAAATAAAATAATTTACTCCCCTGATTTGCTAGTTTTACTGTTTATGAGCGTGTTCCCTCATTAACCAGTGCTCATCTTACAGGTAACGTAGGTGCTGAACTATCAGACAGTGACATCAGCATGTTTGTTACTTCTGATGCTGGGAACACTTGGAGACAGGTAAATGACACAGAGTCACAGATTTAAATACTGATCATAGGAAATTGTCATTAAAGTAGATTCAGTCTGTCACTTAATTTTTGTTTCATTTGGTTCAGATAGTTTTTGTGCAAATCATTACAAAAGAGTAAACTTCCCTCTGCAAGGTACAGAGATGCTCAAAGGAAAAGGCTGAATATGTTGTTAGACTTCATATAACAGAAAATTGTTTTTGTAATTCCACTCAGAGTTTGACTTCAGTTCAACCCTGTAGCAAAAAGAATAGCATAAATTATGGATATTAAGGGAGAGAATGTGTTACCTTTTACATCCTTTGTGCCAATCAAACCATTATTCTTTTCATCCACAATTACATTTTCCCAAAAATCAGAAGTTGCAGTGGTCTAGTTTCCTCACTCCATATGGGACTCATTTCACGTAAGCTGAATTGTCCAAAGTTCAGTGTCCATATAAATGAATTATTTTGCCTTGCTCTTAAGCTAATGGAGGAAAAGGCAGAATTCAGTTCACCTTGTTAAAGCTACCTACCTCTTCATTAATTGTGGAAAGAGACTGAATGATGAAGTTAAATTAAGTTCCTAATATTTTTTAGTAGAATCCCATTTGTTAAGAAATATACTATAATGTGTTTATCCTCAGATCAGGAAATTCTGTTATTCCTATTTTCTGAATGGATATCAGGTCATGGAGAGAAAGAACAGCTTTCTCAGACTGACAAATGCTGCTATATAGACTGGAGGGCAGATGTTTGCAGAGAGTTAATACAAAAAAGACACAGGAAAAGAAAATCTTTTTCAATATTTGATATGCCAAGAATCTAATTATTTTGTAATGTTTGACCAGCCCTCATTTTTCTGTCTACATCAATTATGTGAGATAAGATCAGATATGTGCAAACACATGAAATTCTTCTTTAAACAAAAATTTGTCATTGAAAGGAGGGATATTGTTGATTATTGAAAAACCCCCATGTTTCTAACTTTCTGTCAGAGGCAGAATGTATTTTCCAAAGACCTGGAAAAACAGGGGGGAAAAAAACCCCAAACAATAAAAAACAGAATCCAGAAACTGCCTCTATAATTTCCTCTAATTTGTAACTTCCTTAGCACATACATGTCCTCTATCATGATTGTACTTTATGATTTTCTTGATACTAAGAATAATAGATTTATATAGATACTTCTTTTTTTTTTCCAGATCTTTGAGGAAGAGCACAGTGTTCTGTACCTGGATCAAGGTGGAGTACTCGTGGCCATGAAACACACATCTCTGCCCATCAGACACCTCTGGTAATGACTCCCATCTGTACTAAATGTCTGCTGTCCCTCTTTTCAGATGCAGGAAGTAGGCAGTTAATATACATCCAGTTTTCTGTAGCTACAATCTAGACGATATCAGTGAAGCTATTGGCAATTGTTAACTCAGATAAAGCTGAGAAATCCTGGCAGTTCCAGGTCACATAATTTTGGCTTGACCACATCTGAAATATCATCAATATCCACAACACTCCTGGTTTACCACAACTTGGCTTCTGGAGTTTGATTGTTTATAAAATATATACCTGGTTTATGCCTTTGTCTCTTACTAAGTTAATAAAATGCTCTTCAGTTTGAAAATTACTGATGAACTTGTCTTCTTTGTGGGAGGCAGCACTTATGAACCAGAATTTTGTTGCATAGATTCAAGGTTATGCCAAAGTCTCCTTACTAGTTAGCACTCTTGAGCTTATGAGGTAGAATATAGTTTTCTGCTGTTTTGCATTATTTACTTCCACTACAGTCAGTGTCATATCAATATCTGAAACACCCAGACCCAAGTCTTAAGAGACGGTGAGTGGTTCCAGGCTTTCACTTGCACTCACACTGGGAAGACTGCTGCTCAAAAGAATCAAAACTCTCATGCTCCAGAAAACTAACTTCCTTAAAATGTTTTATATTGGGGACCCAGAAATGGGATGCTCAAAATCACTTGTTTATTTTTAAAAAAATCTTATCCCTAGACTACATTTTGCCCTTAAAACATCAATCTCTAACTTAATTATTAGTTTCTACCATTTGAATATTGGCCATGGGTTAGTGGTATGATGCCAAACAAGTTTAATCAATGCTCTGATTCATGATGCTTCCCAAAAAGATAGTTATTTAAAGGACTAAAAAAATCAGTATCTGAGAAGAGTCTTTCCACTTCTCCGTAGCGGATGTGGTGGACTAGAGAGTCTCCTCAAGTAAAGGCGTAGAGTAAGGAAGGAAGACACTAATTCTGCTTTCTCTTCTAGGTTAAGTTTTGATGAAGGGAGATCTTGGAGCAAGTACAGTTTCACATCCCTCCCACTGTTTGTAGATGGAGTTTTAGGGGAACCTGGAGAGGAAACTCTGATCATGACGTAAGTGAGCATGCCATGATGCTATTGATGGGAACTGCACCATAAATATCTTATGAGGATTGTTCATAACAATGGCATTTATGGGACTGAAACAAGTACTTTTTGAAGCCAAGAGTGTGCAGTCCTCTATTGCTAAATCATCAGTTTATTTGTGATATGATGGGGGGGAACGACAGCATGGTTCCTTGCAAGCTGCAAACACATTATCACTTAGCTTGTCAGCATGAAATGTGACTCCTGAAATTGCATGTGATATAAAGCGGAGTTACTCTTGACAGATGAATATTTGAGAGAAAAATTGTGAAGTATTTTTATAACTGTGTTTTTGCTGCTACATTCTTTTTTTTTAACTGAGACACAGAAAAGCGAAGACATTCTTCTGTGAAAATGAAAGAGAAAATGTTGCCTGGAGGCTGACTCATGAAAAATTATGTTTACTTTCAAGGTGGTATGCTGAGTTCTGCATGATGCATAAATCTGGACTCACCATGCCAGAAACTGTGACATTTTCCCTGAGATCAGATTTGCAAAAAACGAGAGAAAAATTCAGCTTCTGACTGACCTGAAATAAGCAGAATATGTGGCTTGCAAACAAAAATCAGTTAATAGAGATGTTTAAAGAATGTTCCCTTCAGGTTATGATTTTAATTTGCATGGAAGAAATTCCCAAAACTTATAATTGAGATAAAAGTCCTCTAGGTATTGCTGTGTCCAGGGTCACATCAAGTCTTCTCTTGACTCCTTGCTTTGTTTCGGATATTGTCGTAAGTGGGAGAGTCTTGATGAACAGAATAAAAGCTACATGCAATTTTTAGTAGGGTTATAGATATTTAGCAGGCTAAGTTTCACTTTCACTATGTCAATTGAGTGAAAAGGAGTAGTACTGTCACTCCTGAAGCAATTGGTCTCTGTTGTAAATTGTGGGTGACTGCCTCTGTAACTAGCATACTCTATCAGGTGCTTCCTTTTACTGTGTGTTCTTCCTGCTCCATTCTGTAGTGTCTTTGGACATTTCAGCCACCGCTCAGAGTGGCAGCTGGTGAAAATAGACTACAAGTCCATTTTTGATCGGAGATGTGCAGAAGAGGACTACAGGCCTTGGCAACTCCATAGCCAGGTGAGATGCAAGGAGGCTGGGATCTGACCTGAAATAGCTAATGGTCCTACAGTTAAAGATCATCATGAGCCAATATCTTTTCCTGTTGGTTTGGTGTATCAGATTGTCCCTTACTGGATGGGTCAGTTTTGTTACATCGGTGTGTTGGCCTGAGATTTAGATACTGTGAGCCCTAAAGGATGAACTGCTGTCTTTTGGGTGTCATGCTCCGTGCAGGCAATTAGCCTGTCCAGACTTGAAGAATGCATCAACAGTAGAAACACTGCCACTGAGGCCTGAACTCATTTACCCTTACACTTCCCATCTAATTTCCCTGTCCTTATCAACTTTCTCTTCCTCCATCCTTCTGTGTCCTCAGAGCCAGAGTCTTAAGACCCTTCTAGATGTTTCACATTTATTTCTCCAAATTACAGCCCCCTTATCCTCATTTCTTACTCGCTTGGTTTCATCCCTGTTCTATCTCTCTGCCATGGGAGTTGGACTCTTTATTCCCCAGCTCACTGGCCCCCATGCCCTGTCCTGTGCATCTTGGATGCAACTGTTGCATCACTCTGAGAATTGTGTCTATCAAGGGTGAGGTGCTCTGCAGAGTGCCTGCACCTGCCTTGGAGCACCTTCCCAGCTCTGCCAAGTTTGACACAACAGCCTGTTTTATATCAGGTTAGAATAAAATAGGGCCTGAATTCTGTGGTTATATAAATACCACAGGCTCCACTGAAGTCTAAGGCAAAGCACATATTTATATCATCAAAGGTTGTCTTTCTGTATATATCTTGCTGGACAAGAATTTAATAATGAATATGAAATGAAAGTAGCTTGACTCAGACTAGCTGCTCACATAAGGCAAAACTCAACGCTAAAAATACCAGTTATTATTTAGATCTTTATATGCTGAAAATCAGTACAGTTCCTTGAATTTCAAGGAAGCCACAGCATCTTACACCAGTTGCTGTTCAGTCCCTTCAGTTTCATGCCATCAAATCATCAAATCAAAGCCATAAGAAAATTTTTACAACTATTTAAACAGCATAAAGGTAATAAGTGAGGCTTCACTGTGTTTTGTTCTTTACTTTCTTGTACTTGCATAAGCAAAAGTACCAAGAATTTTGCAGTATTTCTTTGAGGATGCTGGCTTTGGAGCTTGCAGAACTATTTTTAGGAAGGCTACTGTATACTCTTGCCTTTTGAATTCCTTTCCATTGAGATTGCAAGGCTGAGCCTTGTTCCCTAGATAGAAATATTTAGTAGGGTGCTGAAGATAGGGACTTTTAGCATCCGTACATGTCAAACTCTGTAAAACCTGAACTGATCCATGGAAACTATTTACATAAATACACATTACTAGTTTCTGCTGAATGAAATTATTCCCAAAGAGATCAGACCAAAGAAATAGACCTGCTCTTTGTCTCAGATTGCAGAGGGATCAGACTATGTTTTCAGCTGCTGTGAAATGGGCCTGGATCGATTGCTCGTTGGCTTTGAAACAAATTCAGAACTGAATCGGATATATAAGTAACCTCAGATAATTTCTAGGTGTGTATTGGAAAAGCTGCTTTGATTTCAGTTAAAGCTTCAGTAGCTTTAATTAGCTCCAGTGTACTGAGATGGCATTTGACTTCCCATCCTCTTCCCTTGAGTAACACCTCCCGTTGCACAGGCTGGGAAAAAACGGGTGACACAAATAGCCTGGTGGGCGGAAAGGAAACATTTCTGGTTTTGTTTCTAGGGAGAAGCTTGCATCATGGGAGCAAAAAGGATCTACAGGAAGCGCAAGTCAGAGAAGAAATGCATGCAAGGAAAATATGCTGGGGGTATGACCTCGGAGCCATGCGTGTGCACAGAGGCAGACTTTGACTGGTGAGCAACGGGCACAGGGACTGTGTGCGCTCTACCACAGCAATGCAGAGCTCATTAGGCAGGCTGCAGGCTGGCAGAGAGGAGATATTAATAAACATGGAAGTGTCGAAATAGGTTGCTCTTTGATAGTGCAGCTATGTCAAAGGAAGGAAAGGTGGAACAGATATCTGTAATCTTCTGGGACTCTCACAGAATTGATGCTGAACAGATCATTTTCCAGATCACATCTGAGCTCTGTGCACTGCTAAGATAATAGGTCAATTTAACACATCTAACCTCGGCAATGACCAGAGGCGGCTGTGATAGTATGAAGACATCTATAGCACTGTGTAAAAAGTAAAATAAATTCTTCACACATGCATATATATGAATAAAAGTAAATATATGCATATGCAAAGTAGGCCTTCTGCTTCCAGAAATCAAGTCTCTCAGAAATCCCTGGGTAATTTGTTATATGTGGACCATCATGTTTGACAGTATCCAGCAGATACTGCCTTCATGGTGTGATAAAATGTTCAGCTGCTAGTTTCATTTCAAGACTACTGCTGACTCACTGCAATTTGCACCAAAAAAAAGCAGGGAACCACATTCTTCAAATCTCTTTTTTACCTCTTTTCTCTCAGTCTGAAATTCCTGAGTATCTTGGGTGAGAGAATTGGTAGCTCTTTGACAGTGCTAATAAACCCCATTTGTTCCTCACCCGTCCAGATCTCTGCCATGTTAATAATTAAACCCAGAATCTGTAACATGAACCCTGGAGAGGTTCATCTCATCAGTATTTTGTTTCTTGATACATGAGTTCACTCTAGGATCGTGGAAATTTAAAGTGTTTCCCTTCTCGCACTCCCATAAATATAAGATCTTTTTCGGTATAAAATCATAGAATCACAGGAGGCTTTTCCATGTGTCAAAAAAAGTAAATCCTTTTGCACCAAACAATAACAATTATGAGCATATTTGGGCACTGATTCTCTGACTGTCTTTTCCTGATTGTTTCCCCATCTTCCACTGAGTCCTCTGCTACAGGGAAGATACCTCAGTTCTGTGTGTAGTTTCATTCACGTGTCCAAAGGTCCTGTATTCCAACCATTTAACATTTCTCAAGTAATGTAAAAAAGATAACAGCAAAGCAACAACAAGACCAAACAAACAAACCAACCCCCTAAACTCAAACTATCATTAACAGAAAGGAAATTCCCTGAAGATTTTGATGCTCTTGTAGGGCATGCAGTGCAATGCTGAGCCAAGCTTATGCCCTCGTAAAATAGTTGGTGGAATTGACTAACAGTCAGTCCATTAGTGATTAAATCCCTTGCACTCGTAAGGGACATGCATACCTGAAACACTTCTGATAAAAATATGCTTTCCTTCCAGAACTTCTCTCTGAGAATGCATATTTTTATTTAATTGAAATTGGTTGTGTGGTTTGCTGTGACAAAACTTTGTTGGTAGGTACAGAACAAAAGTACCACAGTGACATTTGCTGGGGGAAACATGCTTTTATTTCTTTAATCTTCACCTCAAGGAAACTTTTTCCACTGCTGGGTTGTGGGAGAATCTCTAAGAGAAAGCTTGGATGATTCGGGATGTGTAACAGGCACTCACAGTTCACACACATGAAAAAATCCCCTCCAATCTGTTGAAAGAGGCAGAATTAGGACCTTCCTGACCTAGAAGGGCCTTCCTTCTGATGGAACCAGTTTTGGACTGTTGTGATCCCCTCCAGTTCTCCCTGAGCTCATGTTATTCCTACAGTCCTCAGATCTGGATTTCCACTTTACCCATTTCAGCTTCCTTCCCTACTGCCTCTGATGAAAAAAAGACTGAAATGTTGCTTTAAGCATCTGGTTCAGAAACATTTTCCAGCGATATTCATCAGGAGCCTAATTTTGCATAGATTTTCCAGGTCAGGACAGAAACTCCACGGGGAACAGAAGACGAGGAAGGAGAAAAGAGATGGCAAGAAAAAAGCAATTCTGTTGTCTGCTAAGAAAGGCAAAGCTGCTGCTGCACCTCTGTAACTTTCAGTGCCCGCCCTGATGAACTCTGCACTGGGCTTCACTGCCAATCCACCCTGCAGCAGCTGGAATGAGCTTTGGAGGAGAACCAGGGAATGAATTCTTGCTGTGGAAGGATGTCCTCTGTGGGGTCTTTCCTAGGCAGGAGGAACGAAGCACTTTCATGATGCTCACTCATGACATTTCAAAAATACTTTTGAATTCTCTGTTTCTCTTTTTTGTTTTTTGTTGGTTTTTTTGGTTTGGTTTGGTTTGGTTTGGGGGTTTTTTTGTTTTGTTTTTTTGGGTTTTTTTTTGCTAGGCAGGGCTCTTAATTGAAGGAGATTGAAAAGGACATATATCCCCCAGGCAGGGAGAAGCCCCTTAAGCTGCCCGAACTTGATTTTTCAATCTTGAAATAAATTGGGCAGCTTTTTATATTATCTGTGGTTACAGGGCCCAGAATTGTATATAGTGTTGAAGAAGACAACAATCCCTGTTATTGTGCTGTCTTTTCTGTTTAAACACTAAATTTGTATGGAGAAAAATTTTATTATCTAAGCTTGTCAGAGATTGGAGTGAAAAATTGTATCCCTGTGGTCAGGTAAAGTGAGAAAAAGTGTTATTGCTGTTAATCCTGCAAGTGCTCTTTTATCAGTTCAGGAGGGAAAATGCCAGTTATAAAAGACACAAAGATTTTATAATGTTTTTTCTCCTTATAACATCATAGAACTCCAGGTTCATTTCACATCTGTATGCAGCCTGCGGCAGTTCTTTCTCAGAGAAAAGGGCACATTTGTTTATTGTTTTACACAGCAACCGAAGTGAGTGACATTAGAAATGGCTGTAGTTTCTCTGGCCCTGGGACCCGAACTCTTCTGGCATACATCCATACATCCTTTCTCCCGGCGGGGGCGGCTCTCCGTGCAGGGCTGCGGTTCGCAGCCAGAGGGCAATAGCGCTTCAGGAATGCGCATCAGCCCTCGGCAAATCTGTCCTAGCAACAGCCTAGAAACCAGAATGCCCTTCTTCATTTAATTGATTTGGGTAAATGGATGACACCGTTACTTCAGTGTTATTAAAACATTAATTTACCCGCTTTCCTTACATTGTGTTCCTTCCTGCCGTCTGAGCGTTATTACGGCAATGTCTCTTCAGCAGAAACACCTCCTAGACAGAGATGGAAATCTTTGGTGGTGTTCATCCTTCAGCTACCTGCCTCCCAGGTCCTCTAATAGAAACTTGAGGTGTCTCACCGTCAGTCCTCCCTGTGAACCCACTGTCACTATTATTGAGGGCTTCTATCAGTTTTCTCATGTCTCACACCTTCGTGGGAACTATGAGCCTGTTGATACGGGCACCAGTGATTTTGGATAGCCAGAGAGGCGCAAAGGAGCCTTAGTGCAGCTGGGAATCAGATCTATTTATTTCACTGGTGATATCAGCGAAGATCTGGCTGGCTCTTTTTTTATTGTCTGGCACTTAAATTACAGCCCTGCCTGCCAGGGTTGGTTCTTATGCTAAAACATCAGAGTCCTGCATCGTGAGAAACTGTTCTGACAAACTGCGGGGAGGCAGAGGACAGATACCGAGTGTGATTAGATCCTGTTGTCTTTGTGTGTCACCACTCATCAGTTCTGATGACTGGGCAGCTGCCAGTTCTGAAATACACATACATTTGCACCCTTAGGTTAACTAACTTTGTGTTCTCATTGAGGTGCGCTTGGTTAGCTAAGAAATAGCAACTTAAAATGAATTTTTAGTTCATTTTGAGTGCTTGTGGAAAATGCAGGTTCTCTATGCAAAGTCTGCAGTGCATCTCTGCATCTTTAAGGGCATAGATATCTACCAGGCATGGTTTTACTGGGAAGATTATGGGGATTTTAGGTTCCATATTAACATAAGCTGGTATAGCTTGACTCCAAATACCGTGATGCAATTATAATCATACACCTTCGTAGATCCACAGTTCAGACTTCAGCTGAATTCGTCCTTCTCTGAGCTTAATCCCATGTCAGATCCTGTAGAACTGTGAAGCAAGCGCAGCTCCCCTTTAATACAAATCTACACATGCGTTATAGTTAAATATTAGATAATGGTATTAAGTAAATAAAAAGTTGATAAGACTTTTCTGTGGTTATGTCCACCATTATTTTTTTTTTACCAGGGCTTTTGGAAACTGCAGAACAAAGGTGACTTATTTTCAGAGATACCTTGATTACACCTGATTTAATGTCTGGAAAGTTTGGAAAACACTGTTTACAATACCACAATGCCACAAGCATTTTCAGCTTCTGGCATAGTTGACCTTAAGGTGAAGCTGTTAATGTTAAAGAAGTCCTGTGGTTACCTGCTAAGTCATCTCTTGATTTTTGGAAGTTATGCTTGTGGCACTCAGTCATCTAGCATAACTGGTTATTTCTGTATCTTAAAACAGTGGGATTTGAATAATTTCATGTGAATTAACTGTTCTTCCATGACAGTATGTTTGTCAGATCTGTATTCAAACTATAAACTTCCTTAAGGGATTTCTTTTGATTATTAACTGTGTTGCAAATAACATTAGATAAAGGAATTTATCAGGAGCTTTGAGCAGGGATACAGAACTTCTGGAATGAATTTGTATCTAGTTACAGAGAAGAACTTGCAATTTTGCTTGACTAAGACAAACAGGATTCCAGTTTAAACCAGTAAAATTGGCCAAGGTAAAACCATAATCAGTGAGGGACGCAAGATAGGCTGCTTCATACGGATAAAGCAATCCCTGATGGCAAATGCTCCACTCCTTTCTGATAGGTACATTATCTCTATCACCTGAGTTCTTTTCAGGCAGGCACAAAATATCATCAATATATGCAAATTCCAATTCCCAGTTACCAGGCAATGACTCGGCTAGCTGATTGCAGTCTGAGGCTGATGCCTTCCCCATCTCCAGATTTTGCTGTACTGGCTCGTGCTATGGCAATCCAATTGATGCTAATGCTTGTTGATTGCTGCAAAGCCTGTTGTGCCAAATTGTAGGCAGCAATTTGTTGTCAGCATTGATGTTCTGCGTGCACCAGCCTGTAGCCAAGGAATTCATTAGATTCCAAGAGTGCGGAGGTGAACAGGCAGCTGCTGCATCTGTAGAGGGATATGGAACAGAAATTCATGTCATTTACTGGGATGATATTTCTGTAGGGCCTTAATGAGCCAGATGATTTGCAAGCCTGAAAATAACATTGAAACTTCTGTGCTTGTAACTGTCTCTGCTGTGGAAAATCCTATGATTTCCTTCTTTGACTTTGAGAAATATGGTCTAAGTACAGTCAGAACTAGGTAAGTCAAACTTAGCTTGCCCAGATGTGCAGGTAGTGATAGGAACCAAAAGAGGAGCTGGAATCTAGGTGTGTGTATAATAAGAAATCCCAGACTGCTGCATCAAATTGGACTGTGAGTACCGATCCCCTCTGAGGCAGATTTCACTGTATTAGTTTGGTTTGTTTTCACCTAACTGATTACAGAACATTGTGTGTGTACAGTGTTACAGCTTTTTAATTAGAGTCACACATGATAACTTAGGAATACAGTGCTGCAGAGTGTTTACAAATGAATTACAAAAATACAAGAGTCCCACTTGTATGTAAATATTTGTTTTCTGTAAGCAAATCAGAATGGTGTTATTCTTCATTACAAAGTGTATTCTGCAGCTATAGTGTTCTTATTCCAACAAGGATGATTATAGAAGCACATGGCAGTGGGAGAATAGGCTGGCTGATGCTTCCAAAGCAATTAAGGAACATTCAGTCACTAGCATCTGAGTAAACAGACTGATGAAAATTCAGTCAAAAAAAATGAGGAAAAGACCATTTAGGTCATCTATTTCATTGCTGTTTCCTAGGGTACATTCTCAATTACTTGTTGTAGATATCCCAAGCACCACAGCTGCCAAAATGTTCCTTTGGAACAGTCATGCAGTCTAATAGATGTTTAGGAGTTTTCCCAAGTGATATGCAGCTTTAATTTTCCTTTGCTTAATGTCGTCTTTTTAATTTTGCCTTTTTAAGATTGCCTCAAAACATTTCTTTTCTTGATTCAGAAGCAAAAGTTGAGGCAGAAGTAAAAAGCAGTGACTGAATTCTTCTCAATGCCCCACTTTTGATAACAAGTACAAGAAACTTTACAAAGATAAATTGAAAAATATTCTTTTCTTTTTTCCTCTTTGTCTTATATATTAGATCAGTACCAGACTTCTTAAAATTGTTGAATAGTGATTCATTAAATTTTTTTAAGCCGTCATTCTTTCATCCAGAATGAAAAACAGATTTTAAAAAAGTCTTCATTAAGTTAAACATTCTAGTTGTTGGGAAAATTGTGTATTGGAATATGTCTATTGAAAAATATGTGCACTATAAACATACATAAAGTACTGATCCCACCAGCACCTGGTCTTAGATACCTAAGTCTGTCCAGTTCCAGTATCTAGCCCCTGGAACAGATAGCTCCTCACCCAGAAAAATGGAATTGGAGGAACCAGATGTTCTTCCCTGGTGTGGCATAATGACCCTCACACTGCTCTGTGCAGTGACCCCCACTTAGTGATTTTCAGAGTGATCTGGGGACAACCTCTCTTGTTGATGGTCTGGTAGGGCTCATCCAGGCCATGGAGTGATGGCTGCCCTGTGACAGCCCTGGGAGGAGCTGGAGCAGGGTCTCCACTAGCTCTGATCGGGTTCTTGGTATTTCTCCATATCTTCTTTTTCCTCTCTTCTTCTTTGTGAACATATGAGCCTTTAATCACATAATCTAACCCTGCCCTAGTTCTCTTTTCTTAGAATATCAGGCTACTTGATATCAAGACATTAAAGATAATAATTTTAAAAAATGCTTTGCAAATAAGTGCCATTTTAAGATCAAGGATTGTGTTGCAACAGGAATATTGGAATAAAGTTGATGGACTCTGTATAGCAGTACTCAGATATGAAAGCCCATTAACTTCTCCATTATGGGCTATGGAGAAAACTTAGTAAGAGGAATGAGTGATTATCCAACCAAGTAGTCCTCATTACCCAATGGCTGGAAAGTAAAACCACATATGAACGGGATACTGTTTAAAGAGGGGTTTTGTTTGTTTATTCTTTCCACAGTAACAATTTTTAGGGAATCCTTGTTTACTTGGAATCAGAAACAATTTGAAATTTTGTCTAATGAAATCAAAGCAAATTTAGTCATAGCTAAACCCAAACTGTGTCAAAAGATTACAGTCTGACCCATTGTTTCTAACACATGATTTTTGGTAGCATTTTCTCTTCCAAACAAAAAGAGACTGGAAGGTCACAGCCTTCTTTTCCATTACCAAATACGCTATTAATGCCTTCAGGCAAGAGCTCTCTCAGGGCTGTAAATTTTCCTCTACACCCTATGTGATACAGTTTCCAAATACAATTAGCTTTTTAGCACTTCAGGTTTCTACGATATGATGGAGACAGCAATGATTTAACTTGGATTAGATCTAGTTTTTATTATATTTGAGGCTAGAGTTGATCCTGAGAAGTGCTGTTAGTCTGTGGAGAAAGAATAATTGATGCAATAGCGCATGAACTCCCTTGGTCTGTTTCTGCTTTTTTTTGTGCTGGGATGTATGCAAGGTAACTACCACAATAAAAAAATGCTGAAATGGAATAAATGGTCTGTTCTGTCAGTATAAAAAAGTCAGAAATCCTAGTAAATAGATGGAGGAAAATCAAAACTTGTATTTATAGTAGAGAGCATGATCTAATACCTGTATTTGTTCATTTGGTTTTTTTATGTTATGGTTTCTTTTAATGTTAAAACAGCGATTATGGATATGAACGCCACAGCAATGGCCAGTGTTTACCAGCATTTTGGTATAACCCATCTTCCTTGTCAAAAGACTGTAGCCTGGGACAGAGTTATCTCAACAGCACTGGGTAAGTGGCACACCAGATTTTATTTAGCTAAAGCACCTATTTGGACTTAACCAAATGGCAATTACAGGTACATTTACTATAGGTGTCTCAAAGCTGACTGAAGCCCTTGGGACCTCTTCTTCACTAACTTTGTTAGGTTGCACCATCTGTCCCTCCAGATCTCATGCTCCAGACCTTTCTCTGCAAGATGAATCCTTAAAAAAACTAAGGGGGAAAACCATAAGGCAAAGGCCAACTCATTAGTCTCAGAAAAGACTCCTCTCAAAACCATGTGAGATCAGGTGAGGCAGAAACAGTGGAAAATAAACTAGTGGAAAGAGATGAAACTGATTTATATGTGAACTGAATTAATAGACGAGCAGCTAACCTGAGTTCTGATTGCTCTTTGGCCCTCTTGGAAGTCAATGGAGGATATAGTGTAAGTTAAGATACTAACGGATTTCATTTATGCTGCAAGTAATTAAAGCGAACAAAGCAACCCAAGCTGTGTTTTGGGGTTTTGTACACTCAAAGATAGAATTTTTTTGCTTCAGCTCTCTTACTTTTCTAGCTCTCGAGAGTCACATCTTTAGAAAGGCTTGCCTTACAACAAGAAGTGGAGAGCCTGTGAAAAAAGTGTTAAACTATGCCTAACAGTGTTAGGAATAATGGAATACAATTCCATACTGTATATGTGTACAATTTATTTATAACTTTATAGTTACTTAAAATGTAACACATCATATAATTTTATGGTTTAGGCAATTTATTAATATATGGTATCAAGACATGCTGTGCAAGAAGTTATTGTGTGCCATTAACAACAGCATTAACTACTTGTATGTTAGGCACATGAGGAATGCTTGGCTGAGACAAATGCTCACATACATTTGGAAATCCGTGTTCTTCCAGCCTTCTTATTCTGAAGAAACCTGTTCCCAGTTAACCCTGTTATGCTCCTTGTCAGCATCTTCTGCAGGTTTCCCTGTCCCTTTTCAGATACCGGAAGGTTGTTTCCAACAACTGCACGGATGGTGTGCGGGAGCGGTACACGGCAAAACCGCAGCAGTGCCCCGGCAAACCCCCCCAGGGCCTCCGCATCGTCACCTCTGACGGCAAACTGACCGCCGAGCAAGGACACAATGTCACCTTCCTGGTGCAGCTGGAAGAGGTAGGCTCTGTTTTCACGTAGCATCCCAGGCCCCATGGGTGTATTTGAGTGCGATTCATGCCAGACAAAGCCTGCAAGGAGGTGGACCAAGAGAGAGTGATATAAAGTCAGTCAGCTCCTCGATGTAGCTGGGTGGGGTTTGCTCTGAAATGTAATGGATCATGTATGGAGGGGCTGTTAGGAGTATGGTGGTGCATAGGGTAATAGGAACTGGTTTAATTTGGGAATTTCACAGTAGAACTGAAGAGTGCCGGTTTGAATTCTGATCCCCACCCTTAATTGTGCTTTTGGCTTCCTGTTGGGTTTGAAACTGAATTTCCATTTCTACTTCCCACTTACTTTCAGCCAAGGATGGCTCCCAGTACAGGTGCAGATGTGACCCATCACATGAACCAGTACATATTGTTTGGGCAGTTATGAGTGAAATCTCATGATGTCATCAGCCAAATTAAGTCTGAAATTCATTGCTAATGTGACGATGATTCAGACTCTGATGTGTATTTTTGTCACATCTGTGACTTAACTTGGAATTTCATTTTTCTGCTCCCTCCATTTCTGAATCCATAGAAAAAAATGTTTCAATCTTTTTGCCTGTTTTTCCTTCTCAGCACTTCCTTATCTGTGTTTAAATTTTGGCTCACAAGTAAGAACATTCACAAAACAACAGTTTTCTCTTTTTCCCTAATCCAATTTGATTTCTTTTAACTTCTACCCCTTTTCCTCTGTAACTGGCCAATAAATCCTAAAACAAGTAAACTTTAAAACCAGGGGAAAATGTACATCCCTTTACAGCTTAGAGCATTCATGGAAATTACTTTTGACCCTCTCCATAGTAAGTGTCATCTGTGAGAAAAGTGATTTTTTTTTTTTTTTTTTTTACATCTCTGTTATTGATGGTTTCACCAGCAAACAGGTGTCCTGATTTGTAAAGGCAATAGCATATGATAAATCATATTTAATCTGAAGCAGTTGTTTGACCTGAATGCTTATTTTCTCAAAAATATGGTCACTTTATTTCCATACTGACAGTCATACAACATTTCTACTGTAGATGCTGTAATGACAGTTTGAACATACGATTTCATCTGGTTAAACTATTGATTTCTACATTTAAAGGTGAAGAAGAAAAAGTCAAAAACAAGAGCTAAAGTCTTCAGGCTTAAAAAAAAAATTTAAAAAGTGTCAATTGCATTGCCTTTCTACTTTCAGCAAAATTTTAAAACAAACTGTGAGAAGGAGATGGATAATCTGAGTAACCAGTTGCAAAGGTATCGAAGAATTATGCCAGTAGTGTGGGGGAGAGACAGTGTGTGAGAAACTCAGGACAGATATCCTGCCCTTTCTTCTGTGAGTGTTTAAGCTCACTAACATGTAAGAATACCCTGACCTCTGAGTCATGCTGGGACCTGCTGTGAACTGTTCTGTCTTTTCTGTTCGTTCTGATATTTTTTGATAGCCCTGCTTCAGTAGACACCTGAGTCTGGAAGCAACACCTTCTCCAGAATGAGATGGTGTCTTTCTCATGCTGTGTCTCAAGGAGCATGTAAAGTATGTTTTGATGAGCGAGTCACCTTCTGAGGAGATCTAAAGGGAGCTCTTCTTTCAGCATATCTCATAAGGAAGAGGTTAGGAATCACTCTGAGGTCTGAAACAGTATCAATCAACCTCCAGCCGTTCAGATTACTCTCCTTGTTAGAAGAATCTTGACCTACTGCTCCTAGATTTGTCATCATAAAGAGTTACAGAGCAGCCAACAAAACCTTTGGATGAGTTTTACCCAATCTGGCCATGACTTTGGGTGAATGTTGCAACAAAAGAAATATTCAACAGAGACAAATATTTGCCTGGCTATATGCAAACTATAGGAGAATAAAATGTACTTATAGCAGCGTAATTGTATGTAGACTAGAATATTTACCAAATTAACTGTTTCAGTAACAAAAATCACATCAGTCACTAGAAAAGTTAAACAGCCCATCAAAAGAACAACCTTCCTTTTACAGAATGGATATTGATTCCACAGGATAATTGAGGTTGAAAAGGATCTCTGGAGGCTGTTTAGTCTAAGCCTGCTTCTCAGAGGGAAGTTTCAGTTTGTGTGCTCAGGGCAGAGGTATACTGTACCCTGCACAGTTATAAAGCATGGTACAATCCAGTATGTTCAGTATCCACAAAATCTGTGCCACTCCATTTTTGCTGAAGGGAAGGCATCAGGCAAGTTAAAAAAGGATGGATATGTCACCTTGCACATTTATTCCCCAATGGCATATGAAAAAAGTGTGTCCTATTCAACCCTTTTGCCCGGGAGTGGTGGTCAATATTTCAGTTCTACACCCTGGTAAGGACTCTTCCTTTAGTGTGAGTCACAGCTGATATCTTTTAGGGTGTGAAAAAACAATGGCCTTTCCTTATGTTGTAGTCTCTTTACATCTTAACGTCCCCTGTATCCATCTGTATCCCTCTGAGGCAGTTTGTTTGAAGCCTTCAGATCTGCAGAGCTGTACCATACACTGCAGCCTTCTGGCTCTCTTTTTTCATGCTCATGTTCCACTTGATATGCAGGAAAAAGAAGAAAAAAGAGAAGCTGGTGAGCCAAAGTACAAGACTTTGTTTGAGATTTGTACTCCTGTTGTCTTTCTAGGGCTTTCTGCTCCATCTAAGAATCCACCTGGGTTTGAAAAGAATGAACTGCAGAGACAGGCTCACTGGAGGGCCTGAAAAGTCACTGCATCTCTGTAGTGGGGCAGAGGGTAGGGAGCAGTAGAAAACTGATGTTTTCACTCAGGTGTGGGATTCAGAGGCAGGAACCAGAGTGCAGCAGTTTCTTGTAGAGCCTGTTTGTGCCTGTGGTGATGCTGAGGGCCGTGACTGTGCATTCTGACAAAAACACAATGTCAGTAAAAGATGCCTGAAGAGAAACAAGGACAAGGCATTCAGAAATGTTCTGCTATTGAAGAAGACACAAAAGGGAAATAATCACTGAAGTCTGTGTGAGAGGAGAGGAGACAGGCATCAAAGCCAGGAACACACAGAGCAGTGCTGATTTTTGAGTGCTGGGATTCTGGCCCTTTCTCTAACCCTGACTGTCACAAAATTTTCCTGTAAAGCATTTATATATGACAGCATATAAATATCATTAAGAGCAAAACCAATGTAACAACTCATATTTAAATGATCTGAATGTAAGAATGCTTTCCAAAGTGATCTAACTTTCCTGCCACCTTTTAGGATTTTTATATGACTTGCTAAAAACTACTCACAAAGTCACCTTGCACTTAATATCTGTGGTCCTGTTATTGGAAAGGTTTGTCCAAGTTAGTTCTCCAATTAATTTAAGTATAGTCATCATGATATTCTTACTATGTGACAACAGCCAGGAAACTTCAATATTTCCTTTCCTACCTACCGTGTGTTCCATTTTACAAAGTATTATGGAAGTGTTTAATAAGCAGAGCACCATACTTAAGCTGGTAATTTTGCTCTTAAATTTCCATTGAGATAAGGAGAATGGCACCAGCATTTTTGTCATTCAGTGACAGCAGAGGAGAAAACTAGCTATGCTCAAAAGCAGATTTTTCATTGCCTCAAAATGCTGCCAGTTTAAAGGTTAATCCTTTGCCCCGGCCTGTGCTGCATGCACAGACCCAGTTCTGGTGCCTCTCGCACTGCAGCATTCAATGACAGAATTGCTTCTCAGCCTAAACAACCTGAATCCTTGGGCAGCAAGAAAAGAAACCCATAAAGCAAAGTTACAAAGCCATTTTTCCTATGGAAGTTATTCGACCCAATGTCCTTGACATATTTTGCTTCTCTGTTGTAGAAAATAGAGGGATTTTATTAAGTGGGTGTGTCTCATCACATGGTCATGTAGATCTCTTGCCTGTCACAAACACTATTGTTACTTGTATGTTAGAGTTATTTGTATGAACATCAGACACGTGCTTGCTGTACTGCTTCAGCAGAGACACTGAAAGCTGCAGCCTCCAGAACAACACTGTTCAACACAATGGCTTTCAAACTTGTTTGATCTGATTGCTCATACATCTTTGCTGAGGAAATGGATGGTAAAGACACTTAGGGCAGGAAGGTTCAGGGCTTTGGCTGTTTCATTACAGATAATTCACAGAGAAGCTGCCTCCTCTAATTTATTTTTTATCTTGATAAAATGACAGCCAAAAGTCTTTGACATTCCAGGTCTGCCTCAGTTCTCACTTGACAAAGTCACTCCACTGGGAGTAGATTTTGGCTTGCTTTTAACTGCTTGCTGCTGCTATATGATGTTTGGATTAGACTAATATGCGGGGAAAGCTCATTTGTTCCTGCACTTCAGGCCACAGGCTAGAATTCAGGCAATCTGAGCTCATTCCTGAACCACGCTCCAAGCTCCTTCTGCATGACCTTGAGAACTTGAAATTTCTGCTTTTTTATTCCCTCATTTGAAAATAGTTTTGCTTTCTCTCTCATGTGCCCCCATGCCTTTTGTTTTGTACTGAATGCTCATAAGGCCAGAGAATTCTCTCTTATCATGTGAATATAAAAATGAAGCCCTGAATGTCCTAAGGACAGTTGTGGCTTTCTGTAATGACAATGTTAATACGTGGCTGTACAAGGTATGTTTTGTCTCTAGAACATTTAATGAGCTTGGGGATCCTGCCAGATAATACCTTTAGCATTTCCCACCTCTGTACTGTTGTTTGGTGCAATTCAACTCAGATGAAGTTTCTGGAGATTAGCTTAGCATTTGGATTGTTCTGATTGTTGATGTACTTAAATTAAAATGCAAAAGTAGTAGTAATTAAAAGCATAGTCTATTTTTTTTGTGGTATCCTACTGTGTTTCCTCTTTTGATATCACAAGTTTGTTAGTAATGATTACAGAAATGTGAAACCTTCATCCTAAATTTCAATGCTCATGCTGAATCATGGCTGTTTACCTTACTAACAACACTACATTCTTGTAATAACACACAGATGAAAGATCAGTATATAACCCCCCCCATACTACTGTCATCTGAATTATAATTGCATTTTCTGTATGCCTGATGATGACAAGCTGGTTGGGAGAAATCAGAACCTTTCATGCATTTTTAAATTCACTGTTGAAATCCCATGAAAATGTATGAAAGTGGACCTTGCCTTCATGATGACACACAGCACTACAGTTTTGTAATGCACTTCCAGTCACACAAGTTGAATTAGTCTGCATAATCCTGACAGGCTGTACTTATTGATTCCTGTGGGGCACAGAAGATCTACTCCTGTAAATAGCTCATAACTGGGTTGAGCTGTCACAACTGGCAGTCAGGATGAATGATGTGATCAGTACAATTAACTATTTGCTGTTGAGAAAGAAGTACATGTGAAAAGTATCAAGCTATTTGCTCTGATAAACAGCTCCTTACAATTCAGTTTCAGATTTGAAAAATTAAGAATGTTTCTCTTAAAGGTGGGATTTACACAGGAAAATGTATTTTTCAGTGCTTGATAAGTTGGATTTGAGTATCTGCTCAAAATTAAGAATATGCTTTAAACAGACCTACACTAAAGGTATCCCATGTGTAGATATTCTGTTCCAGTGAAAATATCTTTGATGGATGATTTCTTTTGGTGACAGGAAAATGCCAAAGAGGGAAAGGGGTTAATCTCAAGAAAGCACAAAGAATTAATCCATGAAAACACTCGAACAGCAGCAGTGTCTGTCTCTTGCAAAGGATAATTAAATCTATTGTCAGCGTCTCTAAGGTAGACACACAAGTCAGTGTATAATTGAAGACTTAAAAATGAAATATGAAACATGAGAGCCAGAATTAAAAACCTTGAACTGTATTTCGTTGTTTTAGTACTTCAGATACAAATAGAATTATAGAATAGTTTGAGTTGGGAGGTGCCTTTAAAGGTCATTTAATGCAACCCCTCTGCAATAAGGAGGAACATCTTCAATCAGATGAGGTTGTTCAAAGCCATGTCCAACCTGACCTTGAATATTACCAAGAATGGGGTGTCTAACACCTCTCTGGACAACCTGTTCCAGTGTTTCGCCACCCTCATAGTAAATACTTAATAAGGAAAAAGCGCTATTACAACTTTCTGGGCAAGATTCTGATGGAGTGTTTGAGAGAGAATCTCAGATCTCACGTCCACCAAAATACTAAGAGCTGCATATAAGTAATCACATGTAAAAACGTTGTCACAAACAGTATGGGCTGTTTCTTGATACACCCTGAGGCAGGAAGCTTCACAGAGTTTTATACTTTTGTCAAGATACGGGAAAAATGTGCACTTCGCTTGGGAGTCAGGAAAGGGAAGGAGGGAGAGTGGGATATTTGTGTATGCTTGAAAAAGCCCTGGACATTTAATGAGAAAATCCCTTAGTAAACAGTACATTTCTGATTTACGTTTTAGTAACAAATGCTGTATAGGTAGGTGAGGGGCATAATAAGGGGCCTTGAGAAACTTGCTTTTAATTCTCAGGGCTTCTTTTCAGGATAAAAGAAGTACCCTTGTTCTTAAAGTTCAGCAAATGCTTAAGCCTTTGACTGCACTAAAGCTTTTATCAAAATTGTGGTGTACCTCAGGTTATATCCAAGCTTGTGCATATTGCATACACCTAGTACAAGGTAAAAAACATCCTTGAAAAGTACTTTCAGTTTTTCAGGTGTTGTAATTGCTTACTGACCAGCTTAGTGTAATACACAGGAGCTGAATGCAGAGATATCACTACAAGCAGCCAGCTTGGGAAATTTGTCCCATGATTCTTAAGAGCACTGGCATTAAAGACCTCTTACAATGAAGGCCAGAGAATCTGCCCAAAGATAGCTCAGTGCTGGTTGCATCCAAGTGCTTTGCTGTGGCTGCAGGAGTAACGCAGGGAGTTTTGTGTCTGCCTTAATTGAGCTAGAGGCTTCAGAAAAACCCCTACCATGTCATATGGAGCTTGACAAAAATGACAAAGAGAAGCTGGAAAAAGCAACAGGAGAGGTCTTTGCAAGTTGTGTGTATATATATATATATACACACACATCAAATTGTTGCAAACCAAAACTCTTGATAAAAACAGCTGCTTGCAAGTGGCTCTGGAGAGCTGGCGGAGACAGAGACACCTGGGGTTGATGTAGATCAGGTGTGGGCTGTATGGGAAGTGTTTTGATTTTGGCTCACCTGCTTTCTCTTCCTGTCTTGCTTTGCCTGTGCTCTTACCTGGCACAGATAAAACATTAGAACAAGTCAAAACACAGCCTCTTTGTTTTGCTGACTTTTTTTCCCCCACTTTCTAAGCTAGAATTTTAAATGTCAGCTTTTCAAAATGTGGCATTTTCAGAGGTGTGTTATAGCCTGGATCTTACTCAATGGAAAATGTATTTCCAGTTCAAAGGGTTCTAAAACAAAACAGGAAAGGCCAAGACAAGTGAAAAAGACTGAGGGAACAGCAGCTGAAGCTCTTCTCTAATTAGATTTTTGGTTGTTTCTGTCAGCATCTTTTCTCCCTAGGGAATTTGAAAGAAAAATTGAAATCTAAAGCTTGCATGCCTTAGAAATGGCTGCTTTCTCTGACTGCACCTGTAGACACCATGGCTGTCATGGCTATGGACAAAACAATGACAGGATTAAAAAACATTCATTAGAGCATAGATTTTGTCACTTGCAGGAATAGGGTAATTCTAAAATAGCCTGTCATCCTTTTCATATTCCTCTGCTGCCTCAGATATGTGGAAGAATATTCAAAACTTGGAACAAACTTCAGCTGCACGATCTCAAATACTCTCAGAGATGACAAAGCCTGCAGGGTCACTATGGTGGTAGTTTTAACCATGTGAGCAGCTTTTGTCCCAGCAGTATGGCTTTACTGTTCAAAGACATCATCTCTTTTTTTAGTAAGAAAAGATGACTGAAACCCTAGTGATGATGGACCTAGAGGCATTGGGAGATTATCTAAGGCTACTTCAGAGATCCCTGTATCTGGTGTGAGTCCAGCACTGGACTTGAGAGAATATAGTCCTTCTGTGAAATGAGTTCAGAGCTGAGGAGCTCATGTGTGTTCTCTTCTGGCTATGGAAGCATATCCCATTGGATGGCTTCTGTTGGCTCCGTCAAACAGGCAGGAGTGCCCAAAGCACTGCATCATTCTTGAACCTGCACATCTTCTTTCAGATAACTCAGGTCAACAAAGGACATAACTCCATGCTTAAGACCATTTCCTGTGCCACACCTTCAGTCTGGGATCCTCCAGAACAAAGCAACGTAGTTATTTTTGTGTCATCTATCTAAAAGCAACAGAGCTTCCAGCATAGTGCCAGGGCAGTGTAACAACTACAACTTCAGTCTACACAAAAAGATCATCTGGGAAAATTTGTCGCTCTTGCCATCCCTGGGTATAGCTCTGCTCCTCCTGCTTCCCATTCAGGGAAGGCTACAATATTTCTGGCTTCACAAGTTAAAAAAGACTGAGAGAACATGAGGAATATAAAGCTTCTGTTACTATTCCCTCCTATGGTCACATGCATTCGCATACCTCTTTTCTGATCTGGAAACCTGCCTGATCCCAGCCATTTACATGGGTACCTTTCATTCCACTCGGGAATCTAGAGGACTGTTTCTCCCTCAAAGAAAAAGAGGGGGGAAAAAAGAAAAGAAGAGGAAACAAAACCAAAGTAAATGAAATGTCCTTTCAGCCAATTTTATGAACTTCCCTCAGCTATTAATTTTCCAGCATTCCAGACAGTGGCTGCTGCTTCTGTGTGCCAGGCTGTGGAGTGAGCTGCTCCACAGCAATAGCCAGCAGCTGTGAACATAGCCAGCATAAGCCTCCTGCAGAGTCACTGAGGGGGACTTCCTTAAGGAGTGAGAATGTTTGAAGGTAAGACAATGCATCTTACATGACAGGGATCTTTAGCAGCCATGGTTGTTTGACAGGTCAATGTAGGCTGTGTAACCCAGGAGAAGGAGTCAGATCCCCCAGTCCCCCTGATGATTGGGAAAACAGGGCTACAGCCCACACCTTGGAGGACAAGGCGGGTCACTTTCTTTCCGCTGACTACTGAGCAAGTTGATAAGGGGACCACCTTTCCTCTGGTAGCATCAAACCTTGTTACTGTCCTCTGGTTGGTCTCAGTTGTCTCACTGATCCAGTCTTTGAGAAGTAAAGCAGAGTCTGTTTCGATCCTTTCTCTGTCACTACAGGGAGATCTCCAGAGATCACTCATTCAGGTGGATTTTGGAGACGGCATTGCTGTGTCATATGCCAATCTCAGCTCAACAGAAGATGGGATCAAGCATGTCTACCAGAACGTGGGCATATTCCGAGTGACTGTGCTGGTGGAAAACAGTCTGGGTTCTGACAACGCTGTCCTCTACCTGCACGTAACGTGTATGTATGTTCATACTCGTTGTTGGCTTTTGTCATTCTTTAGAAAATCATTACTTGTAGTTAGAGATGACATTTGGGATTTTGCAGCTGGGTTCAGAGTGATGGGTTATGATGGGTTTGTCTGTCCTCCAGACAGACTGATGATTCCAGATTGAGAGTAATCACAGATTCATTAATGTTGGAAAAGACCTCTGAGATCACTGAGTCTAACCATCAACTTTTGCTTTTTAAATTTTATCCCACTGCTAATTTCGGGTATTCTAAACTGGTACACCTCAAAGGACTGTCCATTGCTTTCTGAAATGCACTTTTATTAGCTAGTTTACACTTCCAGAACAACAAAGACATACAGGGATCTTTAATCACTTTTAAAAGCCTTGTATCTTACTCTGTACATGTGTTTTGCCCTCTAATGAAATACATCTACCCCTGGGATGGAAACCAGTTCTTTTCAGTCTTTCTGTTGTCATAGGAACCAAAATCTTTGTATTAAATAGTATTGCAAGAAAAAATATGATCTTCACATTGCTTTACTGCTGTCCTTTTTAACATTTTTATACGTCTTCAGACTGTGATTTACAACTGAAATGTATCTCAAGTTCTTGGATAAAACCAACATTGTATTTTTTCATATTTATTCTAGCACATAATGATGAACCCAAAGGGTCAATCTATTTATTGATATTTTGTAACATTCCTAATGTTGTTTGGGAATTTTCTTTTTACAGTGGAGCCTTTTTGTTTATTATTTATGTTTGCAGCTCTGTGCCTCTGTGCCAGATTAACTGAGGAAAAAAAATTCCAAAACGTGAACTTATGTTTACAGAAATACTACTTACCCTCTACCAAATTGACTGCATATGTTGTCTAGATAATTTAGCACGTTCCATACAGTTTAACTGTAATTTTGAAGTTAGTTCATATAGCGTGAAAGCAGCTGCCTCTCCAGGGGAAGAAGGCAGCTCTTTAAGGGTGCGCCATCGTATCCACAGGTGGGAGCAGTGGGAGGTGTGGCTGTGGGAGATGCGATTTTTATGAAGGAGCACTAGAGAAGCATCTCCTTGCATGTCTCCCTTTAAAAACACCTTCGGTGGGCAGGTGTCCAGCCTTCACTCACTCATAGCATCTTACTGCTCTATAGCTGTTCTAATTCATTTTCTTGAGGCATTGAAGGCTTATGAGCCATTTTGACTGTTTAGCGGTACAAGGAATAAACAATATTCTGATTCATTTGTGTGACTTAGCAGCTGACAGTTTATGCTTTTGTGTTTTGCATAGGTAATGCCAGCACAGGACTTAAATACTGAGTGATCATTGCAGCCAGGCCCAGATTATATTTTCCTGAATCCCTGGAGAAATGACAGCTCTAAGGGATAAGTCTCACCTTTCTCTCCATGACAGGAATTAGTGACTTCAAAATAGGCTACAAATGAGCATGGTGCCACTCAGACTAGCCATAGACCTGCTGAGGACAGGGATGTGCAGTAAATCCAGCCCCCTCCAGAGTCTAACACACTGATCCACAAAAGCTTCTAAATCCTATTTGAATACTTGCGTTGCCACTCAGCTCTCTGCTGAGTCTTCTCCTTGGGGGGGGGTGAGTTTGGCCTTTGGGGAGTTTTGTAAAAATACCTGTCCTGAATATAGACACATACACTGTATTGCTAAGATCCATGGGAAAGCAATGTGGAGCCTGAACATCCAGAGTTTCAGGAAAGACTACAAACTGAGTGATCCCTAGTTACAGTGTTAATACATGGGTGTCTGCAGTCAGATCTGGGCCTTCCAGCACCCTTCCCTACTGGTGGCCAACAGTCTTGCTGCGGGGAAAAACTGCAGGTGCTGAAACATCAGTGCTTGTGATCTCAAAGACAAGAGTAAAGCCTTCATCCCATGCCCTCCTCATCCTACTGCAACCACATGGCCAGTGCACAGAAGCAGTGCCTCTGCTGCAGTTGGTCCAGGGATCCAGAAGCGCAAGTTACTGTGAGGTAGGAGCATTTTGAGTTTAATGGACAGTATGGACTGCAGTATGCAAACTTCTCCAGCCAACAGGCCACCTCTAAACTGCCCTGACATGTCAAAATTTTCTCCTGGAAGGTTAGTTATGCATTTGCCTGGATGCTTCAGGTTAACATCACCTTTGCAAGTGAGCCTTTTGAGAAGCGTCTCCCTTTCTGTTGTCTGGGACTTGTACACAGATTTTTTCCTGGGGCAGGTGAAGGTCTGTAGCCTCCATGACCCTGCATGAAACTCGGAAATGAATTTTCTTGAATCCTCTTCAAACTTGCCTGCGTGAAAGCAGTCTTCTACTAAGCTGAGGGCCAATCCAGAGTGATCTATCCCCATCTGCTGGCCAGATAACAGTTCAGCATGACCCAAGTGTTCAGAAAAAGAGGCACAACTGGGTTGCATGAGCCATTCTTTCATGTTCTTTCCTAGCCAGCATATAAGTGAAGGTCCGAGAAGGTGCTGGGCACTCTCTGCTGTGCAGGATCATTTGAGATCTATTCAGAGCAGCGATGCAGTTGTGTTGGAGTGTATCAGACTCTTTGTGGGCTCCTTTGTCACAGCTGTCACTGCATCCAGTGTTAGGAAATGTGTTCCACTGTGGGGTTGTGCTGACACTGGGCATTTGACAAACATCCCAAAGGATACCAGATATTTAGCTAAGGAAATTGCTGTTTATCAGGTCTTAGGGTCTTGTTGAAAGCAGGCACAGTCTAGTCATGGAAATGGATCTAAGCAGGGGGATACCATTAAAATCATAAGGATGAAATTGTGGCTTCTTGTGAATTATCAAGTGGTGACTGCTGCTTAGAAAATGGAAATGAGTCATGGTCTGATTATAGAAGGCTTTGTTTAGCATGATCATGGATAACTCTTACTTGGCCTGCTTTAGGTTAAGCAGCAACTGTGTGTCCAGCCCAGAGATAGATGCATTTCAGTAATAAATCAAGAACACTGGTCCTTATTCTGGCATTGTTTATACAATCCACTTTGGGAGATTTTTACTCTCTCTACCTATTGTGCTATACAGGATGCTCGCTCCAGAGTGTGGTGCTCCTTTAGGCTGAAAAGCAAAGTCTAGGTGATGATTCATGCCTGGAATATATCCTTAAAGATCCTGCCCTGAAATGTCTAAAATGCTCTAGCTCAAATCCACAGGAACAATTCAAGGCTGTGGCTGTGGTTCTCATCACTGTGTAGCTCACAGATGTAGGAAGTGTAGATGTGGCCTTTGTTTTTTTAAGAAACCCATGTCCCCATGTCACCTGGGTTTTCTTTCTTTTTCTTTCTCTATCACTCAGGACAATTGATTTTTCCTCTTACTGAACAGTCAGAAGACATTTTGAAAAATAATCTATAGGACAAGATTTAACAACAAAGTTCCATCTGTCTCCAGAAATTGGGAAATGTGTAACCCTGGACATAATGTCACTTGTCGAATGAATTATGTTCTGTTTATACTGAAGAAATAAAAGAGTTTATTGATGAGAAGGTGGGAATATAAGGTAACATTAACATGCAGGCACTCAGTGAATAGCTGTCTTCAGAGAGAGTTTCTGCTGAAGTTCACCAAATCAGCTGTTTTCATCAGCAGAGATGCTTTGTGTCCACTGAAGCCGTTTGTCCTGCACATTTTTATGTCTTCCCAGTGAAGGCCATACTCACAACAGGGCTCTGCCACTTGTATAAGTCACATAAGCTCCTGATTATATGACATTCGTGCAGTAGAGAGTCCCAGTTTTTCAGGTACAGGGGCAGCTCCTGTTCTCTCAGGAACAGACTTAAGCCTGCCTCTCTTGAAATGGTGCCAAACAAAAACATTGTCATGTCCCACAGTGATCTGGAAGACTTTTCTTCCCTAAACCATTGGTATTCCTCCCAGGATGACATTTCAGGTGGAGGGAGGACTCACCTGCTGCTTCTGTCTCTGCAGGCCCCTTGGAGCATGTTCACTTGTCTCTGCCCTTTGTCACCACGAAGAACAAGGAGATCAACGCCACAGCAGTACTGTGGCCAAGCCAAGTGGGAACACTCACTTATGTCTGGTGGTTTGGGAACAACACAGAGGTTTGTATTCCTGATTGACTGAGATCAAAATAATCCTGGAGGAGCTCTCTGAAGAGGGAGGGAAAGAGGGATCTGGGAATGCTTCTATGTAGTTACACATGGAAGAAAATTATAAACCAAAGAGCAAGATACTAATGGTTCTTTCAGGTACCAACATTGAAATGTAAGTAGTGCTTTGTGTTTTTGTAGGGTCTATTGTCATTTCATGCAAGTTGCCAATAGCTTTCTTCCTGCGTTACCTCCAAGGGGAACATAATTAACCAAAAATCTGGAATATTTTCTAGCCTGTTTTTCTTCACCCTCCCTTCTTCAGTAACAAGAAGATAAAAAATGCAAGGGTTTTGGTGGGGTTTTTTTTAGGAAAATAACCTGTCATACTGAAGCTGGTTTTATATCTCAAACTGACTTTACACAGCCCTAGAGTTTAAACCTCATTTCTCTGGTGACTAACAAGGGAAGAGACTGCCATCAGTTCTCTGCTTCCCCTTAAATATGCTGAACCAAATCCTGAGCCCCAGCACTCTACTAAACCACATGTGCAAAAATACCTTATTACCATGTGCTGTGGGTGGATGAAATGGTTCCCAACACACCTCTGCCTCTGGGCTCTGCTCAGATATGAGAGTATCATCCATCACGTTCTGCTGCTTCTGTGCTTGCAGTCTTGGTAAATCTGCACAGACGTTATAGCTGTTACTTCACGTCTCTTTGTGGCTGAAGTACCCAGAAACCCTAATTAGTTGCTGAGGGGAGAGATTCTTGTGGATTTTGTAGAGCCAAGAGGGACTTTCATAACCATATGTGGTTATCTTCCACATAACGCAGGTTGGAGAGTTTCATCAGTACCTTCTGCTTTATTTAACTGTTTGTGATTAAAGCAGAACCTGACTTCTTGTTGTTGTTTTGTGTTAATAATTTTCCTCAGATGATGAAGGATTCACTGCTTCTCCCGCTGACCCTCTCCCCCAACTATTTCCCCACAGCTAATTATCCTGAGCTTTGAAGACATGCACTGTGTTTGTAATCTGAATTTTTCTAGTCTCGGATTCAAGCTGTTGGATCTTGTTATGCCTTTTTGTGTAGATTAAAGAACACTCTCTTCTATAAGCAATCATCTCCCCCTAGAGGTGCTTACAGGCTGTGATTGTCACCTCTTAACCTTCCCTCTGATCTCCTAAGCTCGTAAGTGATCAGAGTTGGTCTAATTCTGTTCTCATTGAAGTGAGAGTTTTACTACAGACCACAATGGCAACAGTTTGACTTAATACTGGGTGCTTTGAAGATCTCACCCAGAGTTCACTAGTAAGTGAAAGCAGAAGTTAGGGCTCTGCTGAAAGAGAACACAACTCATTCATAAACCAGTTGCATAGTCCTCTCAAGCACCACCACTTACCCAAAGTGGTATCTCCATGTCTACGAATAACATGGGACAAGAACTGAGAAATCTTAATTTGGCTGGTTCTGTGACAACCTCCTTGAGTCACTTTAAACAAAGCGCACTAGATCTGGGAAAGGAGTGTGGTACCTGAGGGGTGATTCTTGCAGGTCCTTATACTGGGATCTGGACCTCTTGGGAGTGAGCAAAGATGGGGGTTTTAACACAGGATCCAGAACAACCAACGTGCTAAGTGGAAAGGAAATACTGGAATCTTAAAACTGAGCTCCCTTGGAAATTATAGATATTCCTGTCTGGGATTCCTGTGCTTTCTCTAGAAAATTAGCTCGCATGTCACAGGATCCTACCTCAGTCTAAAGTGTCAAGTCTGGAACTAAGTCCCCAAACCATCCCAATAAGCTAGAGAGTCAAACTCGTTTTTGCTTTTACTTTTCAGCCAACTTAATTTTGCTTTTCATGATGTATTTGCAGCCACTGATCACATTGGAAGGGAGCATCACATTCACATTTTCTGTGGAAGGGATGAACACCATCACCGTTCAGGTCTCAGCAGGAAACACCATTCTTCAGGACACGAAGACTGTTGCAGTGTATGGTGAGTTCTTCCCCTTTCATTTCACATAGGATTCTCCATAGTCAACAGCTAGAGATCCAGGATAGCTGGTAGCACCAAGAGGTCTTTAGGATTATAAGTTCAGTTCCAGTGTTATCAGTTCAGCGTAGTATCTCTGAGGGCCACTGACTGACATGATTGCAAACATTGATCTGCTTCTCAGACCCATCTGCATCTGCTCTTTCACTATTTGATCATCCTACATGACTGTCAAAATGTTAGTTTGTTTTGCAAGCTGATTTTCCCCCTTCTTGGCCAGTAGAAGCCTCTTAACTCACACAAAAGCTGCTCAGCTTGAAAGATAAATCAATGCTGTGTGCTGTATTTCTGCACAGAAATCTACTGGTTTGACCTTGTGCTCATGCCTTGGAAGCAGTTAGGGCACGCAAATAACAAATAGTGTAGATGGAGCCTAAAAACAACCAGGAAATCCAGTTTTATCTGTTTGTGGTAAGCATGGCGATCAATGTGGGCATCTCTGTTAACAGCAACAGAGATGAATTACATTTTCCGAGGGTGGTCCTCTGCCCGTGTTTATCCCTGTGCCCTTCCAGTTAAGATTTCTAGTGTTTGGGGCATGTCTATGAGAGTACAATCACAGCTTCCCTCACAGCACGTGCCTGCTCCAGGAGTCAGCATGAAGGGAACATGACATGTACATTCCCAACACAGCTCCCTTTGCAGTGCTATTCATCCGCTCAAGCAAGGACTGATCACCTCTTGCATTTCCATGACACTCAAGTAGTCAGTCTCTCGGATTCTCCGGATCTCTCAGTGAGTCTCTCAGCCACACTGTTGGATTCCCTGACGGTCTGTGCATCCTCTGCAGATTGATTAATCTAAGCATGAGCTGCAGCAGGTTTCACTAGGTACTGACCCTTCATTTTGCAATAGGGCATTTCGCAGTCTTTTTCCCAACCGTGTCATTGTATCTACAGAGAAATTTCGGTCCCTGAGGTTATCATTCTCTCCAAACCTTGATGACTACAACCCAGATATCCCAGAGTGGAGAAGGGACATCAGCAGAGTAGTCAAGAGAGCTCTGGTGGAGGTAAGCTGTGTGCATAACCTGTGTTACAGTGGTTCTAATTTCTGCTTGTTCCTTCATTAAGGCTGGATTAGCTGTTCTCTCAAGGTGTCTTTTGGTCCTACCAACCAGAAAAGGAGAACAGACTAGTGTTTGAGACCAGCATCGTACATTTTTGATACATGAAATTATCTCATCCTATGACAACCTAGTGCTCAGCCAGCCTCCAATGTAAAGTAGTGCTCTTCTAATGGAATTACAAATATGCTTTAGAAAACTTAAGAGACCAAAAAGAAAACAATTTTACTATGTAGAAGAGCACCACAGAAAAGTACTTTATGTCTTTATATAGCATGTGGCTCACAGGTCAGGGTTGGTTATGATTTTCCCATCAATGGCACAGAGAAGCTCTGAAATTCCTTCCTTAGTTATGGAACAGAGTGTCATAAAAATATTGTAGTGTGGCTGAAGATTTGGATTTCAAACTGAGAAGCTATGAAAAGTTAGAAGAGATAGCTGGGGTTTATCATATCAGTGGAAAAATAGTGAAAGGAGCTGTTTGAAACAGGGTTTCTGCTTTTTTAAAAAAATAAAGATACTCAGATGATGAAAGTATATAAGTATTGTAGATGTTATTAGCAAGCTAATATGTACACTTGTTGCAACATCTGTGCAAAAAGTCTAGAAAAACACTGTGCTCCTATCAGGTGCACACAAACTTGTTTGGATTGTTTCTGAGACTTTTTTTCAAAGATTTCCTCAAAAGACAGGAGGAGAAGAGGAAAGGGGGGGAAAGGGCATTTTTCTGGATCTTGTGAGCTTGTTCTTTTGACATATTTATGTCTGTATCAAGTATTCAAGGATCCATTTATTTTCAGGATGAATTTTCAGAATATAGACAACTCAATAAAAAAAAAATCAAACCAGAAAAAAAGAGAAGAATTATAAAACCACAGTAACAAGGCTACATTCCAAAAGCAGAGCAGTGAAAACAGTCTTTTTGTTGTTTGAGTAAAATAATAATAAAAAAAAATTGATAGTTAATTATCCCTCTATATATAGCTAAATGATTCACCTTAACAAGCCTGTGTGAGAAGTTCCTGTAAAAGTTGAACCCAATAGATTTCTATGGCAATTAAGTAAACTGTGTAAAAATGTGTTGAATAACTAAATAATTCAATAGGAAATTATAGCTGTGCTATAGAATTTTTATGAACTTTTATTAAACTATTACGTTCTTATTACAGAATACCACAGACTTGGATAAAAATTCTGCATATGAAATTATAGTTCTGTACTAAAATCTACTCTTCTCTCTAAGTTGGGATAATTTCATATTATCACAAAATATCCTATTTTGTGTTATGATCATAATTATTTGCTCACATCATTGATTTCCTGAGTCCTGCCTCCCACTTCTGAAGAAAAGTAATTCCCAGCCTCTGAAAATGAAAGCTTTCCATTAAGTGGTAATACTTTATCTTTTTCTTGACATGTTAAAGCAACCTGTTAGGCAAGCAAAAATAATGCAAGCCCTGACTCCACAGAATACTTGGAAAGAATATGAGAGAACTTTATATATTTATAGGGTTGGGGTTTTTTTTTCTAAATCCACATTAAGAACAACAAAAAAATATCCCCAAAAAAACAAAACCAAAAGAAAAAAAAAAAAAGGGGGAGGCAACAAAGCCATGTGCTTTTCCTTGGTATGTGATGGAGGGTTCCCTTTTTTCAGAGCTCCACAGGGTTTCCCTGGGCTGTCAGTAGTCACAGTTGGGTTATCCCCAGAATTAGCTCAGGAAATGGTGATCTGTAATCAGTTTTGCTGACTCCTTGTCCTCCATCCCCCATTTCCTTCAGTGAGCACCTCCAAGTCTTTACTCCTGAACCAAGAGAGAAGAATTCATGAGATTTATGTCCAACTAATGCCCAAGAGGCTCACGAGTCCTTATGCAGGGGAACTTCTGCAGTGCCTCCAGCTGCCCTGATCTGTCCTCATCTCTGAGGGCCCTTTTTTTCCCCTTTTAAATGTGACCTACTAAATTCAACACTTGAAAACTTAGGTTTAAGTCAAGACCTTGAGATTTAAGTGCATTTGCTGGATAATTCACAACACAGAGAGGCAATAGAGGAAGATTCATTAAATCCTGTTCCTCCTTTTTTTGGCTAACTTCCTGAGGGTCAAACCAGGTCCTTTTCTGGGTAATAATGCCACAATCTGATTGTGTAGTATCATGGTAACATCAACTAAAACCCATGACCAGAGATGACCCTGGTAGATGCACATGGGTACTTTTTTTCTGAATTTTGTCTTTTATGTCAAAATTAGGGAGACTTAAGTTCTAACTTAGGATTTTCAGCCAAAAAGACAAAACCAAAAAAAATCAACAATGTGAATGTGTTTGGCTTTTGGAACTATATGCAACTTACTTAAGAGCTCCTTTTAGCTTCTCTGGTTATTGCTTTAGAACCCTGCACATTTTACTGGAAAGCAATGTAAAATATCTCAGATCAGGAAATTATTAATTCCCAACTTTTTTACCTGCAGTGGATTTTAAGAAAATTCTCTCCTTTGTACTAGATATCCCCGACCTCATCTGCATTATTGCTATGATGCCTTAACAAAGAAAGTCTCAGCATTTAGTGCCATCCACACTGTTTATCTGTCCATTATGTGTCTGTGTATCAGGCCACAGGTATTCCAAGCAAGCATGCCCTGGTCGCAGTGCTCCCTGGTCTGCCCACATCTGCTGAACTCTTCATTTTACCATATCAAGATGCCACAGGAGAGAAAAAAAGAACAGCAGCAGACCTGGAGCAGGTATTGTGTCCACTGCTTGTAGAAGTGTATGTTTATGCATTTTTATATATATATATGTGTGTGTGTGTATGTATGTATATGGGATTTGCAAGACTAGTTAGAATCAGTAATCATGATAGAAATGCATCTAATTCACTGGGGTAGGTGTTACATCCTGGGTTTTTTTGTTTGGTTGTGGTTTTTTTTTCCTTTTTAGTGTTTTTTTGGTGGTAGTGGGGGGGGTGGTTTCTCCCCAACACTGGAAACAGGATTTGGAGCTGTATTTAGGAGTTTAAAGTTCCATTTGCATTCTCTAAGTAATGTCAATTTGGCATAAATTTGTATGATGTCATGTGTCTCCCTTAGATGTCCTGTTGTACTTCATGGAAGCAGGACGAAAGCAGGAAGATTAGGGGATGATTCCTGACAACATGAACAGTTTGTGAGGCTGTCAGGAGTCTAGAAAGCACTGGAGGACAGAGCTGACTGATGAACTGGGCAGTTCAGAACTTCAATAATTTAAGGCACAGGAAGGGTGTTGGACTATCTGCCTGCCCTCTTCATCATGCAGGCAGTGGGGTTGAGCCACTATGGATTTTTTTCTCTGTGCAAGACTGAAACAGGCTGTCACAAATGAAGGACTGTATCTCCTTACAGACTTAAAAGGTCCTACCTACCAGATAGAACCTTTTGTGCTGGGCAAAAGTCCTGAAATACCATATAATCATGGAATTACTAAGTTTGTAAAAGACCTCTAAGATTATCAAGGCCAGTTGATAACCTAACATTGCCATGTTCACCACCTATCTCCCCATGTCTCATAGTTCCTTTGCTATCTCTCAGTTTATTACTTTAGATTCTGGGGGCAAAGATGACTAGTCCTGAGGGAACTCCCACTGTACCTCTGCCTCTCCATGGCTCATGTCTTGTCCATGGCTCAAGCTTTATTAACTTAGCTGTGGGCCTCGAACCACTAAGTCACCCATTCTTAAACTTCCCCTTGCTCAGCATCCTTAGTTGTCATCTTTTTTTTGACAAATCACTTTCCTCTGTGATTTTCAGCACCCAAGTAATAAACAAAAGATATGGAGATTTACTGCTCTGCAAAATCTTTCCTTCTTTTTCTCCTTCATCCCCTTTCTCCTTTCCTCCTTCACAAATCAGCAAAGAAGCCAGTCCATAAACTTTCAAATTTACATCCAACTCACCTCCCCTCTAATACTGAGCAGCTTACTCTATTTCTTCCTTTCTTTATACCTCTCTTTTTCCCTCCTGTAAAAAGTCTTTGTGGCAGTGAAGCAAGAAAACCCTGGCAGTGCTCTCATGACCCTTTTTATGGACAAAAAGAAATGTAATTTTCAGTGTAACTCCATCAATTTGTCTGGCATACTGCAGGGTCCAAATGGTAGCTTTTGGAGGAGAGGGAACTATTTGCCATTTGCAGCCAGCTGTTTCTTGTGAAGAGATCTCTTCATCCTTCAGGATGGTCAGAATGTTTTTCTTACTGGTCTGTGGGTACTGCATTCCCTTCCTTGTTACTCCAGAAAAGGATGGCATCCTTCTCAGTGAAAAAGCTGCCTGAGGGCCACAAAAGTTGTCTCTGCCCTCCACTCTGAAGCCTATTCTGATACTGTTTCTATTTTGTCATCCATTTTGCCTGTGACCCTTTAGTATCCCTTTCCTAAAACGTTTCAGGGCTCATTCAGCAGCCTTTCCGTGTGCCTGAAGTCCCTGGCATGAGTACTGGGAGCAGATGTTTTTGATGACTACGGCTTAAGTTGCTTCCGAGGTACTTACAATGCATAGCATTCTTTTCTGGTAGGAATAGAAACCTGTGTTCATGAGCAAGGAACAAGGTATTCAAAGGCACGTATACGAGTTTGTGTGTTTGCAGGTGCACACCCAAAGGAGTTACCATCCTGAATTATTTTTTATAATTTGGAAGAGAAACTGAAGTGTGTGGGTTAAAAATGGAAATAGTTTGCACAAACACTGCAATGGAATAAAGTTTCTTAAGGAAGCACTTAGTTATTTAGGTTCCTTTTTTCGTGGTGTCTTATCACATATGGAAGCAGATCTCTAAACCTGAGACACAGTGAGCCTGTCCAGAGACAGAGTGACAAATCATTTCTTTCCCTAGAAGACCTGCTGGAAGACCAAGGCAGAGAAAACCTAACTCATTCTCAAAATCAAAAGTTGATGAAAGTGGGTGAAATGCAACAGAAGGGCATGAAACCCACCATGCACACTGTAGGCACAGATTTACCAGGAGAATGAAGTGTGCTGTAGCCCCCTCCTTCCCTTCCCCTCTTGTTGGAACATCCTAAGGTCAGCATGTATAGTTGCAGTCATATGAGAGAGACGTGGTGATACAGCCCTGAATCCCCTGTATTCACATGCCGGGTACCAGAACAGACTGCAGGGACACTCTGTGTCCTGGTGCTCTGTTCATCCAAGCAGGGCTTGAAATGGACAAGCCATGTAACTCATGTGGGCAGCGCATGCTAGCTTTTGTTAGCTAAAACAAGCAAGGCTAAGGACAGCTGATGGAGTGGGAGGAAGGGAGAAGTGACAGAGATGGTAGCTGAAGAGAGAATTTTAACTACATCTCCTCATATGAAGCTCCTGAAGTTGCTGCAGGCCATGTCTGTCACAGAGAACCTGTGAGGATTTGGGGTGACTTGCTGAACTGAGCTGTATTTCATCACCTCAGCTAGGCCATTGTTCTGTCATGGGTAACAGTGAAGGATATATGTGATTTCATGGACTTTCAAATTTACAAGTAAATCTGATACATATCTAAAGACCAGAAGGGCTTACTTTTTTGTTGTTTCCTCTTGAGACAGATTAAGCTCATCTGTTTTTATCTGGTTCATATTCATTTGGCTTTGTAAGCACAACTTTAAGTTTCTCTGTCCAGCCACTCTGCTCTCTAGGTACATAATTCCATTGACTTCAGAGACAATTAGATGTCCATTATCCCTTGAAAATCTAGGTATTAGTTTCCCATTTGTCGGAGACAATAATACTCCTCTGTGCCATATTTTATAAATGTAAACAAGAGCAAGCCGTGAATTTTGGGGTACAGTAGTAGTGAGACTGTGGAAGTGCATCACACTTGACAAACAAACTTACATTTCCATGCAGTTTTCTATTATGGTGATGCATTTGTGTCTCACACACTTGTTGAGACTGTGGTTAGATGGTAGATGTCATTTTCTCCTTGACTTGATGTACCACTCACAAAATTATTTTTTGTGCAAACAGAGTACCAATTACTGTCATCTCTGTTTGCACATTACATTTAGAAATATGAACTCTGCATTCCTGATATTTTCCATGGGAGACTAAAATACCTTTAAAAAATTTTATCTGCTCTTGATAGCTGAAAAAAACAAACTACTCCATGTGAGTCTGGGGAAGTTTTCTCACTATGCAACATGGGACAATTCCACCTAAAACATAAATACAGAAAAAAGTGCTTGATCCACTTCACTTTCTCTAGTCAGTGTAAACTTACTCTTCACAGCTTCCTAAAAATCCAAAGGCCTTTTCATCCTGCAGAATCCCAAAACACATTCACAAAATCTAGTATGTATGACCAGAATGTTGTGACTTTCCTTTTTTTTTTTTTTNTAATTGGGTCACTTGTTTCCCCTGCTTCATTTCACATTAACTGAGGACAGACTACCACCTGACTTAAAAATGTAGAAATAATTGGCAGTTGTAAAATGCTGCTGTTTGGTGTGCCTATTATGACTGCAACAGCACCGAAATATTCCAGATCTTGCAAAAACAGCCACACAGGATTGCCATTGGACACTTGGGCTGGCATGCAGTTGTTATAGCACCTTCGTGGATGGGCTTGGTGAATGTGATTATTACAGAATTCAGATCTGCCACTTCAAAAACACGGAATTCTTTCCCTTCATCGAAGGGAGAATCTTTAATTAATAACATTTCAAGAAATTTTTGAGTAATTTTTAGCACTAATCCCATGAATCCCAACATGAATGCTCGGTCAGAAAATATTCTAATTACAGTTCAATACAGGGTAGTTACAGTTACTCAGTTTATTTCAGAGTACAGTTTTACTTAATAGGAGGATGCTGAAGCATTATCTTTTCACAAATTATCTTCTCTCCACGTTGCTTGCTAGTGGATGATTTTTGTCAAACATAGCAAATGCACCTTCTGTTAGTCAGATGTAAGCAGAAGATACATGAGATGTTTTCCTATCAAGTAAAGGTCCATTTTATCCTGAATTTCCCTTTAGTTCTACATTTGCATGATTTTACCTGGCCTATTCAAAATAACCGTAAAAGCAGAAGGCAAAATAGGGTTAGGATCAACTAGTTAATGGCACCTGAGCCCATGAATCTTTTCTCTGAGAAGAGCTATCAGCAGTGTAGCAAGCGTGATGGAGACTGTGGTGAATGGCAACATCAGGTGGTTGGTGTCCAACTGTGCTCAACAGGCGGCTGTGACCAGTGCCTGTATCCATCCAAAGAGATGGGAAATGACATGGATGACTGAATATCGAATGGACAGTGATGAACTACTGAGATGAACTACCCCTAGAGAATTTAAAACCATATATACCTAGGATTCCTTCCTTAAAGCAGATTTACTAATACATCTGCTTCTTTGTAGCTGATGGAGCTTCGATCATTTTTTAGCATTTGGGTTTTCTTTGACACACCATCCTAAGCTTTAGTGTTTCAGCACATTTACTTTCAGTACTTTTCTCTAATGTATTTCAGATATGCCGATCACCAACATATTTTTAGCAACAAGATCATGACAGTGAACACCTTCAAATCTTGAAAATTGTCCTAATCAGTCCTGGAAATTAAATTCCAGGAAAAGGTTGATGCACAGAGTAAATAATCTAGTGTTTACTAGGAGAGATTTTTTAACATTTGTACCTTAGAATGAAGATCAAGTCTTCCACTGGGTACTTAGGGGATGTTGGGCCAGTATTAAGAAGTAAAGGCAGTTGGGGAGAGACTGGAATAACCTGACCCCAAAGATCTTGTACTTGGGGCTTTTTTCCTTAGCCAGCTTTTCTTGATCAACTGTTAGTGTGCTGTAAAAGAGGTTGCCTGTATCTCTTGACTTAATATCCTTGAGTTAACTCTTGCCATGTAACTATCAGCCCTCTCACCTTCTCATCTCTTGCGCAGTGTACAGAGCAACCCTAGGTTCTCAAGACTCTTTTTGATCACCTTTGTTCATCAAAAGTGGATCTTGGCTTTTATGTCCAGGTTCTCTCTGGGTTCATATCTGCTGGTCTATTCTTGTCCCAGAGTAACCTTTTTTTTGTCCTCTGCCTTGTGCTCCCACGGTATCCCTGGATACTGACAGCAGCTTGAATTTAGCATCTTTCGTTAAAAGTTCTGAAGAAATTCCTGCTGGACCCAGGAAGTCAGTGATTATGCTCTTCTCAGTGTTAAGGCAGGCAAGCTTTAGAGGCCTCATGTGCAGTAACCAAGGTTATGCAGGGCAAGTGGCACAGTTTAAAGTAATCCACACTGACTCCTGGTTCACTTTTGTAATGCTGGTTCAAGTTGCTTCCTACCAAATCAATGTGCGTAATTCTTTCCTTAGTTGTTTATTGATTTATTCAATGAATTGAATAGAAGTGTAGTGCTCATTAGTTAAGATCTTTACAGAGTATCTATAAAATTATCTAGATTCTTCGCTAGTGCATATTGGCACAGTTGAATCACATTCAATTAGTCTAAACTAATTTACACTAGAGGTTTCAGAAGTCAATAAGGGTATGGGAAAATGCCCTTCTCGTGATAATTCTGCTTCTTAGTGCACATGGTTCTTTTACAGTCCTAATTCTGACAAAATGCTAAGAGAAGCCAAATTAATTTTTGTTTTGTTCCATTTTTAAATTGGAATCTCTTTTTTTTTTCCTTTCACAAATTGTCTGTTATTATTATTCATTATGTGTCCTTTGATGAAAAATGATACATGAAGAATGGTTTCTATTACTGAATTATTTTTGCACATCATGCTTAATTCTGCAAATGAAGCAGATAAAGTCAATGAGGCTCAGTTAAGGACCAAAACTAATTCTGAAAGCTAATTATTTTCACAAGAGAGACTCTTGAAGACTGTAAATTAGGAGGTTGCTATTCTAAGAAGTTTTGTCTTCAGCTGAGTTAGTTGCATCTCCAGGAGGGAGGGAGAAACAGGGAGAAGCTTGAGGCCAACCTGTTCTCCAGCTGAAGGTCTGACTGTTCAACTGGAGCTGCATTGCTATTTTTGAAACAGGTCAAAGTGCTTTGATGTTTCCTTTTCTGCTTTTTAAACCAAAATGCATCCATGGTGCCACTTCGAGTGAAGAAGTAAGGGAGGCACAAAACTCCAAGTGTTACCCATTGATCCGTTTTTATTACCTCAGCAACTGAGATCAGCCTTTGTGTGGAAATTTACTTCAAAGATACTTTATTAATATTGTAAACAAATTATGTGAGTCAGAATCACTCCTAGATTAAAGTCTGATAACTGAGGTAGAAATAGACTTGACAGAGTAAGAAAGACAGAAGAACCTCTTCTCCAAGCTCAAAGCAAATGTCCTGACTGACCTTGTGGTGCCCAGGTCCCCTAAGGACCATATGAGTACCACAAACATTGTCAGGTCCAACTTTGGACCCGATGTGAATTTGACCCTTTAGGTGTGTGTGAGCTGCTCACTGACCTCAAATACTGACTCTCATAAGCCATTATGTATGGTTTCTATATCAGAAAATTTTTAAAAGTACAGAAGTGCATTTTCACTCTCTGTATGTCTGTTTCGAAGAGAATTCTATTTTCCATGCAAAGAGAAATGAAAACACTATACCAAGCAGGCAAACATTTTAAAAACATGTCTGAATGCATTTGTTCTTCCCTCAGAAGTGTGTGTTAGGATTCTCTGGAGCTGCCTGAGGAAGGCAGATGTCTGATTCTCACTAGAACTTCTGGCACTTTTGAAGGTATTAGCTGTTTTTCTTTTTTTTCACTTGTTCAGATTCCATAAAGACCAAGGCAAAAAGAGAGCTGTACACAAAAAGCCACTGGGAGAGCCTGTAATTAATTGAGCCAAGGAAATATGCTTTATACTCTGAGCAGCGTGAACTATTGCTGCCAGTTTTGACACTTTGTATGTAGTCCTGGAACAGTTATGGCTGTTTCAATCCTCTGCTGAGACACTGATGGTTTCAGGCAAAAATAATTTCAGTCTGAGATGCATTTGTACAGGATGTCGTACAACGAAGTTCTCGTTCATAATCAAGTAACAATGCAATACAGCAATAATAAACTGCAGTTGTGGCTGTTTCTTTCTGTCTTTCTTCCTTTTCCCTGTTCCTTCAGTGTTACTGCCTTTCGCCTTCCTATTATTCCTTTCCATCGTCTTGCCAGAGAGGAAGGGTTGATGAGTTTTCCCTCTCCCACACAAGTGGCCTGCGGGGAGCAGCCCACAGCACCTCTCAGCTGTCATGTTCCTGCTGGTTTGCCCTCTTCACGCTGTGCCATGGGAGTCCTCAGGCAGGCCAGGGCAAATCTCATTCTTCCTTCAAGTCCCCAGTGCCCAACAAAGTCTCTTCTACCTTCTCATGCTGACTTCCTCCAGATCCTTCTGTTCTTCCATTTCTTGCCCAAATCCTTCAGGAAACCATTCTCCAGTACTGCATGGCAACCTTTGCTAGCTGTAGGCTCATTTATACATCACAATACACCTCTGTTTGTACAGGAGGCATCATGTATGTTTTTTACCCCTGCTGTTTCCCTGCCATTTTGTGCAGCTGGCACAATGTGTTGAAGAAGAATGTCACAAAATGGTTGGCTCTTTTCTTCAGTTTAATATTTTCTATTCTTCTATTTTCTTTTTTTCTTTCTTTTTTTTTTTTTTCAAGAGGCTCAGCTGCCCCAGCAGCATCAGGATGTCAGTGCACAAAGGCAAATAATTCCTGCAGAGGTATAGAGCTATGGCGGAGAGCTGTTAGGTTGTGTTTGGGACTGGATATAACCAGGATTATATTTTTCCCCGTTATTTCCTTGAGCCATTAATATACCTGGTTTAAAGCATATTAATCTGCATCTGTTGCTCTGGGTTTAGAGATGAAAACTTTTTTTATGTCAGTCTTGGTTATTAATATGCTCAAATCCTTAAAGAGAGATATAATTTGCCTCCCAGGCTTTCTTCATGTACTGCACATCTTTGTGTCACCATCCCTGCTACTCTGAGCTCAACAGATGGCTCTTTGAATGCAGGTGGTATTTTTTCTTGCTATTGGAAGAAATATATTTACTGCTCATTCTGGCACCCGTGAAATAAATTGTAACTTTAAAGAGATATGTTTAAAAATATAAATAAAATGCCTCTAAGAGTTATTGCCAAATTGATATTGAACCAAAGGCACCTATTCAAGTGATCAGCAGCTAGAAATGAAGTGTATGAGCCAAGAGTATTGAAAGAACCATTAAGAATGTTAAATAAAATAAAAGAAGCAGATAAATCTCATACTGTGATGAATGATAGCCAAGGAACATCTAATCATATCTAGGTACCATTTACTGAAATAACTCACCCAGACAAAAATGAAGAACATGAAAAAGATGGTGTAAAAATTATTGGAATGTTCTTTTTTTTTGACAATTTTTCATTAATCTCCAAGGAGTAAGGATTTATTTAAAACAAATTAAATTAAGTGGTGAGCACTAGAATACAGTCCCTCCTGATCTTGGTATGGCTACAAAAACACATTCTCAGCAACTGCATATTAAGGGGTTTGGGGGGGGGTTGTGTTTCCAGTTTTCCAGACACCTCTCCCTAATAAACCAACATGCAGAACAGTGACTATGTTCAATTGGAAAATTGATCATTGCTGTAAGAAAATGTGAAATACATGAGACATCAGGCAAAAGACACACAACAAACCATCAACACCATGTCTATAGGCTTGCATTCCTTGATTAATCTCTCTGGATTTTTTGCTTTTAATGGCGACATTCCTGGAACTTCTGGATGTACTTAGGTGTTATATGGAGAAAGTGGCTCTGTGCCTATTGTGAAAAACTGACTTAAACCAGGGAATATTTACCAACAGATGGGACCAAAGTTTGGGTTCTTCACTGTACAAATACAGATTTCATGGGGACTTATTTCAGCAAATGCTCATCTTTTCTGTTGTGTCCTTTAAGGAGGAGCAACCTGCTTCATTTCTTCTAGAGCTCTGTTGATGTCATCAAAGTTATGGCAACATAATCTGGTGATCTGAAAGCTCTGTGAATTGTCTTTCCCATGAAACAAAGTTTTCTCTGTGTGCAACCCATAAGAAGAGATGGAACATGCATTTTGTTTCAGCCACATTCTGCAGTTGGTAAAAGCTTTCAGATTCAAGCTGGTTCTGGTGCATATTTACTGATTAGGGAGCAGGTGGCTTGAAACTCAGAGCTTGATGAAATGAAATTTGATTTTAGAACTTGAAAATTAACTGCAAGCTGTGGGAAGGACCTAAACAATTCACTTTTATTCAGTTATGTCACATGTTATGAACATGCTCTAAGACCAATGGAACTGGCCACTCAGCAAGAAGTTATTTATTATGAGCAAATGAGCATTAACAATTGAAATGTTTCTTTTTGCTTGAATAGTACATGAGTTCACTGATGTGCTGTCGCTGGCTGGTCCTGCAGACACTTCCACATGTGGCTGTAATGTTCCTTTGGGGCTCAATTCCTTTTTGCTGCTGGGCTGCTCCTACAGAGGTGGGACAGGGCTATTTGTTGATACCAGTCCTTGCTGACCATACACAAACCACTCTGTACGTAGTACTGGCAGAGGTGTCAGCCTTCACAAATTGATTTTTTGTGAGGTGATAGGAAATTGTGCTCAGAAAGACTGGTACATTTGCAAAATCTTCAGTTTGCATGCAGCTCCGTCTCCTACCCACCTATCGGCAATCTAAACCAGTGGTCACGAAACAAATGCTTTTCTTATTTTCTCTTTTTTTCCCCCAGATTTCTGAATCGCTGATCCAGAAACTGAACCAAAACCTGGTCCATTTTGAGTTGAAGCCAGGAGTTCGAATCCTTGTCCATGCTGCCCATTTAACAGCAGGCTGGTATCCCCTTTCTGTGTATACCTTTTCTGTCGCTCTGTAGCACAGCAAGCAATATATTGATGCAGTAGCTGTGTGCTGTCAGCTGAATTTTAAATATTTCTTATTTTTGTATCACAGTAACAGCACAGTGTGTCAGCAGACATTAAAATGCCTATGCTACTTCCCTTTTTATATCATGCCAAAAAGATATAGTGGCTTTTGCATTTATAGCTAATCCTTTTGTTTTCTTATGTGCAAGAACTTACTGGTTTTGTTGGAAATGTGGTATAAGTAGCAGTAGAAATGTGTATTTCTTGGCTCTCTCTTCCCAGCTAAGCAGCAGCATGGCATTGTCAGCCTGGGTCACGCAGTGCAAAGGTTACCAGCTAGCCTTGGATATGTTCAGATATTCTAGAGTCAAAAAACATTCAAAACAACTAAACACAGTTCAGAAGTTGTTCATCAGTCTGAAAGACTAGAATCAATATACATATGCACACACAAAAAAATAAGATTAGGCGGTTTGGACTTTAATCCTACTTCAAAATAAGTCATCTCCAAAGTCCTAATATTTAATTACACACCTCTCTATCTATTCTGCATGCTAAAAACTCGTTTCACAACACAGGCCCTATTTAACTATTACAAGAGATGGGAAAACAAATCAGTGCTCATGATTCTTAGGAATTAATTTTCCCCTGGAGTTGCTGGTAATTCTGGTCAGTTGGTATCAGCTTCTTTTGCTAGCTTGCGAACTAAAACCCTCAGTTCATTTGTAACAGCAAACTACTCTCCAAAAATCTTTTTTGTGTTATGAACAGATTATTCCAAACTGTTGAACATTTAGATATGACTACTCTGGCCCTGAATACCCTGTAGGTATTTTTCAAAAAAGTATAGCTAAAAAGAATCACATTAGATATTCCTGGAAAGGCTCATCTTTACCCCTTGCTACTGAAGGGATATTCCTGATTTCGTGTACAGGGAACAGATGACACCTAAAATCATGTATCCAGCCCTGCCTTTATACAAGATTAATTTGGATTCAAGTTTTCTGGTGTTTGTAGGAGCCTCCTGCAGGTTCTTAGAGAGCAATTCTGGACATCTCTGCATGAGGGAGTGCACAGGCTCTCCAGCTGCTCCATCCATGTTCAGACCTGCCTGAAATCTGAGTAATGCCAGCCCTGACACCACGTAGTTATGGGAGGCGCTGCAGCACCTTTCCAGGCAACTAAACCTTGTCTGCCATGCTGAATGAACCAAAAGACAGGGTCTATTCATGTGCCATACTGCCATGCTATGGCCTCCAGTTATGTGCTATTCTGCTTCTTGCTTGCTCAAGCTGAAGCAAAGGGTGCTTGGCTCAGACACAACCTTTGTGCTCACAAAAATGCGCATTTTTATTTGTATTTACACACAGATCAGGAATGACTACTTTTTATTCATAATACATGCAAGCACTCATTTGTTCTGCAGGGTGGGCTTTGTTGTGCTTCTCTTCGAAGCCACTGGTGACTGATTGCTGTAACTGGCCTCACGATGTCCTAGAGGAACACTGCAGGACTTTGTCTCTTTCAGAAATAGGATTTAGTAAGAATGCAAAATGAACTTGGATGGACAAACTAAGTATTAAAAAAAACAGGGAGCAACTCCTGTGAGATCTTTGAGGGAATATGACTCCTTAACAAGCTGCAGAGGACATGACTCTGTTCTCTGTCTAATTACGATGCTTAGTTTCATGACATCAAAACTTGGGAATATTTTAAAATTGGACAAGAAGTCATTTGAGATTTACTTCTCTGCTGAAAGCCATTGTTTTGGTGGTCAGGGAATAAGAAGAATTGTCGTTTGGAAATCCAAGCTGTTTCAAAAAGTTAAATAAAATAAAGCAAGGAAACCTGGAACACAAGACAGCCCCAGATATACTTCCTATAAAACACAGTCCAGGGGTATGCGCATGGTGCAGAGGTGCTGCTCTGGTCTATGGTATCTCTTCTTTCCCAGCCTTTTCACTATGACTTTGTGTTGGACTCTGGCAGCACTGGGCTGTAGTAGGCTGAACCACAAAGCTGAGCATGTGGTTTTGTAAGTGTAGATGTATATATATGTACACCTGCATTAATGTTGCCATGCCTCGGTGCACGTGTGTTCGTCCCTGGCCATGCAGCCATGTGTGTGCCTGGCCATGCAGCACAGCAGCAGTTTCTGCAGCAGAGAAGCTGCAGGGAGCAGAAGTCCAGGTATCTAAACTAGCTTGGTGTGGATATTCAATCAGAACCTGTAGAAATGAGCCTCTCTGTGTGTGTGTGTGTGTGTGTGTGTGTGTGTTGTATCTGAGCACTGTGCATTCCCTGGAGCACAGAAGAATGACAGGCATTTGCCTTAGTGCATTTCATACGTCTGTTTTTATGTACAGGCCACACTGGAGGAAGGATTAATTTATGGCAATTATAGATAACAAATTGCAATTCATTCATCATGTTCATTCCTTCTTCTCTGAGATAAAAAACAAACCAATGTGCCCAACCCAACAGACAACAGCCTCAACTCTAAGGCAGAGTAAAATGTGCCAATTCCTTACAAAGCAGTTAAATAGCTGTTTATTATCAGGCTCTCAGTGCAGCATTATAGCAAGAATGTTGAATGATGCTGGATCTGAATTGGTTGGAGAGCCACTTTGTCATCCCACAGAACTGCAGAGACCCACAAAATTACAGACGGAGAGAGTGGAGATGTGTGAGGAATTCATAATAACGGATTATTTCATCCCAGTGTCTCACCTTCCTGAGAACAGCCTGCTTAGTGTGGAAAGGAGAAGGTTTTTCACTTCTCTTTGTAAATTTTGGCTTTATCACTCCGGGTGTGAAGATGAAAATATGTGTACATGTGATATCTGTGCCTTAGTAAGTGTTTGCTTGTGTGTGTGTGTTTCCTTGTGTGCACATTTCCTCTAGGATGGATCTATTCAGTGCATGTGAAGAGATGCAAGAGGGAGAGGTTGTGTTTGACAGTGGTTCAAGTCAGCTTTCACTGCCTTGCAGAGGGAGGCACTACTTGTGCCATGTTCTGTGTGTAATGCCAGAGACAGTCAGTGAGGACTGTGTTAACTCTTTGTAATGCTGCGGCTGCATGTCTGACTACAGGGTGCTCTATTAGTGTCTGTGTGACCAACTGACACTACTGAGCCCATGTGTGAAACTCTTTGGATGCTTGATGCCTTTCTGTTCATGTGTGTATGTGAGTGATGGAAACTCTATTTAATACAATTCACTTTATATTTCTGGGAAATCCACACTTCTGGGTAGTTCAGGTGGCCTTACTTTGCACCTGATGGTGAGCAAAACTCTGAGGAGAAGTACAGAGAGACTCTCTCTGATTAGGATTGGTTTTGGTGGTTGTTTTTTGGTTTGGTTTGGGTTTTTTCTTGATTCTGTGCACTGTCTTGCATGGAAGACTTGTGTGAGAGAGATCAGGGCACCAGAGGAAAGAGAGTAAAACCTGTTCGGAAGAGTAGGAAAGGGATAAAGGAAGAAAATGAAAATGTCAGAGGTGTGACAAAGCTTGCCATGGATGCTGATGCAGTGTCTTTGAAGGGCACTGCCCTTCTGGTCGGGAAGTAGTAGGACTGAGCAGAAAACAATGCATTAAGTGAGCATTGTTGTTTCAGTAAAACTGAGGAGCAGTTGCTCATTATTCCTTGTGCATTGGGAGCTACCCAGACTAGCTCTACACAAAATAGAAAGCCAACATGACCAGTTTGCCCATGGGTGCCTCCAGGATCAGCCAGAAAATGCCAGTTTTGGTACCCAAATGACCTCATTTGCAACTTAGGTAATTGCAGTAAGAGAGAGTATGCTTTGGGCAGTCCTCTCATAGGACAGAGAAGGCCTCTAAGCAGAAAGCTGTGGGGCTTTGTGATGTGAACATCAAGGGGCATGTTTAGCACCACAAGTGATCTGAACCTGGATTGCTTCACAGGTGGATTAGAAAGGGAGAGAAGGCCTGGAGGTGTGTGAACAGATGAGACCTGCTACAAGTGCAATAAGAGGGGAGAATGAACTGTGGCTCTAACCTTCTCTTCTTTTGCAGCTCCCCTAGTGGACCCCACTCCCAGTCACAGTGGTTCAGCTATGCTGATGCTGCTCTCTGTCGTTTTTGTGGGACTAGCCGTGTTTGTAATCTACAAGTTCAAAAGGTATGACCCTCTCTGAGCCATTGCTGCCTTCCACTGAGGTGTTTGGGGTTTGTTTTGCTGGGTTTTCTTTTTCTGGAGCGAGTTGTTTCTTGGTTTGTAAAAGCTGATGCTACATCATCTACCAGAGTACCACACAATGATGGTTTCTGTTAATGTTTTAGGAAGATTCCTGGCCTTAATATATATGCACAGATGCAGAATGAAAAAGATCAAGAGATGGTCAGTCCAGTCAGTCAGAGGGAAAGCATACCTAATGTCCCTCAAAGTGAGCTGATGAGCCATGAGCAACTAGTAGATGAGAAGTTGGAAGTCCACCCCATAGGTAAATAACTTGCAGCATCCTGCAGCTGATCAGACTCTGACTTATAATTGGCTAACCTTTTTCTCAGCCTCCCCCCTTCCCATATTCCTGCACAATCCTCCTCCCACCCTCTTCTGCTGCAACATTAGTTTTGCTACAGGAAACCTTGCTAACTCTTCCCTCTCCCTCACTGCCATGTGATGAAAGGGAGGGGAACAACTTTAGGCTTTTTCTCTCTCCTAGTTGCTCTACGTAGATCCCCTCCCCTTCTCAAAAAATCCTGCTGGCAATGTAATTTATTTTGCTGGGGCTGATATAGTTGTGGGGCTAAGCCCCACATCCAGAAGAACTTCAGCCACCCTCACCTGGAATATGGAGGTGAGGAAGTGATTTGGTAAGTCATATCTAAAAGCTAAATGTCTATTGATGTTTTGACTGCTGCGGTCTTTGTAGTGTGCCAGACCTTGTTGCCAGCAGTGATGCTTGTCTGGCTGATACACAGATAAATTGAGCAAAACTTGGGATCTCAGCATTGGACATCTGGGTTTGCCCTCAGGCTGATTTCTGCCACAAGTCTCTGTGGTTCAGTATTTCCAAAAGCAGGCTGTTGTAGGACCTAAACTGAACAGACTTAGAGAGGGCCTTCTGGAATCAATCACACATTTGCTCATACTTAGATGTTTTCTCTTACCCTGACTACAGCAGGAGTGCTGGGGCGGAGCAGGGAGGTTTCAGCCTGGAGACATTTTCTGCTAAAGCCAGCGTTGCTTGGGCATTGCTCAGCTTCACTGGTGAGGTGACAGTTCTGCAGGCCCACACCAGAGGTACAGTGCAGGACCCCTGCGAAAAAGGACATGGAGCTTATTTTAGAGGAAGTAAAAGGAAAAGGCTGCCCAGAGATGTTGTGGAGTCCCCTTCTCTGGAGATACTAAAAACTCTTCTGGACATGATCCTGTGCAACTGGCTCTGGGTGAGCTTGTTTTAACTGGGGCTTAGTTTAGATGTTCTCCAGAGGTCCATTCCAACCCCAGCCATTCTGTGATTCTGTGATTTAAACTGGAGTGTAGCATAGCTGTAACTGAGATCCCTTATCTGTACAATTTCATCAGCTTAAATAAACCTTAGCTCTCACCTGAGTGTTCCCTAAAATGTACGGGAGTGTTTGCTAAAGCAGGTTTGGAGTCATAGTTACTGTGGAGAGGGAGCAAGGAAAAGGGAAATAAAAGGAGGGAATGTGATGTGCTAAGGTTGTGGCCTGTGAAACAACCTGGGAGGAAAAAGAAGAAAGACTCTTGATGAAACTGATGTCTAAACTGGAAGCTCCACTGCAGTCAATGCTGATGTCTCCTCGCCTGTTCCGTAAGATTATTAAAAGCTTTTAAGCAACTATTCATCAGCAGACCTGGACATTCCTGCCTAACAGAACACAGGATGGAGTGAGGGGACCAACCTTCCCATGTGGTATTCCCCATACAGAGCAACCCGAGGCCACAGTCCAGAACCTAAGGAAAGGAAATGCAACCAAGGTAGTCTGGACAGAGGACTTCCAAAAAGCTTGTGGATCACCAAGAGGTTTCAAGCCAAGACCCGGAGCGGTGGGTCCTAAACTTTAACAATTCTTTTTTACATTTGTCTGGGGTTTTTTGTTTGTTTTTTTTTTTTTTTCTTTTACCCCCAGAAACCTCCAAGGCAAAGTTGATGTAAGATGCTAAGGGAGAAACACCCAGTTTCAAGTCAGAATCTTTCTACAGCTGGATAGGCCTTGAGCTTCCCCTTTCTAAAAGAATATAGTGGTGGTGGTTCATTCTGTCCCAGGAGTGGAGAAAAACATGTTTTCATGGGTCATTCAGACTGAAGCAGCAAGTGTCAGTCACCTGCTAGCTCTGTTCAGGGTTCCTTCAAAGCTGCTCTTGCTGGTGTTGGAAATTTGAACCCTTGAAGTCTCTCGATAAAGGGAAGTCAAAGGCCAGCTTTGGGGGTAGGTTTTCAATTGGTGCAGCTATAGAATTTCTGGCTTTCTGCAATAGCCTGAATTGTATGTGTTTCTCAGCAGTGCTACTGAACACTGTTGAACCAGAAATTGGCTTTTTACAACTCCTTGGTTTGCACCTCTGGCTGCACTAACGAGCACAAAAGTTAAATGTGTGGGATGCATAGACTCTATTATGTATCAAAAGGAATCAGTCCAACAAACTTCCTAAGAGCATTTTTCCATCCTGTCAGTAAAATGAATGGGAAAACAGAATCACAGCTCATTGATAAAATGAAAAGGTCTGAACCTAGGTGTGAGCAGAATAGAAAGTGCAAAGGCTCTTCACTTTCTTATACAGCCACCACATCTCTTTCTGGAAATCAGCAATTTCTTTTTTAATGAGTTTTCTTTCTTTTGGGAAAACAAAGCAAGACAGTAATTGGGTGTTTCTCTTTTGTATGCTTGCTCAGAAACCAATTTTTTTCCAACACCTTTGACTAACATTCAGGGATCCTTCCTCGGAGGAATCTGAATTAATGTCCCTGCATCATTTAATTTTCGCTCCAAATTCTGGCAGCAAAAAACCCCACATTGCTATTTTCTTCATGTGAGCAAATGCAAAGCTTAAGGTTATTTATGAAATCCTCAACACCTTATAATTGGAAATGAGTTACACTTTTCCTCTGAGGACCTCAACCCCTCCTTCCCTCCACTCCTCTGCTCTGGCCTCTCCCTCTTCTGTTCAAAGTGGGTGAATCATCTTCATTAGCAAAAGAACAGGACATCACCTTCAGTGTTTTGAATGACAAGAAAACGTTTCTGGGAAGAATGTGTCAGTCTGGCACAGATGAATCCTGAAGGCCAGCAAGGTGATACCTTCAAACATCTTCATGGCTAAATATGCTTGTTATTTACTGACTCTTATTTTGTTCTTTCTTTGCCACAGGAAGTATTTCCACAGCTGCTGAGTCCCAGAGCACAAAAGAAATCCCTACCTATGTAAATGGTTGAAATGAGGACACCAGTATCAGTATCTAAAAAAGGAGGAGAACTCACCGCATTTGGACTTTTTAATTCTTCAGATGACAAAGGGTTTTTAGCTTTAAGCCTGTGCATGTGGACATTATACTGAGACCATAGTGAAACTGCATTGTACAGGTGTTGAATTTTAGTGGGGGGTGGGGGGAGAGGAACTGGTACCACTATTCACTCCTGCGGCCCTTCCCCTCACCCTTTCACTCTCTTTTTTCTGATCTGTCTCTAATTTGTAGAAAATTCATAATGATATAGGCCAAGAATATGCATGGGGGGTCTCTTCTTTAGGGAGAGGGGTGGGCTGGGAAGTGGGGACAGAAGGGTTGGGGGAGGTGGGAGGGAGTGTTTAGGGTTCTTGGCTTTAGATTTAACTGCTCTTTTAGCACTTTGGGCTGCGGGAGGGCTAGCCACCCCAGCAGACTTTCGTAGGACACACAAAGGAATCACACTGGAGTTTAAAGGCACTGAAAATGTTCTTGGTCAGTTTGGTTCATGTCTTTGTTTGGACTCTGCCCTTTTTTCCTCTAGCTGCAGCTGCTGCCTGTGCCCCACGGCTGCGAGGAGGCTGAGTGTGAGTGGGGATGATCCCAACCACAAGGCCAGGCTCTTCTACAGCTTTCTTAGCTTCCTCACACAAGGCATCCCGCTGATAGTGCCATGGGAAGTTAACTTTGCCCCCTAACCTTGAAGAGAACAAGCATGCATTGCAGGCAGGGATGAAGGTCTGTCCATACTGCAGTAGCAGGAGGTTATTGCCAGCAAGAACTTACACTGTACTTTGTACCAGCCTTACACCTTCAATTTTAGCTAAGACAAAGCCCTGACAGCACCCTCAGCTGCATGTAGTGCTGATGGCTGAATTTGTCTGAGGAAGTCCCAGGAGATCTCTGCCTTTTTGGAGTCACCCAAAGACCTATCAGGTTTTTGAAAGACATCTTGTCCATAGAAGAGGAAGCAGGGAAAGGTCTGTGCCCAGTTTCCTATGACCTTCTTGTCACCCTCATTTGTTGCAAGGTCCTGCCAGTCTGGGCAGGGGAGGGAGAATTTGACCTGAGGCAGTTGCCATGTATTTTGAGCCTTAGCACCCCAGGACCACTCTTATACAAGATTTGATTTCTTACCAACAACTTAAGTTTGTATCTTACACTGCAACCAGAAATGAGGCTGTAGGACATGTCCACATGTACTATGCAAGGGAACAGCAGGAAAGCAGGATTAGCATACCTCAAACGAGTCCTCCAAAGATACTGGATGTCTGGCTGAAGCCTAACTAACCAATGGTCATTACAACTGTTTCCGACCCAACTCAGGTAAACCTAGTGCCAGGATTTTAGTCTGAAGTGTAAAGAGAGGAAGACTGTAACCAATGTACACTTGCTTAACTATGTTAGGCAAAGGCAAACAGAGGCCAATTCATAATCAGTGAGTCACGTGTAAGAGGCATCCTGATTCCTGATATAGATGGGTTTTGTTGAGTAGACATTGCACATGGCAACTTGAGTCAAAAACAGGAGAGAGCAGCATTGCTGGTGTGGCCCAGAGCCCCAGGGCAGGCATTTGGTGGTGGTGGGTTTGAATTTCTCTGTCACAAACTGGGCACAAACCTAAATCAACCTACTTACTGGCAAAATAAAAATGATACCAAGAACATTAGACCTGTAGTAGTTAAAGGATAATCACAGTACGGAGTCCTCTGCCTCTTTCTGTAGTTTCTCTGAAGACAGGTAGAAACACAGCAGTTTGTACGGCTTTGCTATTGTCTTTGCAACTACAGCTTTAAGAAAGATGGGAAAGTTTTGGCTGCAACTGTATAATAGTCCCCACTGAAGTCCAACATTAGCCAACTTATTTTTATAGTAAGCCAATCAAAAAGTTTTCTTACAGTGTTGGAACTATTTCTAATTTTAAAATTACGTTTTTTGATGTACTTTTTCATCTTCTTTTCCCCTTCCGTTAAATACAATGTAGCGTAATGTATAATTGCTATTGTTTATTGCTTTTACAGTCATATTTATTAAACAGATTATGTCTCTAAATGAAGGCCCATGTTTTTGTTGCTCATTTTAGCTCTCTGTTCCTTACTGAGGTCACTAACAATATTAAAACAGAAGGAGTATGGTATCTTCAGAAATAAATGGGTGTTCAGTATAAGTGGGAGAGGGTGGTGATAAGTGTTCTTATGAAAATATAGTTCCCAGAAGCAAGATGCCAATATGAAGGTAACTTTCTCAGTCCTCAAAGTTCTTTATAAAGCTTGGTCCTGTTAACTCCATTTTATAGATAGAGAAGCTGTGGGATGTTGAGGTGCAATGCTGTTTTTCTGGTTCCCAAACAAGCAATGGTAGAGCTCTGAGCAGTTCCCTGGAACTCCAGCTCCATTCCCTGCCCATGGTTATCCTTCTCCATACACAGTCTCTGTTAAAGGTTCCTTTAAAGTATTTTTTTTTGGCTACACTTTTGCCGGCACTGATGAAGGAAGGTCTGAATGAGTAGCATTACTGATAAATTTATATGTGAATAAAATGAGGCTTAGGAAGTTTCTCTCAACTTGCCATATGGCAGTGGATGCATGTTGCTGAGAAAAAAAAAAAAAAGAGAAAACAGAGTTTCACTGCTTTTTAAGTCAGGATGCAATCACCTTATCATTCTACCTCTTGTAACTGGATCCTGGTTCAGTTCTCTGGCTTTTTTGTATCTCAGCATAAGAATTTATATTTGCACATAAATAGTCAAAGATCTGGGGCTCAGGTTTATCAACAACCAAGGCCATGGTATGACATATTACAAGTCCAGGAATAATGAGTTTGCTCATTGGAGGAGTGTGTAGTTTTCACCTCCTGGGCAAATCCCTGTTAATGGCCTTGAATTTTCAAGTGGACGCTGCAGCGTTCTCCATTCAGGCTGGAATGGGCATAGTGCAGGTGACTCAGTGATGTGTGTGGAGACATAACCTGCTTTAATAGTTTAAGTGCCCACCTGAATTAGCAGGCATCTGTTCTGGTCATAAACAGTAAGTCTGGTTTTGGCAAGCGTCTCTCTAATGCATTTTCAGATCATTCTCTCCGGCTTGTTGTGTGTCCTGAGGCAGAGACTGATTGTTATATGTAGTTATTGTGTTCTGGTTTGTATAACAACACAACAATTCACTGCTAATGGATGAATACTGAGACAATAAACAAAGACTGTACCAAATACTTATAAAACCCAATATGAATTTTCTCTGACGATATTATCATACCTTGAGGCAATAAAAGAAGTTCATCATCTGTTGTCAGAAAGAACAGAGAGTTAAAATACGGTTAAAAATTCAGATAAAGCATTTTCCTAATTTGATGTTGATTCGCTACTGTTGTCCTAACTGCCATAAAACAGCCATACAGATGGGACAGATATTGGCTTCAAAGAGACTTGTACTTCTCCACCTAGCAGGACATTTGGGCTAAGAAGCTGGATTGTCCCTCCTGGAAATCAGTAGTTGTTAGTGTTCAAATATGTTTGAGGACCTGGGCCTCAAACAATTGTTTGTTCATATGTGGCTCTGTTTAATTGCCAAAACTTTGATGGAAAGCAAGACTCTTGAAGTACTTGCTGAAATGCTTATGCAAATGAAGCAGGAATTTGCAGTGACCCTAAATGAACCCTGTCGTGGTCCTGTCAACTTCTGCTGAGAATTTCTGACAATTACATTTATTCTGGTACCTAGAGCTGATAACAAGGGATTAGTATTTTATCTGTGTGCTGTCACCTCTCATTGAATGCATGAGAAGTTTCTTTGTCACATTGTATCTCTAGATACATTCAGAGTTTTAAACATTACCCCTGACTGCAGAGCTACCATGCTCAGGATGTTAAAAAAGAAAACTTGATTTTCCTTCATTTAATGAGATGCTGTCCCTGCATTTCTCCATGAAACAGAATCATAAAGCATGTGAATAAATAATACTTGAGCTAAAACAGATCTTTTTAGTTTAGAGTGTTGGTATGATCCAGGCCATAATACCCAGAAGAAAAGACTGAAGTCAAATTGTTTTCTAATTGATAAGATCAAAGTGCTATCATGTACCAAGTCATTAGGCTAAGAGATTTATTTCATCTGCGGTTTTAACTTTGGCTTTTTGATTCCCCTACTGGGGACTATGACTATTTCTTACTGTGCTGAAAGAGGGATGTAGAGGAAATCTGCATTTTGAATTTCTGAATGTGAGAATTTCAAGATGTCTTCCTTCTTGTTTGCACTGTGATGCAGCCGCCCCTGTGCAAGGTGCTGTATGCGCCTTGGCAGTAAAGTGAGAAGACAAGGGAAGTTTTCTCACCACCTCTATATCACAGATTGTGCCTTGCATTGTGATCTTGGGCCATTTTGATGAGTGGGTCTTAACCAGACCTCCTTTATATGAAAAAAACATTGCACTGGAGAACTCTGAATGACATGGACAGCCCAAGTCTAAACTGCCCAACTCAATATAGGATTAAAGACTTGAACACTGGGAGGTGCAGAGACACTTGGGAGACCAGCAGCCTTGCTGGGCAGTAACTCTGTGCTGTTCTGTCTGTGCCAAGGCTTGCTTTCTGCTGGGATAAATTAGCCATTAGAAGTTTGTGCTAATTTATGTTTTGTTTTCTCTAGGATTTTTGTTGAGCTTTTGTTAGCAGGGAGTGTAGCATGATGAAAATGCATTCAAATATCTAACCTTGACTCTGTTTGGATTTGTATAATGACCTTCCACTAAGCTGTAATAGCTGTAATAGCCCATCCATGTGTAAGCAGAATAGGAGCCTTACGACTCTTCTAAATTTCCTCAACTTCTCTGAGGCTGCAGCACATCCAGCCCTGTAGACAAAAGTACCACTAACAGTGATCAGGATGTTGGTTATGTTGTGCTTCATACTCAGTTTAATAGAAGGATCCCAAACAAATTCATTAGTCAGACGTGAGGTGCTGTATCTACCAAATTTCAGAGAAAATAAACTGGAATCCCAAAGTTTTGTGGGTTTTGTAATCTTTTATGGAGAAGCCCTAAGAGACACAGGTGCAAGAGAAGGAATGTAGAGAAGCTATGGAGAGGAGAGTCACGGTTGCCTGCCTTTGATACAACATAGATGCAAGAAAAAAACCTCCCCTTTTGTAACAAATTCCTCCTCCAGCCTTCCCTAGACAAAGCTGGGTATGGTGGTGTTTCTGGGACTGCAGCTACCCGGGAAAATAATTGCTCCCCAGCCCAAAAGCGTGGGCCACTGGTCCCATGGACCTCATCATTCCTTCTTGTGCCCCCCATGAGGCAGCTGCAGGGCAGAGATCTGAAACAAAAATTGGACTGACAGCTGCCTCTTCTTGCTGCTGCTGCAAAGAGATGAATAATGCATGCAGAACATTTAAATGTAGCATTACAGGGAGAAAACTTTTGACTATTAACACTACCTGCATGAGCAGAACATCCTTATTTGGTTCACTGCAGTGTGGGGCTGAACCCGTCTCTCCACACCAGAAGGGTCTGGGATGCACCTTGACTCCATTGTCTCTCCATGTGGGTTTGCACTGCAGGCTGAGGGTTCCTCCTGGGGCTGAGGCAGGTTCAGTGCAGAGTCCTGCTCTTGGCATTTGAGCTGAAGCTGGAAACTTTCCCTAAGCTCTGAAGCAGACAGCTCCTCTGAAGTGATCCCTGCCTGATGTCACCTCAGGCGAGTTGGGTAAGACTCACCACTGTAGAGAATCGGATGCTGTACATTGTGTGGAATATTTACACCAGATATTTCACAGGAAATAACTTTTTCCCACATTCCACACCTGCCTGAACCCACCCATGGAGTATTAGAGGCAAACCTCTGTAACCCTTCGTGCTCCCCAGAAGTTACAATATGTCTATAGCAGAGACCTGAGGTTTCTTCCATTCCTTCTGAGGCCTTATGTGGAAGGTGAAGCTGCTTGGTCTGATATGCAATCCCCTAAATGGCTGCACCTATTTGTGTCTCTGGAAAGTTCTTGCTCGAGAGCTCCAGAAGAAGCACCAATAAACATACAGCCAAAATCCTTCAGCCCGTGCTGCAGAGTCACAGGATGGGAGAGCCTGGGCTTGGAGACACTGATTTCTTAAACAAAATCTGAGTGGGCTGTTCATGGAGTAGGTTTTCCCCTGGCTTGTGTTTTCCACTACCGAAGAACTTGCAGGAGCATCATTTGGTAAATTATTTATGTTCCATTAGTGACTAGAGGCCCTGGCACCACCAGCTGTCACAGGATGAAAGACAACTTGATCCCAAAATAATTTACAGCTCAGGAAGGAAATTTTCAAAGCCACAGAAAGCAGTTTCCCAGATGATGTTTACATTCCAAAAAACATTACTTTAATGGACAGAAGAGAGGCTCCTCATGAGTCCAGAGGCTTTTCTTCCTCACTTGAGGTCCTAAAATCAGCAGTCAGGTTACGACTCTCACTTGGCATCACATTTAGCTAAGCCTGGACCAGGGTCAGAGCCTGTCTGAGTTTGGATGTGTAGAGGAGAGCTTTCTAGTTAGTCTGCCAACAGTGCCCCAGATGAGTTGCCAGGTGGGCTCATTTTTCATTACTCAATTGTTTTTCCCCCATGCCTTTATGCCACGTTGACCTGAAAGCTGACCACACTGCCCGCTGCTGGGGGCCTTCCTCTCGTTCTGTGTGAGGACCCGCAGCCTTCAGGTGGCCTCGGTGTTTATCTGCAAAACAGAAGTGCTTCCTTTACAGCAGCTTTTAATGTTCCTCAGACCTCTGAGCCGGTTACAAGAAAAGCAGTTTCTTCTAAGGCACAGACAGGGTGACTGGAGTTAACTTCAGGGGAAAATAAACACCAGTTTATTTTCAGCAACACTTTGTTGCTGAAAGTCCTCAAGCACTCCATGTATGTCATGATATAGAAGGATTACATTTAGCAGCTCTTAACAAAAAAGTTATGATCCATCCACAGCAATCTATTTTGCTTTCCTATTAATCTAAACATTTTTATTAATTAAAGCAATGATTCTTTTCCCTTTAATTATTGCGCCCTTTTAATTCTAATTTCAAAGAATGTTCGTGTTTCAGGGAGAGAAAATTTACCTTCAGTCTTTAGTTTTACTTGAACTTTTCCTTCATCTATGTAACACTTCTTCTAATTATCCTTTTTAGTTAGAATGATAATGCAGAAGGCAGACAACATTAATTTTTGACTTGTTTGAACTAGATTAAAAAATAGATTATTGTTTTGGCTTCCTTTTGATATTCTGTTTTCCACATTGTGCATAGCAAGATACTAACATGATTTTTTCCAAAACTTGGAGAAAAAGAAAACCTCTACTCATGAGAAACAAATAGATAACAAGGACAAATTATGAACATTTCTAGCTCTGGGGTTTAATACCCTTTTCAGATCTTGTTCTTTTCACTAATATTAATAAAAAGTCATGCACAAATTAAATGACAGAGAAGCTAGGACTTGAACACCTGGGGAAATAACAATAATAATAACTAAAAATAGCAATAATAATAACAATTTTAAAAGCTTCACTTTTTATCATTTTTTTTTTAACTAGATAGATGATGTCTGAAAAAGCATTGCCATCATGTCTACAGAGAATCACCACCAGCTATCAGCAAACACCTGCTGGTTGGATTAACTGGACATTAGCTAGCCTTTGATTTTGGCATCTTTGAATATGTGAGTGCTTTTCCAATGGACTGTAAAGTGTACAGTTAAAAGAAGACTTTTAGAAGCATACTGAGTGTGTGAATTCTAGTAATATTTTCCAAAGAACTAAAAAGGCTTTATTTTTCTTGAAGAACAGATGGATTTAAATGATTTGTTATAAGCCCAGCTTTGAGAGTCCCTCAGACTTATCAAGGCTCATTCTCATACAGAATTTGGCATCAGATCTGAAAGAGGAAATTATTTACCTTGTGAGCATTTCTACTCACATGGACCTTCTTTACAACCTGATCCTGAATGTTTGAACCCAGGATGAAAAGACTGCAGGAATAAACTCCACTACTCAGGTGCTGCCTGAAATTACTGAAAGACAAACCTGCAGATTACTACCAGATTGAAGTTAGTAAAGAATCCCATTCTTAATTAACTGTACTAGAATATTTCCTTAGCCTGAAGACTCATTAGTAGATCTTGTTTTTAAAATCCCTTTCAACCAAATAACCACTTAACTAATTCAAAATTAAATAGCTTAGTCAGGATATTTCTCAGGGAATTGCCTTTAAATAGTACTATAATATCATCTAGGGAAGAAATGCCTTTTTTTTTTCCCTCACCTATGAAAGGGGGAAAAAAAAAGCAAACAAAATATGTTTTTAAATTTTTTTGTTGTTGTTCGTTTAATTTGGTGTTTTTTGGGGGGGTCTTTTTAGGGTTTTGGTTTTTTTTTTTTAATGTGAATTTTGCACTTGGCCACCTTGGAAACCAGCACCCTTCATTTGCCTGCTCACTGTAAGCATCACTATATCAGTGTATCTCAGTCATAGTTACCAGCTTCTGTATCTTTGCTTTTCACAAATGCTCTGTCACTGCTGAGAGACCAAACCAGTGCTATCTCTTTCAATAAATGGTAAGTTTTAAAGTAATTATGGTTTTGGGAGAGGAGAAGCCAGAATGTACACTGTTTGAGCCTCAGTGTGGGTTCTTATATTCTGCCAGGTTTTCCTTCAATACTTTTTTCCCAATTTTTAATTTAGTTTTTAATATGTTGGTTTTACCAGAACAGAGCATGAGCCTCAGTGTGGGTTCTTATTCAGCAGAGCAGAGCAGAGCAGTGAAGAGCTGCCTGTCTCTGTGCTGAGGTGCCCACAGCAGCCAGCAGCGTTCCCTACAGAGGGCCCAGCAGAGCTCGCTTGACTCTGCCCAGACTGTTCCCTGCTGTTTTGAAGTGCAGCAAAAAAAGTTTAGCTCTCAGTTTCAGACATTTTCCAAAAGAAAATGAATCATAGGAGGATTCTTCTGGGCCCCAGTGCTGCAGGTGCTGCTGGGGTTGGGCCACTCTGGACGGGCCCGTGCAGCCCCACAGACGCAGTGCTCGGCTGTGGGATGTGTGGGGTGTGGGTCTGCGTCGATGTGCTGACATAGGCAGGGCTGGGAGCCCGAGGGAAATGCAGAGAAGCTCCCACAGTTCTGTTTTTCTCTGGTACAAATGCTCTGTTTTCCCCAACTCTTCCACCTCCTATGTCTTGTGGTTATTCCACACTGCATCATCCAGAAAAGATGGTCCAGGGCTCTTTCAAGAAAGACTTGCTGCAAAGATGCTTCTATGGCAGGTGGACTTAGCAGGCAACTCAGGCTCATCCAACTCAAACATATCCTCAAGGGCAAGAGGCAGGAGCTCCTGAAGGTGTGCCATTTCTCAGCCTGCTCCTCATTTCAGCAAAGAGACACTGAAGATGGAGTGACTGTCTTGAGCACTAAAATACCACAACATGAAAATTACAGTCCCCTTGTGCTTTGAGTTTAGTGGTGTCTACCTGAGATGGGATATTTCATTCAAAAACACATCTACATTAAACCATTAATGTCTTTTTGGGGTAAAGATTCAGAAGAAAGTGAATCATGCAAGAAAATAAAAAGTACTATACAGGGTTCCATAGAGGTTTCTCATGACAGAAACCCCATTCAGTAACCTGATAAAGCAGCTGTGTAGGAAAGATTAGTCCCTGGAGGATGTCTGGAAGCCATCAGGACTTGTCTGAGTTTGAACACCAATGGTTATGACAGAACATTTTTTTCCAATTAATTTAATGATAGGGTAGGGGAAAAAAAAAAGATCAGTGGAAGAGCAGTTTGGAAGCTAAACTTTGAATATTCACATTCAGAAAGAATCCATCAATCTGAATTTACCTGGTTTTAGGGTTGGCTGTTGCTTAAATATCCTGGATTTTTAAAAAATGAAAATAAAAATGTTAAGATATAGTCTGGAAAAAATGTGTTGTTGCTTATAGAGGCCATTTTACTGCTTTTTGAGCAATGCCATGTAATCGCTTGTGAGCAGGACATTGGGAAGGAAAAGTCTATAATGACCACTACAAATTCTGCATCCTCAGGCAGACTGATAAATCGTTCCACAAATTAGCCATAGAAATCCTTCCTTCTGGGAGGTACATTAAGTGGAGTGAGAAAAGCACTGCTTAAGTAACAGGATCTGAGCGCTGATGCTCCTGCTTGTACTTCTACAGTGGCTTTTCCTGCCGTTTTCATGCCTAAACATCGTCCTCGCTCTGGTAATTACCTGCTCATCAGAACATCCTCCTTCAGCTCCCAGCCCAGAGCACTTTGTTTACCCATCTCTGCTTTATAGCACTTTTCCTGGTACACATTGTGCTCTTCCAGATCAAAATTACCATGCTGCTTTGGGTCTTTTTCAAGTTGTTGGGGGGCTTTTTTTGTTTGGTTTTGGTTGGTTTTGTTGTTGGTGGTTTTGTTTGGTTTGTTGGTTTGGGTTTTTATTTTTTTAATCCTTAAGTCATCAGGAAGAAATTTTAGCAAGACAAAGAGAGAGAGCAAACTAAATGGCTCCATTATGAAGTGAGTACAGACCTCACCCTGCCAAATTTTCAGCGCAGTAGGTCTCTGCCCTTGTTTTGGAGGAAGCTGAGAGGGTTGCAGTGATACGTGCAGGCAAACAAGAAGTCTCAGGGGTGATATTGCTTTAATCACTTCAGTGAGTAAGAAAATCAGGCTTTGGAAAGTTGTCTCGTAAGGAGCTCATGAATAAAAACCAGTGAAGCAAAACCTGCTACATAGGACAAGTGTTACTTTCTAGGAGCCTTTTCAAATGTAATACCAGGAGGTTTAGCTGAGTTTGTATATAATTACACTATTTAGTCAGGACAACATAAAGATAAAAGAGTCATTGAGCCCAGAATTGCAGAGCCATGTATGTCCCATAGGAGAGAGATCTTCAGCCATGGAGGTATCTTGCCATGCTGAGGAAAGACCAAGCAAGTTCTGGTTTCCCAGGTGAAGTCCTCAGTTCTACAAGGTCTTTGCAGAAGGACATGGCAAGCAACTGCTTGTCAGAGTGGTGGGGTTTCCTAATTGCTTCTGCTCCAGCAGACTGTGAATGAGCCTTCTCTCTCCGAAAAGTGAGGGGATCTGCTAATTATAGTCTGGGTGTTAATGTAACCTTTGGCATTGGGCAGGACCACTCTAATTAGGTTGCTCTCAGACCTTCTGCATTTGTGTTTTCAGTACAAATTGCTGATCCTTCTTTGCAGTCTGCAGTGAGAGGCTGTGCAGCCACAGGGCCTGGTGAGGTACAGCTAAAAGCAAACATGTTAGTGAGCAAATAAGACATCAACTGGAATGGGAAAAAGTGAGGAACAGGCAAAAACCCTGTCTCTGTGGCTGTCATTGGGAGATTAGGTGGATTTTTTTCTATTTCATCATCCACATTATCATTTGGAGGGCATCTAATGACTGCTCAGACAGGATATTTTAGCTGTCCACACATTGCAATTGACCTAGAAAAGGTCAATTGATGTTCTCCTGAAATCAGCAGGAGCTGATTAAATATGCAGCAATTGTGGCAAACAGTATTGGGTGTGAGAAACCAATGTCATTCCACCACAACTTCAGTAGAAACATAACGATTTTCAGCTGAAATCATCCAAGTGCTCTTGAAGTGCACTGGAGTTCCACCATTAGCTTCTACAAGCTTCTAATCAGAGCACACAACTGGATAAGGCATAAAATTAGCAGGTTAGTCTTCAAACATGGAAAAAAATTATATTGAAAATTTGGGGTTTTTTTCATTTAGGCAGATGTGATTCCTCACTATCATGGCCTTTCCCTTCATTTGTCCTCACTCCTTTCATTATCAGAATGCTAATGTAATGAAATTAAGTTGCTTTGTTGTGGTACAAAAATTATAACTGAATGCCTGGAAGCATAATCTCTACCTTAAAAAGGATAGAAATTAGGATAAAACAAGAAACTAAACCCCAGAAAAATAAGTCAAATGACTTAGCTTAAGCACACAAAAAAATACTGATAGAAGAACTTTATATATTACCTTAATAGTTGCACCTGACAATTTCAGCAGCAGCATCAGGAAAAAAACAAAACTGTGTCTTGCTTTGTGTCTGCAATACTGGATGTGAGGGGAAAGGGAAAATAGCACTATGAAATGCCCTAATAGTCTTGATTTAGATGAATACACCCAATTCATGGAGTGATGAATATAACCAAGAGATGGCAGCAGTTCATGCGCTATTCATTTACTTTACTTTGTCATGTTATTTTCTTCCTATAAGGTACAAAACAATTAAGTTGTGTTCAGCTTGTGATGCGAATTGTTTCAATTATTAAAGGAAAGGAGGGGCAGAGACAAAGGAGAGAGGAGGGAATAGTCTGATGAAGGGATCTGGAAGTCTGTTTTAGGCACACATCCAAAGTCTCTTTTTTGGAAAGAAATTATATCAATTTGCTGTATAGAAGAGCTAAAGCCAACCCCAGCTGGAAATCTCTTACGGGTGTACATGCTGTATACTTATTATGCTAAGTGGTGAAACATGTCCTGTGGTCTGCCATGGTTCTAGGACCATCAGTTCACATCCCATTTTCACAGAGGAGGATAACTGCTACCTTCTGGAAAACTTGCATTTGCTTTGGAGGTGGGCTGCTATAAATGATGCTCCAGTGAGAACCTTCAACTTTGCTTCTCCAGGAAATAAACTGCTGCAAGTTCAGGAGTGGTGTGCTAAAGACAGAGCCCACAAGGCTTTTGTTTGCTTACAAATGTGCACTAAAAAAGAACCACCACGGCCCCCCCCNAAGTATGCATACTCAAAGGCATCCTTTCTTCAGGACGACATCTCATAGGGGCCAGACACCTTCCAGTGCCTTCCATCTTTTTTTATCTATGCAAATGTAACACTCACAAAATCTAACAGCTTTTTTCATTTTTTGGATGGATAATATAATAAGAAAGCCAAAACGATCTCATTTGTGAGGGTAGATTACTTCAAAGAGAATGTGGAGTGGATGAGACATTGCTACAAAAGTCAAAGGAAGCAAACAGCAATTAAGAATCACATAAAGAACCGAACAGAGCAACAAAGATGCACTCCAATCCCTGATTATTTCAAGGAGGAAAATTTTGCATTAAGATACTGAGTTAAAACATCTTGTTACAGTACATGTCTGGTGACTTGGGAAAATACTATTACATGAATAGAAAATTTAGATCATAACTCAGTATTTCAAACATATACAGATAATCATAGACTTGCTTACCTGTCAGGTAGATACCTAGATAAATATTCAGAAAACCCCAAGTTATCGCTGGACTAAATGCCTTTGCATTGTGATCAGCCAGGTTCGCTATCACTGTCTTTCACAGTGTCACAAATTATGCTTTGTTCCCTTCACTGCAACAGAAACACAGGAATGGACATGACAAAATCCAGAATGCAGGTATTCCATCTCAAGTGGAATATCCAGTCTGTGGTATAGAGTGTGAAGTATTGGCCAAGCACCGCAGAGCCTACAGTCTGGATATGCCGGGTAAAAAAGGAGTCCTTTGTTTGTGCATATGGTTCAGCACTGCAAATATACATTCATTTAGCCCGTAGAACTTGCCAGCATGGTCTAGACTGAAGCAGAGTGGCTTGGTGCTGCCTAAATGTTGCCAAAGTCCTTGAGAAAGATGCTGATTCAGGAAGAACTTTCTGAGAGTCTTTCAAATGCTGAGACAAACATAAAGCCAAGTTCTCCAAGTACTCTTTGCCTTGATGATCAGTGCATGCATGAAGGATGTGAAAGATCTGCCCTCTAGTTCCTTTCTCTTCTGATTTTGTTGTAAAGGGATGAAAATACCCAAATTCCACGTCTTATGTATGTGCATTATGCATTGGCATTCATAGTCAGATTTCCTCTTATTTGCTACACCATATATTTAGCATTTCAGAGTGCAGTGATTCTATTTCAACAGGGAGAGGGTAATGCAAACCCCACTGCACTACATTGCACTCCAGTGTTCTCATAATTCAGGATCAAGACTGAATCTTCATAGGCCAGAGCTCAAATTCCTCATCTTTGGAGTAGTGACTTTAAAATCATGGACAATCCAAAAGAAATGATACCACAACAGTAGATTTCTTTCTAAAAGTCTTGAGTAGTGCCTCATGATTGTTTTTACCTGACTCTTAGTTGCTGTTCTTACAGTATCAGGAACATTTCTGAATGTTTTTCAGAAATTACTATTTCTTCCACTCTCTGTCAAGAACACAAATAATCTCAAGGACTTAATTCATGTGCTCTCATAGCGACATAGCATGACACGAAACACTCATCTCTTCACTTACAACTAACAAAGCAATAAAGCACAGAGATTGGAACTATTTATCTAGAATACATTTCTCAAACAAATTACAATGCCACTAATTTTTTGTTAATCTGAATGTGTTAAAATTTGTATCATGAATTAATGTGCATTAAAAAATGATGCAAATTAGCATTTCAAAATTATTTTAATGATCAAGGCTCTGCAAAATCATTTGAGAAACTTTTGTGTCATCATGAATTGCTTCATAAATAATGTGTTATCCTTAGATGCCCATTTACAGGCAATAACTATTGTCAAGCTACAGTTATTTTCAAAATTATCATGGGCCATACATTCTTAACTTATTATTATTCACTTTTTTTCAGTCTTTCACATATTTGATTTTATGCTAATATAGTGCCATTGATTCTGTTAAGGGCAAGAGGATGTGAAACTGTAGTACCTTCTTCTTGAAGAGAGTTTGAAAAAGAATGAACAGGTCAATACAGTACTGGAATAGGAATCCTAAATGGCAGCTTTGCTTGCTGTAGTCCAAAGTCCCTCTGGGGATCCCGGCCTGGAGCCATCAGCTACTGAAGCCAAGGATGGGTACGTTCCGTGTCGGTAGCACCAGCAGCAGCATGGGCCACTGGTCCTGTCTGTAGCTTTTTACTGGTGTCTCCAGTGCCATGAAACACCTTGAAAAGACCTGGGACCTTCGAACTGGCACACTTTCCATCTACATTGCTGGGTTCAGCCCAGGAAGAGCCTGGCAATGACATTTCCAAGCCTGTATAAAGGCCTTACAGAGCTCTCAGTAAACATGGAAGAAGTGTCCCATGGATCTTTATTGCAGCAATGAGCCTTCTCGGGACAATTGCTAAGGTTTCTGAGGTATCTGTTGGAGGACTCAGCATTACCACTGAGCATTATCATCCATCCAGGCAGTGAAAGGATGCTTAGAAATCCTGGACATGAGCAAAGAACTCCTGTGAAGACCTCAAATGAAATTTATGTGAAAAGTGCAAAGCATGGCTGTAACTGTAAGGTGAAAATGCAGATAATATAGGGAAAAAAATAAAGTAGGCTGAGAGAGCTGCAATTTTTCAGTAGGTCTTTTCGTAAAGTCAAATCTGTCCTAGTGCCAGCAATGTAGGAAGTCAGTGGGTGTCTGATTGTCATCTCCTGAAGACAGAAAAATTGCCATTGTAACAATTTTTTTTTAAATCAGATGAATTTTTAAATAATGAGTGTATATATGGCAGCTTTTTTTTCTTTTCTTTTTCTTTTCTTTTTTTTTTTTCTTTCATTTCCGTCTCCCTGGCTTTCTCATTCAAAAGTTTCCCCTTCTCATACCATTGGCAGCTTGGAATAGAAATAATGTATTTTTCTTCAGATTAAGTTCGGTATGTGTTTCTGAACTACTTGGCGGGGGGTGAGGGGAATCCCTTTGTAATGGCTTCTAAATAAATTCAGTATCAATTTTAACTATTAGAGGAAATTAAATCAAAATAATTAAGATATTAAAATACTTTGTGCATTTCCAATCACTGGTTTATTGCAAGTCTGGATCTTTTCCAAGGAACAATAATAGTAGGAATACATTAGAATGTTCCTTCCACTTAATATGAGGGCATTTGCTCATGGAAAGATGATTGATAACTTGCATTAAACACAAAACGGGATTGATTTGCAGACATGCTTGAGGAGGGTCTGGAAGGAAAGGAGAATAAATGTCACATTAACAAAACATTACACAGATACACATTCACACACACTAAGTGTATTAACCAAATGAAAAGAAAACAACATAAAAGCTTTCATAACACCTCTTCTCATTAGAAATATATACTAACCTATGCAGTGTAACTGCTAAATGCACATTGGCATGGGGAAAAAAAAGTATTTGGAGATTCTGACTGCTCTGAACGCGTTCAGAAAAAAGTAAGAGCAGGGTACAGGGGGAGCTAAATGGAAGCTGATTGCAGTGTCAACTAAGTTATTGACTCTGTCTTTTTTCTGATCCCTCTACCATCCCTCTTCACAAAGTGAGGAATGATGTCTTCAAAACTCTGTAGCCTGCTGGGGCTAGGAAGCATAAATAAGCCGGTGCTGTGCAAGTCCTCGGTCTATGGGAGTTTCCGTGCTCTTCTCTCTGCCACAGCAATGTCCTGTCTCTGACAGCTCTCACATTTAGTCTCCGGGCAGACTCAAGTTTCCAGCCTTACAGGTGTTTGTTTCAAGCCCTTGTGTACTGTCCATGGCTGGGCTGCAAACAAAGTCCAGCCTCATCTTGAGCAAAATCCAGGAGGCTCAGCAGTATCCCTTGAAGGAATCTTAGTGTATTTCTGTGACTCCTCAATGCCTTTCTCTGTAATAATATTTTTTTGTCCCTTCTGGAACAGAAGTGTAGTTTACCATGTCTTACTATTAGCTGTCCTCTTCTTTCTTTCCCTCCTCCTTGAAGAAGATAAGAATTGCTGTACTGGATCAGATTAGGTCTGTCTATCTCAGATGGTATCCATTAACAGATTCTCAGGGAAGAATATCAGGAACAACATAAACATTCAGCCTCCTGTGGTACAATCCTTCACCTTTCTGAAGCGAGAACAAATAGCACACCCCTTTTCTGTTCCGTAGAGTCACTGTCTGGGCAATCAGGTGTTCACAAAGTTGCAGTGTCACCCAACGTGCCCAATGTAGGCACTACAAAAGGATCTTGTTTCTGCTGCAAAGGTCCTTGCACCTTAACCTCCTACGGAAATCAGGCTGTGTGTAAATAAAGTAACCCAGCAAAGATAGCAGGGCAATGAAGAGTGCTAGATGTAGCTACAGGCTACAGAAATGGGGAGGAGAAGAACTCTGATGTACTGAATTCGAAACAAGGATAAGCATTCTTGAATAATGTGAACGTGATGCTGGAACCAAAAGACTCCAGTGAAAAATGTGTATTAAACAAGAGAATTCTGAGTAGAGATCAAGATGCTGGATTTACTTGGCATTTGATAATGCTGTAATCAGGGCAGGAATATTATGTCCATGACTGGTGTTTGCAATTCAGTAAGGATATTGCCCATTGTTCGGAAAAGATGAATGAGTGCAGCACTGAAAAACATGCCCAAAAGACAAATATTTAGGAAGTAAATCTATTTGTTTATAAGAGGTAGAGTAGCTTCAGTCCATTTCATACGGGTTTCAGTGGGGAGGAAAAGTTTACTATTGAAACTCAAACTGATAAAGCTACAGTAAACCAAGGGATTAGAATCCAAAGTTGAACAAACAGTGTGTGATAACATATACATTTTTAACAGGGAAGATATTAATCATTACAATAATGAAACCAGAACTTTCACAGTATCACTGGGCAATTTTAGATTACCGTCAAATGCTTCTAGATTTTGCTTGCTTTTTTTCTTTCCTAAAAATATTATTTAAGAAGACAGTTAAACAAAATGCACTTCAAACTAGTTGTAATATCCACATTATGCAAGTAATCCCTTAGAAGTGCACTTTGGGTCCCTTCTGGATTTTATAATGTAGAAGCTGATGACTCCTAAAATACTTAAGGATGTTCAGCTGCAGTTAGTGGAGCACAACTCTATCTCTGCAAACATATTTCAGTGCTAAGGCAAAGAAAAACCATACCTGATGCAGTGAGCCATTGATATTTGAAAGTAAATCCCTTGGTTTTTAATTTATATGCTCAAAGATCCCTGTTTAAAAATGTGTTTCCTTTCTCGTGAGTCACCACATAACTCCCTGCTAATCCTCCTCATTTACATTGAATATTAGCTTTATGGAGAATGGTATTAATTAATCCTGCATAACTCTAATTTAGTGGCTGTGCTGCACCACAGCATGAGAATTAGCATGGCACTGGGTGCTGGGTTATCAGATCCATTTTCTGGGTAAGTCCTATTATGTTCTGTAGGATGCGCACAGCACACAACGAATTTAATTACACAGCCTTTCAATCAGCTTGCTTGTAAGCCTGAAAACTATCTTCTAGCCTTTTCACTTTACAGAAAGCAATGCTTTCTCTGAAGCTACTCTTGCATAGTACTTGACTAGCTGCTCATTCTATTTGGACACTAATTATTGGTAGTAGCTAATGACTAATGATCTTTCCAGCAAGGTCATATCCCTAGACTGACACCAAGGTTTATAAACTTTCTCCTGAGTTGCTAATGATTGGTAGTAAAACTCACTTTCTGAATAAAATATAAATAAACATATCACAATAAAACCAGTATTGCACTACTTAATAGCACGGATAAATAAGTAACTAAATAAAAATAAATACATGAATAAACAAATATAGTCTCGACTTCGCTTAATGATGAAGTGTGATGTTGCCACACATCATTCTTCCCAAAGGGACATTACCCTTTCAGCATTGTCCATTAAAACACCTGGCTGATACTGCCAGGTCTGGCAGTGACCTACTTTAATGGATCCTTCTGATTTTATCCGCCTGTTCCCTCTTCTTTGTTCAGTATCCTGACACCAACACCCCAGCAGCAACCCCTCCCATGAGGGGGACTCTCAGACTGTGTCAGTACTGTCAGTGGATACAAAGAGTATTTTGAAGGGGTACCTCGGTTCCACAGCAGAACAAATTGTCCTTTGGAAGTTCTTCTCCAGGAGACACAGTAACTAGGCTCCTAGTTTTGATGGTTTGGTTAAGCACTTCAGGTTCATTAAAAGATACAGACTTATGCCTGTTAATTTCTCTGTCACCTAAGATAAAAGGGATGCCACAGTAAGGGAGGGTTTTAGGCTAAAATATTGGGATTATAAATGTATATATCACTATATTTCACGAAGAAAGGAAAGAGCAAGCCCAACCAAGCGAAAACAGTCAGATGTGAGAAAAGCAGCACAGGATTACAAAGGGAATTCTGGAGATCTTCCTTGTTTCATTATTTATATTTCCCCACAGTGGCAAAAAACCACATTCCTGTATTCCATATAAAATATAATGCACTTAATTGATCTAAGTAATTTCAAGGCTGCTGAATAGCAGAAGCCTCCAGAGTGGAATATTCTGACTTAATGATCACATAAAATTGCTTGAAGTGTTTTTAATGTCATTGTAATTTCTGAGTTTATTTAATAGTTGAGGGGGAGAGAGGGTAACATTAAGAGTCATCTGCATGGCTTGCATGGCTGTATATAACAAATGAGACATGCGTATGCCACAAGAGCCATTATTTTAAAATGGCTGCAGTAAAAATGCAGTTATGCTGAGCATTTGCTTTAGGCCATGACACAGTCTAATGAGAATGATGTTGCATTAGGATTCAGGACACCTCAGATTTGTTTCTGAGTGTTTGACCTTTTAACAAGTCAGATCTTTTCTTGATTCCACTGATTCCTTCCTCTTTCTTTCTCAACCTCATCCATTCAGTTAATTAAAACTTTTTCCATGAGCTGTATAGTTATAATCCACTTTATACCTGTATATAGTAAAGAGACTTCTGTATATATTTTTATTTAATACAGAATAACTGAATGGTCTGGGCTAGAAGGAACCTTAAAGACCATCTAGTTCCCAACTCCCTCCCATGGGCAGGGACATCTTCCACTAGACCAGGTTGCTCAGGACCTTGAACAGGGATGGGGCAGCCACAGCTTCTCTGGATAACCTGTTCCAGTGCCCTCACAGGAAAGAATTTCTTCTTAATATCTAATCTAAACCTACTCTCTGTCAGCTTAAAGCCATTGCCCCTTGTCCTACCACTACATGACCTCATAAAAAGTCCTTATCCATCTCTCTTGTAGCCCCTTTAAGTACAGGAAGGCGCCCAAAAATCTCCCTAGAGCCTTTTCTTCAGGCTGAACAACCCCAACTCTCAGCCTGTCTTCACAGCAGAGGTTTCCCAGACCTCTCATCATCTTTGTGACCTCTTCTGGACTCATTTCAGCAGGTCCATGTTCTTCTTATGTTGGAGGCCCCAGAGCTGGGCTCGTACTGCAGGTGGATCTCATGAGAGCAGAGTAGAGGGGGAGAATCATCTCCCTCACATGTTGCAGACAGCTGCCTTTCATCCCAAATCATCAAAACCATGGTAAATTTCAGATGTTTGCTTTTTTTTTTTCACCCTTGTTGGCCTAAGCCCAGACTGCCTTGCAAGGGGTCAAGACACTGACAGGACAAAAGTGCAAAGCCACTGTGGGTCTCTCCTGAAGCACCAGTAGATGCTGTGTGGGCAGTCTGCGTGGACTTGTTTTGGCGCATGTGGCCTTGCTGATTTCAAAACGCTGGTAAGTGGAGTAGCTGGGTACCTCTGTTCTCCTCAGCCTTGTGTTTGCCTGATGTTGAAGTCTTTTCCCAGATTCCTTCCAACACTGTTCAGAATAATTTTGCCATATTAAAGCAAGAATTAAGATTTTAAATCTAATTCCACGTTCTTCTATCCCTCTGCTCTGTTTGAAGTTATTTTAATCTCCTCTCAACCTTGCCATTTTTTTCCTATTGGACTTATCTAATTTGCCTCATTTCTAAGTCATGATGATATCCTCAAGACACCAATTCATAACTTCCTCATGTTGAAATTGTTCATTAAAATCTAATTTTTACCTTCTAATTCTGACTTTTTAGCTAATGAAATCAGAGTAATTATAAATATCCATCTTGCAACATTGCATATTGACATTTGAATATAAAGACTCAGAATGGAAGAAAAACATCACTGGAAAACTTCTTTCCTGTAGCTGCCAAGGAAATCAGCTCAATCATAAATATATAGATTAAAATGCACTCGTCTAAGTTCAGCTCAATATTAACTTTATACTGCCATTAAGGTTTGCCTGAACACGAACCATAAGGGACCATATCTAATTTCACATGAGTTATGTTTGGTTTGCTCAGATCCATTATTTAACAAAGAGAACTGAAATGCTCAGAAAGGAAGGTACAACTCATGGTGTATTTGATCCAGAGTTCAACAAGAGCTTTAACAACTTCCAAAATATTAGAATATATTGAAGTAAAAATCACTCAGGAGAACTTTTAGTACTTTTTTTCTAGTCTTATTTTAGTTGATGATTCCAGCCCAGAATAATGGCTGAATTTTATGGGCTCACACTGTACTAAGACTCCTGTGGCACTACCCTACAATCTTATACCCTTATAAAAAATATTTATTTATATTTTAAATTTTTTGCAAGCCTCTCTAGAAGTTATGGACACTGATGCATATTAATATACTGATGCAACTATCTGAAAAATGTAAGGATGGGGAAGAGCAACCAGGTTTATTATAAGTTAAAGTATTATCACCACAGAATGAGGATCTGATCCTCGTTGCAATTCTGCAGTGACAGATCCTTCTAAGAAAATGTAGTTTGGAGAGATGGATATCAGTTTGACAGGTACACCATTTTAAAATAGGCTTTCAAAAATCACAGGTAAGATATTGTAAGGATAATCAAATAGTTACATTGTTATCAGATTAAAAAAAATTTGTTGAAACCAAAATTTTTTATGTGACATGATCCATTTTTATGACAGTCTTGTTGCTCCATGCCTAGTTTCTTGCCAAACTGCTTTGTGAAGTGTGGGGATAGTCACTTGCTGTTTGTGCTCCAGAGAGGCAGCCAAACCTCAGATTGCCTTGCAAATGGGCCCTGCTGGGCTTCAGGTCCTGCCCACAGAGCCAAGAGTCTGAATGAGCTGAAAGCCCCAGACCAAGGCAAATTTCTTGTCCTGACTGTAATTTAAAGTCTGAAAAGCAAGGAGGTTTCAACTCCAAGGCAACTGGGAATTTACTTAGAGATGATGATAAGTGAAGTTTAATTGCTTTCTTTTTTTCCTAGACTAGTCCTTATTCAAATTTTTCCACATTATACGAAGAAATGTTTTGATGTTTGGTGGGGTTTTTTTTGTGGNCAGTAGATACAGTCACTGAGGAGCGAACTTCTGGGAAGAGCAAAGATACTAGACAGATATTCTTCACTCAGAGTGCCTCAGTCACAACAGAGATGTTCTCTCATTCCATATTTTACACAACAGCTCAGAAGATAATTTTGATTATGAAGGCAGCTAAAGTCATCCTTGCCAGTCCCCACAACATACAATGACTTTGATCCGTGCAATCTGCCTCTGTGATGAGATGTCTCACAGTAAAGACATAATAACCACTAATATAACTGTTTAGTTATTATGGTTAGATGACTCTAAATTAATTTTAATCAAAAGCTCAGTATTGGCTGGTTTGATATCTGTTGGCAAAAATACCCCTCTTGGCAATGGACCAATGGATTCACAGAACAAACACAAGGGAGTTTTGTTTCAGACTGTACATCAGTCAAAGGAAAGTATTCTTCATGGGCATTGTCACTGCAGAGAGAATGGAGAATGGTGTCATTCAGTGGCAGAGACTAAAGAGTCCTGCATGGAAGAGCTTGTTCAGGCAAACGTTCCCTGAGGATGGGGGTAGGCTGATCCTCCAGAAATTTGCAGCTGCAAATTTTCAGGTCACAATTCTGAGTATTGATCTGCAGCCGTTTTGTAGTAGGTCCTGGTGAGATAACTGGTGGGCTTCTGACATTGGTTGGCACTCAGGTTTGCAATGACTCTGGATTTATATCTCATTCACTCCTGTGAAAACAACGTAAGAATTTCTTCTTGTAGCAGTCAAAAAAGAAAGTACCTAACCCTTCATACCATGCAATTGTCTGTTCCCTTTCAAAGCAGGGAATGGTGAACCTCTATGGCAGCCGGCTGGCTCTGATTTTACTTGGAATAATGCAAAAGTATTATTGTGGATGCCAGCTTTCTTTTGGAAATGAAAATAATCTGGAAATTACTGTTATTGAGTATTAACACGAGCAGAAAAAGGATCAAGCAAAGCAGTCTTGCAACAGCTGTCATTTTCTTCTGTTGCCAATTTAGTAGCATTAATGCACTGCATTTCAGGGGCGTCGGCACATGACCTTTCCAGGAGATGTAAACAACAGAATAAATATTTTGAAAACACTGAACTTGGAGAATAGTACTTACAATATTTTGGGCAGAGCTAGTGAAGAAAGGATATCTAAAAATAATCTGGACCTTGGAATGTCTTTGTTTTCAAGTCAGTGCTCAGTCAAGAAGGTTTTGTACCAGGAAGGACCAATTACAAAGATTGCCAGGGCAATTAAGCCAAATCAGGTCCACACTGCAACGTAGAGCTAAACAAAGAAGAGATATTATTGTCTGGTGTCTTCCTCTGAGCACCGAGATCCACAACCAAAATGCACAGATGCCAAACGGTTGCCTTGAAAAACCTTTAACAAGGGTTAACATCATTCTTACATGACCAAAAAACCATCGGAACTATGGGCAATTGATTCTCTAGTGCACTCAGATCTATTTTCTAATTTTCCTTTGAATGATTATTTGAGCAACTGTCTTTTGGTATCATTGGTGCAGAGCCCACATATCCATGCCAGTAGCCTGAGTGCTATTGCCAGCAATTTGTGTAATTCATCCAGGAACCATGATGGCATTTATTTAATTTATCCTTCTATTCCATGACCTATGATGCAATTCTCTATATAATACTATAAATAAACCGTCCCCTCTCACCAGCCTTTCTCCCAAGCTTAGACACCAGATGTGTGTGAAGAAAAGATCACGAAGCAGAACATAACTGCACTTTTTAAAAGGCCATGGCTGGCATCATCCCACCTAACTGCACATACCTAAGAGAAGGTCTGATTAGGGAGTCTGGTCACCTTTGCACCTTTTGTCTTCAGTGAAGAGATGCACATATATCTGAAGAGATTTTTTGTTCTCAGGTGCAGTTTCTCCTGTCAAGGTTTTTTCCTCATTTTCTTTCAGTGGGAGTGCATGACTTGAGACCCTCTTTTTCCCCGCTGAGTGGGAACTGATAGTCTGTGGGTTTTGCATTATTCCCGTTCTCCAGCATATTATCCCTATTTCTCTCCCTGTGAACCCTCAAATTCTTCCTCTACTTGCAACCTTTTTCCATCTCCCATTTTCTCCATATACAGTATTTGATTCTTCCTTTCCCCCTCATTGTACCCTCAGCTGCTCTGTTCCTTTCTCTCTTTGTTCATGTATTATGCATTTAAGAGAACATTGATTTAGAAGTCAGTTTTCCCAAAATTGGTCTTAAAGAAATTAAAAACTGGATGGAACTTGGCTACTGATATCAGAGCTAGTTAATTCTGTTAGCTGAAAAGAAGATATTTTAAAAATATATATAAAAATGTAATTACAAATTTTGTCTTTGCACTGTCATTTTTTGACAAAAAATTAAAAAAGGAGCTTTAAAGCTAAAAATTATTTTCCCTTGAAAAGAGATTTTAAAATTCTTATGTGACAGTAAAAGAACTCAAAGAAAAAAAAAATCTCAGAACTATTAATTTCTAGTTTAACAAAATACCTCAGTGAGATTTAAAATGAGTATTTTATTGGTTTTTAGATTCTATGTTGGTGTTTTTATAAGTTTGTTGCCATTAAACGGTGAGCAATTTTTTAAATCTTTTTTGGTCTACCACAAAAATGAAAGCTCTATTATTCACCAAATTTTGTCTCCTGTTCCTCCTTTCCCTTCTACTTTTGAATGGTCTATTTTCTCTTTGTCTGGCTACCATCGATATTATATTGTCTGTGCATGATCTAGTCCAGCCTCTCACACAACAGCACTCACTGGTCTATAAACACTAACAAATTAATGCTGTATTCAATGGAATGAAGCAGTGCTGTTGAAAGAGATTGAGGGATAGCAATAGAGAAATCATAGATGAATTTACAATGTGATGCAGCAGCAAAAGGAAGGGAATGCAATCTTAGGCTATGGTCAGAGAGACATTACATTTTGGAGAAAGAAAAAAAAGGCAATAATTTTCCTCTGTACAGCTTGACTATGGCTGCACCTGGACTGTTATATTCATTCCAAGGCACTAGAAGAGATATTGACGAATGGGTTTCAGAGGGAAGTGCTGTAGCAGTTGATTTACTGGGGAAAGTTTAAATGAGATAAATAAGACATCTGTGCTCCGCTGGGCAGCACGGGACAAAGAGCAGCATAGCTGGGAGCAAAGCACGCGCTGCCAAGGAGGGTAAGGATGGGAACAAGCTTCCAAGGGGGGTCAGAGCACCACTGATCTGCAGCTATGTCTGCATCTGCACCTACTACAACTGCATCCTTCCTTTTCCTTTACCTGTTCCATCAGGATAAAACCTGGAATGTTTTCTGACAACCAAGCTACGTAAGCAAATTCTTCCTTTTCTGTGGGCAGAATATTTACCCTCAGAAGATCAAAGATCCAGATCATCTGCGAGAAGTTAGTGATCGCTGCCCAGCTGGACCTTTGGGAACAGTTCAGTTCATCCTTTGCCTGTCACAGCTGGGAGAGGCAAAAGCCAAAAATGGGTAAGGGAAAAAGTCCACCCTGTTTCCACTTCCCACTTTCACATCAGAACTTAGAACGAGGTACTTAAAGAATGGGCTACAACAAACAAGATTAATAATGGAATAATGCAAGCCCCAACCAAGATCAAGGTCCAGATATTCTTTGGTTGTTCAAATATGTACTGTGGAAAGCTCTGAAATATCAAGCATTTAAGCAAACATCTTGTGATAGCATTTAATATGTTTGTATGAGATTATGCAGAACCCTTGCTTTTCATGATGCTTTGAGAATATCTGCACTGCTCCTGCCCAAGCTGTAAGTTGTATTTCTGCAAGCAATGTGCCCCCCCTAAGTAGGCACATTGCACTTCACCAAAGAAACAATAGGCTACCACCGTAGCCTCAGAGTTTTTCTCCTGATTCTGTGGCACATCTGAGGAAGAACAACTTCTTTTGCAGTACAGAACTGTGAGTAGGCATAGGAACCAAAATTTCCATGTTGATTGTAGGAAGAGCTTGGTTTTCCTGGGCCAAGTACTTCTGATGCAGCGAGCACATGTCATGTGAGGACACTTGTCATGCAGACAGGAAACCACAACCCCTAAACAGGTAGGAAAGGGACATGATCAAGCACTTACTAGCACTTGGCTTCTTTACAGAAGTTTCCACTCTTCATTATTTTCAATACTACATTTTTTAGCTCTGTTAAGGCTTTATTCTGTCTCAATCTCCTTTGTTGAGCATTATGTCTCTAAAGATACATACTTGAACAGCCTGGTGAAGCTACAGAAGTGTGGTGCAGTGGAAGGCTGTCTCTGGAGGCCAATGCTGTAACTTCATTGCCACATCTACAGGGAGAGTCCATCTGAGATGTCTGAGCACAGTCCAGTGGTCTGCAAGAGTACAGAAGAAACACAGAGGCATCAAGGATCTAATGGACCAACTGACTTGAAAATAGCCCACACTCAGCTGAATGTCCTCGGTGGAGGTATGTGGTGATTGCAAGAGATGGGGACTTGATTACCACAGAAAGAAAATAAACCTGTCATCATTTTAGAGGGAGGAGTGTAGGTAGAAGATTTTATTAGGAGGAGAAACAGGAAAAATCAAAGTCTAATGTATATACCCAGGAGGTATTTGAAGATGAGAATTAGTTGTGCAATAAGTAGAACTTGCTAACTGGCTCAGCTATCATTTAGGAATCCACAGTGAAAAGGCTAATTTATTATACAAATTAGACCAAGGCAGAATAAGGCATTCTGTTTAATCATAAAGACTGGAGGGATGGAAGTCTTGTATTTCTGAGCAACAGTGAATATTCTATAAAGTCAAATCTCCTCACTTAAATAAAAGTATTAAAATAGAGGGCCAAAAAATTGAAGAGGTCACGCTGTTTCATCAGGATTACTTTCAAGTTGTTAGTCTCTAACTCCTTGGACTTTTCATAAGAAAAACTGTCTCAAGTTTCTCTTGGAGCTAACTTAGCTGCTATATGGTGTGAGAAGTGGCTAGTTAAATGACATAAATAAACCAAGAAAGGTCAGGATTTATTGTCAATATTTCTGTCTGGGGAATAAGAGTGTTTCCCTTTTCTCTGCTCCCAGAATGTAATATCCATACATGCTCTTAGTGACATTAGCAATAAGTTGAATGAGTGTTTGATTTGCCAATTGGTTCACAGGTGGAGATAATTCTTATCTTTACAGTTAGGAAAGGGTCTGCTGGGAGGGAAATCTGCAGCACATTTCAAGTGTTAATCACAAGAAGTCTGAAGCATGCGTAATACTATTCCCTTCAAGGAATTTTATGGGTTAATTACGGTTAATGGCCAAATTTGTGGGGATTGTGTTAAAACTGTAGTCCTTTAGTCAGTAAGATACCTAAATCTCTCTACATCTTAATCTCTTTCATGTTTTAACTGGCCTATGATTGCTTTCTCAGCTCAATTATGCTGTGGGAAAGATGCAAAGATAATGTGATTCCTTGAGCTTCTCGGGTCATCCTGACCTCCACTGCTTCACTAGAAATAGATGGAGTGCAAGAAATATGAGCCAGCTGAGTCTTCTTCTCTCTGTATTCCAAGCAGTTTGAGAAGAAAAGTTACAGAGCAGCTGAAATGAGACAGGTAAATACTCCTTTGTCACTGGTAAGGCAGCCAGTGAAGTTCAGTGTGTGATACACTGCAAAAGATCTGGGCGTGCTTTGGCTTTTGAAGGCCTCATCCAAACTTTAAGTGAAGGGAAACTATCCATTGAGTTCATAGACTTGGGATTTGACTTTAACACTGCTAGCTCAAAGCCATTATTTTAAGATCCAGAGTCTCATCCAAAAGTTCCTGAATTTTAGAGATGCTTCTGTGAAGAGTTCTTTCGGGAAGTGTCATTATTTCTAATCAATTTTTGGATTCACAAAGTAAGCTGCTGTTGATTACATGATTTATACATGCTCTCTGCAGACTTGGAGGGGCTTTGTGCATTATTTTACAGCATTTTTTGCTTATTAAGGAAACTGCATGATAATAGTGGTTTCAATTACAAGCCTATTAGGCAGGTAATTGACAACACAAGTATACTATAAAGTTACACTCTGCTTGCTCTAATACAAGTGCTGTACTGCGTTTTTAAGCAGGCAGTGCTGATAATCAGTGCATAAATTATTTCTTCATTAACTACTTCTGTCAGAATCCCTGTTTCACTCCACAAGTAAGTTGGCCAAGAATTCATTTGCCTTTTCCTTTTTGCTCCTCCTCTTTATCAACTCTCATGATGAGAAACTGTTCATGTGGACAGGAGTCTTGCCCAGACCATGGCAGCAAATGCATAATGTCAGCAATTAGATCTCTGTAAAGCTCAAAGATGCAGCAGGTCACTGAAAACAAGAGAGTGACTGCTTGAAATTCCAATTCTGACCCTTGAGAGATGCTTCTAAAGGAGTCAGGGGTATTCAGTTCAGTCTAAAAACTTGCAGAGACTTCTAGGGACAGTGGCAAATGAGATCTCAAATGCCTTACAAGTTTTAACTCATATTCCTAGTGCATCAGAAAAATCAATAGTGATCAAATCCCATGTGAAAAAATTCTTTATTAAAAGTGAGGAAAATACCAGGAAGAGAATGCAGGTGTTCCTTATATCCTCCTTATATCAATCAGAAGCAGATACAAGTTTTAGGAATGACTGAACACAAAAGAAGATCAAGCACTATCCTTTTGGAAAACTTTTAATCAGCCTATTAAGAAACTGCTCAATTTGTGTTACTTCTGAAACTTTCACTATATTCCAATTGTGATATTTATAGTGGTGACAATAAATGAGGCTCTTGTATTTCTTAATTATTCTTAAACCTTTATTATTTGCTCTCCCTGAATTGTTTATTTTTCAGTTTAATATTTAATTCTTAGATGCTGAAATAATGTGGGATTTTTGGTTTTATTTAAATTCTGTTCACAAGATTAGACCCACAGTCCATTTTAGATATTTCTGCCTGAGACAAGAAACCCCCCATCCACAGTGAATGAGGGGAGCTGATATTCAGTATTAAACTGATAAATATTTATCACAAAATTGAAGGTTCAGGCAGAAATGCATAGGAAAAGAAAGCCGGTCATTTCGTGCCTTGTACTTATAATGGCAATGTTACAGTTTGTATGAGAACTGAAACTAAGATTTCAATTGCTTCTAAATTAGAAAGCTCACATGCACATGCACGTGCACAGAAATTAATAAAACCCAGAAATAGAAGGGACAACAACAATGGGATGCACAGGGGTTTTGATTATTTCAGCATGTGGCCTAAAACATGGCAGATTCAGCAAGATGCAGATTTGCATAATGTAATGAGACTGGAACCAAAGTATCAGGAAGACAGACCGAGTGCTAATTAACTAGACACTGCAGTAAAAACACCAGGATGGCAGGACAGTACAATTGCAGGAAAACATTCCAGGCACAAATGGATAGCGGTGTTAATTGCGTTAGAAAAAACCCCAAACCCTCCTGGCTAAAATACTCTGTAGCTATTGCTGCAAACTTTAGCAGAGCATTCAAAAAGTTTAATGTTAGATGGAAGTTGTTTAGAGCTGTAGGTTCCTGACAATTTCTAGCTTGGCAAAGAACCTGATCAGTCATTTTCTGAATGGAGCCAGCCCGAACCTACAGCTTGGGGCAACAGCCCTGAGACGGACAGCGAGAAGTAAATCCTCCTGCCCCTCTGGAAGTGCCTGCTGGTTGGAGCTTGCCTTATTTTTAATCTGCATACGCTGAACACTGAAGACACTCTGTAAATGACTCCATGGCCTCTTTATTTGGTGTTCTGGCAGTGTGCCATGGCTGCTAAGGAATAGTTCCTCTCTTCCCTTATTCTGAGGACTGAAATTTGAGGCTGGGATTATTGTCCCTTGTTCATACAGCATCCCTAAACACTCAGAGAATCCTAATGGTTTTGTATGCCTTTTCCTTACCTTCAGGACTCTATAACCGGAGCTAAATTGATAAAAAGCTTTTTTTAATAAAAGAATCACTAATATTTAACCTCTGGCATAAAACTTAGAAATGTATGTGTGTCTATTTTACACAAATGTCTGCAATCACTATCAATAATTTAGGCATGTGAGTTTCTTTACACACCTCCAGCAGTTATATTAACCCAGTCCTTTCTTTCTAAGAAATGAGTGAGTAGCTGTGGGTGTGCGGCTATCTATACAAGGGGAGAATAAATTCTACAGGATTGTTCTGCTTCCTGTGTACCATGCTCATGGAATGGCAGAGGAGCAGAAGAACATACTTCCCAAGCTCAAGACCAGCTGCAGAAGCATCTTGTAAACTCAAGCAGCAGTAGTTTTTGATATAACTCCTCCATGCTTCTCTACAGCCTCTTCCAGCCAAAGCGTAAACCTCACAGCAGTGCAATCTTTTTCTCAAGGGGGAACCTAATCCTCCCCTTACCAGCCTGTTCAGTGGGGACAAAGCTCATTTAAAAGCCTCAAGATGAGGCCATTTTCTGGGAAGAACTCCAGAAAAACTTTAGGACACACTTTTTACTTCCATTAGATACATGGTTCTTCAATGAGTGCATTAGGTGAGCAGGAAAGACTTCCAAATCCTGCTTAGCACCTGGAAATAATGATCTGTTCATTAGATGTGTTACCTTGTTGTTCCAGCTACTGCAACCTGACCCCAGAACTGTTCGAGCCATGAAGAAAAGTTACTTACAAAAGAAATTCTGAAATCTGAAAATGAGAAATCGGAGGTAATGAATGTGATAAAAATATTTTGACAATCTTATTCTAGAAAAGGGAAAATTTAGACCAAAATAATTTATGCAGTAGGTGATAGACGTATTAGTTGAACAGGCTGGCCACATAAATTGCTAGCTGTTGTGAATGACCACACTCCACATACCTATTCCTTTTTCAGAATTTTCAGTGCAATACCTTGCCTTATTGCAACTGGCTCTAATACATGGACTTTAGACACCCTCTGAAGCTCACATAGAGGAGGACTAGAACAGATGTTTCTCAATCAGATAAGAGAAGAAATGAATCCCAGTCTGAAAGTTTTAGTCAAATGGCAAAGTGAAAAATTCTGTTTGATTATTAAAAGATCTCAAAAACTTAGCCCAAATGCTTGCATTTCAGGAGTTTCTGAAATGTGAAAACTGAAATAGTCTTCTCTGTTCATTGGCTGTAAACTGTTGAGGAAATCAGCACCATCGAAAATAAAAAAAATAATATGTCATCACATCCCTCCTGGAATACTGCTCAGTAGAGACCCAGGTTCTGTTGGCAGACAACTAAGGATGCTGAGATGAAAAAAGCCATAAAAGGAAATCATGTTGAGATGGGAAGAGGTTGAGTAAGGGGACCTCTTTTTCTCTCCTTTCTTTTCAAGTTTGTTATTGTTAATATACATTGAGCCATCCAAGCAGAATTAAAGCTGCTTACTTTGCACCACATCCCTAGTCTCTGTCCTCAGGAAAATAGGGAAGGTCAGACATTTCTCTATACCTGATTAAGAGGAAAAAGAAAAAAAAAAAACAAACCAGCTGAGAAATCCATCAGCATCATTTCCATTTGGTATCAGTGAGAGGCTGGATCTGGCATTTCTTCTTCTGATTTCAAACCAGTATTTTCAATCAGAAGGTACATACCCTTCCCTGTTCCCATTTTTCCTTAGTGCTGCCACATTCCAGGTACATCTTCCTTCCGGAAACTGCCAATGACTTTTTCAGAGGTGAAAGCTGCAGTGTAGGGAGTTTCTACTCATAAACAGTATCCACCTCCCTTGAGATGGGTTCACCTAGTTAGCTGGAATGAACTGTGTCCCCAAACTATAACAGCAGGCATGGGGGAAAAATAAATGTCTTCTGACAACATGGATGAATGCACATACTACTCTTAAATTATTTTGACAGCTTCCTCTGGGTTTCTACTTCAACTTCCCAGGCCCTTCACTAGGCTGGTAGATATCCTTCAGGCAGTAAAGTATTGCCCATGACCATACATTAGCTGCAGTATTTGTCATATATACTTGAAATCATCCCTGCAAATCTCAGGACTAATGCAATCATCAATCATGCAGGCAACACATAGAGAAAATAGAAAACAGCACGGGGCTGCCTGCTTGGGAAAAATCTCAATATATCAGTGCATATCTATTAACTTCATTTGTTAAGGAATGTGTCATGTGACATCACAGCCACACGTAGGGCTTGCAGCATTCACTGATCTCCCCAGAAAATTCAGCAAATAGTTGACTTTAAATATCAGATGCCAAAACCCTCCAAAAAAATGATATATTTGGGGTTGATCCTCAGTTATTGATTGAATTTAGGATCAATATTCATAGGGGATAATAATTAATAATGGGATCAAATACCCCCAATTACTGATACTGTTATGCAGTGAGAAAAAAAGAACATGGAAAAATGTCAGTCAAAAATACAGCTGTAATCACTTATGAGAAATAAAATTTTGCCCTTTGTTTTCTGGGGGTTTATCTTTAACCAGTTTCTTACTCCTCCTTTGAATTACCTTCCTGGTAATTTTCAGAGGATATAATCTAAAAGTTTTTTGAAAATGTATTTATTGGTTTGAAAATGTTTGCCTAAATTGTTTTCATTTATCAGTTTGTTTTGGTTTTTTTCTTTACTCTTATTATCAGAAACATTTTGCTCATTATCACTTGGTGTCACCAATTCAAACATCCTAAATCTGTAATTTAAAAAGAAATATTTTCTTGAAAAGCAATACAAAAATTTCCACTGCAACACCACACATTCTCTCTTAGCCAAGGAAAATACAAAATATCAGTTAGTTTGATTTCATATTTGTATAAAACATATTAGAAATCTTCCTCTTCCACTGTCCAAGTGAATTCTACATTTACATGGGGGGAAAAAAAAAACCAAAACAAAACCCCAACTTGTTAAATTATACAGGAGATTAGATTGATGCCCTAAAAAAAGTGCAAGTCCCTTTCTGCTAGATCATTCCAGTTTACTTCCAGGAATTTCCTACCCAGCAAGAAATTCAAGCAAAATGTCAGTAAAGTTTGATATTTTGAGATGTAGCTGACAGGACAATTCTGGTCTGCCAGGTTGTGGTGGGTTTTAAAATATTTTCTGTATTGCATTTCATTGTGTAAAGGAAAAAAAAAAAAGTAAAAATTGCCAAGTGCCAGCAGTCAAAGTTTTAATATGATAAGAATAATTATGTTCCCACACCATTAAACTTGTGACATATACTCTCTAAATGTTTCAGGGAATAAGATGCAATATTGTGATTGTAAAACCCGTGTCTGCTGAAGGGAAGAATGCCACTAAAAGAAAGAGAAACATTGTAAAGAAATGGAGTTTTTATGAGGTCAGGTATGTCAGGTAAGCATGATGAAATGCTAATTTATACCCTTCACAGTGCAGACCTTGCTGCTACAGCAGGAACTAATCATCAGTTATCAGCAGAGAAGAGCCAGCGGTGGACACAGATGGCACTGGGTGCCACATTAGAGATGGACATACCTCTTTTGGAATTGATCTGATCAGCCCAGCTGCTCTCTCCCAAAGGACTTCACCAGGGTTTCCACAGAGCTGAAGTTTATTCCTAGTTTATCCCTGCAAGATCAGACTCACCTTGAGAGAAAAAAAGGTAGGATAGCACAGAGCAGCAGATTCCTGCTTTGGAGTTCTGGGGAAATGGACACAAGGAGCTTTGAGAAGTCCTCGGACACCCTGAGGTAGGGCAGGCAGGTTGGGCAGGAAAAGGACAGATTCCCCCAGGGTGACAGGTACTGCACAGTCCCTTCCTCCGGCTGTCTTCTCCATCAGCACTGAGTTTGCACCCAGCCCTGCTGGAGCTGGATGATGATTTTACTTCTAATTTTCAGGCATGATTTTGTGTTGAGGACCAGCCTATATACTACATCTATTTTCACACCCAGGCATTTAGATTTGGTAAAGCTAAACCATCTCACATCAGTGCTTTCTAAATGAAGCATTCAGACTCTTTCTGTCAAAACGGCGTGTTTAATTCCAGAAAATGACTCTTTTGAGAAAGGAGACTTTTCCTTCATAGCAGCAGTTTTTCAGTCTGGCAATGAACCAACTCCCTTCATTCTTCACTCAAATCCAGCCTTTTGCAAACACAGTGGAATCACACAAAATAGGATCTAGGACATACTCTTTTTCTACCCACACGGGTATGGTTCCTGGACATTTTCTATCTATTTGATTGCTTTTTCAGTCTAGAGAGAACTTTTCTGCTTTTATACTGTTCACATCAGAGCAAAGTGAGAGGGCAGCGGCTTCTAGTGTGCAGTTAACAAGAGGAAAATAATGGGAGCTTGGCTGCATTATGGAACAACAAGATTCTATCTTTCCTCACTTCCTTCTTTTTATTAATTCTGTTGTCAACTTAATATCCATGAGATACAAAACTCGGGCAGTTTGGAACAAGATAAGAATGGCAAGATTAAAAATAGAGCCTTAAATGCTGTTCAGTAGTTTGGGAGCATGTTTCATTATAACCTATGGAGGAATTAAATAGAAAAGCACAGCTGCTTTGGATTCCTGTCCAGAGAAACCACACAAGCACAGCTTGCATAAAAATAAATGCTTTGCATATTAAGGAAATGGTCTGTCATTTGCCATAGAAACATTCTAATCTTATTCTTCCTTTTTTTAAAACCATCTATTATAGAGCCTCCGAGTAGTTCATTCATATTCTTCTTGGAATAATTTTCATGCCTTTGACCAGTGCATAATTATGTCCTTGCCAGGACACAGACATGAGAACATCAGCCCCTCAGGTTAATGCTTCTGATCATTACTAACTAATCCCAGAAGTTACAAGTACAAGAAGTGTCTAAAAATCTCTTGAAAAAGTCTATTCCTTTAATAACAATTAAGTGTTCCTCTACCAGTTTCACTGTTTATTATCTCACACTAAAACTCTACTGGATATCAGCCAGTGTCAGTCTGGTGTGTTCAACATTCATCTCTCTACACAGTGCCTAACAGTACAGGTTGCATTCTTAAGGAGGTTGAGTAAAGCATCACATTTTCAAAGTGAAATGAGGAATGAAAGAAGATTTTCAGCATTACTACTTTTGGTCAAAAACTGAATATTGGAGAAAATGTTAAGATTCTCCAGCAATTCAGATCTTTGCATCACAACGACACATTCTTGACATGCATTGTTCTTGGCCAAGTGTAAAGTTTGTGCAAGAATTATGGGGTGATGTTCTATGGGTTTTGCCACTTGGGAGACCAGCAAGAATGAACTTAAAATCTGCGCTTCTACAGATCACAGACTGAAGTAACAACATTAATAGAGAATGAACAATTCTCATGTTTTGATGAAAGAAAATTGCTTGAAACTTGAGAAACACTTGACAAGGTTATAAAAGTGGGCAGTATAATGTCAGTGCAAACAAACACTGATGACTATGAAACCCAGTGGTGACATACTACAAATTCTATCTCCACAACATTGAGCCCCGAGGTCCTTGCTGTGAACACCACGTCCCTCAGCACAAACCTTAGCTTCTCTATTTCAGTCTCCTGTGTCAGCCAGAATAGCAAACATCACAACTGAAGACTGCAAGGAATTGTTTCTACACTTTGCTGAGTTTTAATTTCACTGCAGATAAAGGCTAAACGAAATAATGATTTAGCACCACATAGGCACAGAATACTAGACATGCTCCTAAAATTCTGGGATCCAAGTATAGGTTGGATTAATTTAAGTAGACAAAAGCATGGAAATGAGCAAGGTGTCCCTGCTGACTGTGGAATATGACATAAACCCCTCTTCAAAAAAAAGCTCCCCAGGATTTTCTTCCCTGTGCCTCTTTCCTCCTTCCTTGGCACATTCTTCGCATGCTACTCTTATTCCACTGCATCTCACCACGTGGGAAAGTCTTGTGTGAGACCTTTAGAAGTGGAGAACCTTGGTGAATGCAGTTGGGAAGAGGTGACCAGCATGGGGCAGCATCACAGGCTGAAACAAAAAGTACTTAATATTTTCAGGGCTGCTCTGTGCTCAGACATCACCTTCTCCACTCTCAGTGGCTCTGAATCCAATAATGTTAGAAAATATGTAAGTTAAATAACTACTGGTATTGCCAAAAGGACAAAGCAGAGAACAAGGGGGACACCTGGAGAACATGTCATCTTGCAGAATCAGAAGGGACAACTCCTTTCTTTCAGAAATACATGTAATATCTGCTTTGTCAGGTTTGGAGAGTTACAGACAGTGCCAGGAAAAATAAGTTGGACAGCACCTTTAATCTAAATTTGATTGTTCTCTAGACATAAATTAGGCTGTAAACTCACCCAGCCAGAGAAATTAGTTGAGGGAAAGGTTGGCATTGCCAGACTGGAAAAGAAAACTGACATCCCTTTCTGTGCATGTTGTGTTGCAGTTATGCAGCTCACCGTTAATAGCCAAAGCCGTGAGGAATTAGATACACAGCTTGTCAGTAACAATTGACAAATGTGCTTGCTTCACATGGGGATGTCATTTCAGTTGGGGTTTGCATTCAAAATTTCAAATAGTGTTTCCATCCTGATTGAATCCCAGGGCCAGCAGGAATATGTTTTCCTCCAGACACATATGTAAGACCTAAGTAGTGCTAAAAGAGAGGCAAGTCCTTAAGCACTCCATGCTAGAGGTCTGTTGATGATTCCTTGAGAACTTTCCTCTCAGAAACCAGTACCTGCCTCAGAGACAAATAAATCATCTGCCCGGACATTGACCACCCTTTTTGGGAAGGAATCCAACCAGAAGCCTTCAGATTTGTCTTGGTCACAGTTATAGACTCAAAAACTCTGCTGGTTTTAAAGTACCATAGGAGAAAGTGGTACATGACCTACATATTTTATCTACCTAAACTTTTGCTTTTCAGGATGAGAAATTCTTCTCATACAACCCCCCAGGAATTTTCAAGTGCAGGAGCATCCCATCCTGAAGGACACTAACATAATCAATTAGCAAAACTCCAGACAAACATAGATCCCCAAAGAGGGGGAGAGACAGGGACAGAGACACATGACACCTTGAAGAAAACTGCAAATTACTAATAACTTCAAAACAGGGCAAATAACAAATATAGTTCAGAGAAAGATACAGTTCCAAGATCATTTATGACCTACCCCTTCCACAAACAAGTATCACATCAGCACATATAAATGTGAAAATCCACTATTTATGAAAACATTCTCTTCATTCAATAAATCAGGAAAACAGCTCAGCAGGAATATTTCGAGCAGTTTTCAGCAATGAATGAAGAAAATGTTTATCATCTGAAAAAAAACCAAACATGTAAAAACCACAAGGCAATCCAGAACATGGCTCCAAAGGACAAAAAAAAAGCTTTAGTATTGAGAATGTTGAGGACGAAATAGACTATTAGTCTATTAGTAAAGGCTATTGGGGGGGAAAAAAAAAAAAAAGAGGATGATCTTCATGTTGAAAGTCTACATGTGTAAACTGAGCAAGCGAGTTTCAAGTTACCTTTAGAAGGAACCTTCTAACAGAAAGCAAAATTAAGGAATGATATGGATGTCCTGGGAAGGTGACAAGGTGAAAGTCTGTTAAGGCATATTGGACAATGATTCATTAGCATTAACACCAGCACAGATGAATGAACTAAATGACCACCTGAAATTCCTTCCAACCATGTAGATTTATAAAATGTATTTGGGGGAAATGAGCATTTCACTTTGGCATGAGCCTCACTAGTTGTGGTTATAAGATGAATGAAAGGCTGATCTTGTGGTGAAAGGAAGATAGAGGCGTTTAATTCTTATCTTTCTGAAAAACAATCTATTCACCTTTCAAACCTGTGTAATTTAGGCAGACACAAGATGCATGATACAATGCTCTGTAACAGGTAAATGTCAGAGGAGCTTTAAAACATTTATTTCTAAGTCATGCATTCAGCTCTTCTGAAGGAATAGACTGCAGATCAATCTTTAAGAAGGCGTTGACATGAACAACATTTTCTTACATTTACAACACTGCAATTGAGAGTTGCATTGAAGAGAATTGAAGACAAATATTTTTCTCTGTACCTACCTACAAGATCTTTTAGTAACATACTGTCACACTAATGAGTACAGTGCTGGTGACTCAAAAGAGGCACATCTCTAATAATGAGGCACGACGCAGTACGGCTGATGTAGCAGGACTGAAACTGCTCCAAGGGAGGCTTTAGCTCTGGGGACCAGTGGAAACCTGAGCCTCCCCTGTGTGCACAGTACCCTTTCTTCCCTCTCTGCTTAAATGATAAAGTCAACTGAGACTATAAAAATTATAGTGATCACTGTTTACTGAGGAGAACTTGTACCATTTGCTCCCATCTTCCAAACAGTCATACTTCAGAAACATGACCTAGGACACACAGTACTTTCTGTTCTTTGTTGGCCTTACTCCAGAGAGTTAAACAGATCATTATGGTAGCAGGGGCCACTGAAGACCTCATGGATATATGCAATGGTACGTGATGTGCAAATGCTAGAGCGAGAAATAACTTACAGCACACAACTGCCTAACACTATTCAGGGATACAGACTTCATCCCAAAGCAGTACAGGGACACTTGCATGATGCTGTTTCTGAAAGACTCTGTTATGTTTCTGCACAAGGCTAATCAGTCCCACTTTCCTAACCTGCCTGTATGATCTCCTGTGTCACTTTTACCCCTAGATCATCTCTCATTGCCTGGAGCATACATGGCCTAATTCAGGTAAGATAAAGTTATCTCAAAGGAGAAAGGGCTGATGCAAAGCCTTTTAATGTCTGTTCACTTCAATGAGCCTTGTGTCCCGGTAACAGTAACAGATACCCAGCTGAAGGAGATCTGGAAAAGAAGTGGAGTTGTCCAAAAAGAAAAGGATGCACTTTAAAAAAAATAATATATATATATATTATATATGCAAATATTACCCTAAGCCTTTAATAGAAAGATACGTGCAGTATATACAAAAGCAAAATATCTCTGAATACATCTCTGGGAGACTGGCAGAGGGGGGGATTCATTAGATGGAATTTCATTTTATTAAAATAAGGAAAAACCTGTAAACAGTTCAACAGCAAGTCTGGTGGCATACTTGTAACTTCTTGCCACTCAGCTGCAAGCTGGGCCTGGAGCATCTTAATTTATGGAAGAGGTTTTTCAAAGTAGAAATTATGACTACTTGATTTGGGGCAGCAAGATATCAGACACTTATCATTGTGCAAATCTGACAGCAGTCTTTTCTCAGCTTAAATGCAGTGCTCATCAGCTTTTTAAGAATACTGTAGCATTTTAAAATGTACTGTATCTACTCAGTAAAATGTGTGAAAACCCCACAATCATTTGTTGAAACATTTTTGTATTATTACATCCTGTGAACTACCATAACCACCCTGGCACAGCAGACAAAGTCTGAGGGAAGAAATTGATCAAGAGCATTAAAAATATGTTGATGCCTGTAGTTACCAATTTATCATATCTACCCCTTGCTCTTTTTTGTAGTGAAATGAATGATGAACCTATTCCGAATCATCAATTCCCATAAAATTTATAACTCCAAATAGCAAAGTGATAAAGGATTTATAAAGAGCACTGTGGGCCTGGATACATTATCTTGTTTGACATTGCTTGTACAAGAAGCCTGAAATATACAAATCAATCAATTTGTGTATTTCATCAAAGCTTGATTTAATTTATCGAGAGGCGAATGCCAATTTGCATTCACCAACAGATAAAATCAGGTTAGCTGCTGGCTCAAACCATTTTCATTTTGCCTTTATTATACTCCTTATTCTATTTGTTTAGTTTTAAAGACACAGGTGTGAGACCCTGCTTTTTTATTTTTTGATGATTTCTGAAATGTTCTTGTGAACAAGACAGTAATGTCACCTACTCTGTGTCTATGCAGTATTTGCTCAATTGCTGAAGTTGCAGATTGGCTACTTATTTGACCTCACTGCTGTAGTACTGACCTTTTCACAATCCTGGAGAAGTCTGCCTAAGATCTCTGCAAGCTGAATTAAGGTGGAGGTTGAGGGCTTTTACAGCAGATACGAGACCAAATGCCTGTGCTGTCTCACAGTTGTGCACATAGCCTGAGATATGCAGCCCACGACAAAAAGGATTTGTGCATCTAAATGCTATACTAAGCTTTAAAAGTTACTGCCATTTTTATTTCTGTCTCTTCTATCAGCTATTCCTCTCCTTCATTTGTCCTCCAAATCCCTTTGTTCTTCAGGGCAGTAACTCTTCCTACTGGCAGCCATGAAATCCTCCCTAATTCCGTCCCTACTCCCCTGCACTGATCCTGAGCCTTTTTCAGCTCAGGCACAGTTCAGGAAATCCTTGCTAGGGGAAGGGACCCAGTCCTTACTCATCTCCCTGACTATCAGATAAGGGTGGTATTTCTCCTGACATCTCTCAGATGAAAGCCTCAAGCAGCTCATGAGGTTTGTTCTCTGATCTGGCTTCCCCTCACTGCACAAAGACAGGTCAGCTCTCTCGTTATCCTGCAAAACAAGATGCCCAAATTCAAGGACAGGTCTCAAGTCAGCCTAGTTTTCAACACTTGTGTGTTCCACTGATTTTAATGAAATTTCCTAAGAGCTATGCAATTTCATTCCACTTGTCATGAAGTGTCTCCATAAGTGAGAAGTTGCATAATTCTGGGCCTAATTTCAGGTTGATTTAAAAATGGAGTTCTGCTTTTGGCAGCTTTATTGGCAAAATACATTTTTGAGCTGTGTTTTCTTGCTTTTTTATATATAATTAATTACAACAGAGGCTTACTATTTAGAGGATGAGACACTCCAGTGTGAAGATGTCACATCTGTTAGATAAGAGGACAGTGAAATCGGAAGCATTACCTGTGGCTGAGCTGAATGCCAATATTCAGTAGCTCTGATGTAATTAAGCAGTACATTGCTCATTCTGGTCAGGACAGAGGAAGAGAGAAACACTACTTAGAAGAGACTGTAATGTTATTACAGAGCCTGATTCAACAAAGCACTTGAGCGTGAGCTTCAGATTAAGCACACATTTAATTCTTCCTTCTGCTGCAAAACAAGTTGAAATGAGCATATGCACAGTTGCCTTGCAGAATATATTAATTATACTCAGAGAAGAAACTTGCAGGGACCCTTTCAGTGAGACATCTCATAATCTCTAATGGATCTATCTATACTCACAATCCTTCTGTTACCACAAAACCTGCTATTATCTTCTTTAAGGAAAATAAATTTGAAAATCCAGGTAAGGAGTTGACGAACTGGCGAAAAAAAGACTAAGCTCATGAAGTGATTTGGCCCTTCAGCACCAAACTGATTTTGGTAACGTGAAAGCACCTAATACGCTCGTACATTTTTGTAAAGTTTAGAGCAAACCGCACTAAACTACTTTTGGCAAATATGGCCCAAAAGTCATAATCCTGAAAAGTGTTGTGTGATGTTTTAGGATCACAGTGATCCAAACAGTAAATGAATGGCAAAGAAGCTGAGCTTTCCTCTTCAAACAAATCTGAAACAAAACTTAAATTCACATTTCCGGATGCAGAGCAGGACACCATAACCATGATTCTAATTTAGCTGTGTTTACCAAGGTTACAGTAAACAAAAGAGTTTTAACATCTGAGCTTTCAGTTTTGACTGTCACCAAGGTGTCTTTCACAGACTGTCAGGTGCTTAGATGTCAGTCTGAACTTGGTCCAGAAAAATACACCAAGTAAAATTATACACAGATTAAGCCATCACATTGCTGAAGTACCTCAAACTCCACTTAAACTTGTATCATAAAATACAGTTGCCTTGTTTCATTAAAAGAAAAAGAGGAAATAAAAATCTAGAGGCTTTGGGGAGAAAAACATGTACAGTTTGTTTAAAAATGCAGTATTACAACTGATGCACCAGTATTTTTTCTCTAGAGCTGAAGAAATTTAACAAGATAAAAGTAAGTCAGAGGGTGTTTCAAAAGCACTCTCACATCACAGTGGAAATGGATAGGGAAAAAATAGAGGGAAAACGAGTTGATTAATATAATAAATTCCTAAATGAGACGAGTTCTGTTAATGAATGAATTCCAAGATTCCACTTGCCTAAATCTTGGTAAAAATCACTTATATGAATCACTCTTCCACAGTAGTTGAAATCAATCAAAGTTTTAGCGATGAAAGTTTCAGTCCTTTGGCTGAAAATTCCTGGGGATTTACTTTAAATGCCTAGCATCATCACAACACAGTTCACTTTCCAATTTTGTTCTTGGTTCCAAGAAACCTGCCAGAGGGCAGGAAAATGCTCCTGACTTCCATTAGCCTTTTCAGTAGGACTGTCATAAATTTCTTTCCTGTCCTCAGGATACATCAACAAGAAGACAGACCACTGTATGCACAAAGTAAAACTCTCTGTTACACAGAAGAAAGGTGATTTCATACCAGTTCATTGTCTGTGTGCATAATTTACTATATTACAGACCAATGAGTTTGATGTAGAAGAAAAAAGTTAAGAGATGCCTAAAAATAGTACAAACTGTGTGATAAAAGCTGCAAGTGTTAGTTTCCTAATGAGCTCATTTAATCCAGGTAGATGACTGTGCTCTTTGATAAACCAATTGAAAAATAAATTGCATTTACAAAAGCTGGCTTGTACAAATCCACATAGAAGAGGATTATATTCCAATGAAAATATGTGAAGCATATAACTGCAGTGACAAGAAGACAATAAAGCAAACCAATATTGGGAGTAAATACAAAAAGCCTTGTGACAGAACACTGAAGAACAGCCTCAATGGCTATCTCCAGCGTTACATTCATTGCAGAATGTTGATTTTGGGCCGGGAAATATTTAGTTGCAGATGCTGCCTTCTAGCACTGTTAAGAACTGAGAAACAGCAAAAGAATTAAAAGACTACACAGGAGTTGTGTGGCTGAACAAGCAAAGACACTTGATGCAGTCCTTTTAGTTACTATTATTATTATGGCAATACATGTAGATCCTGTCAATCTAAGTGCTGTGATTAGATTGGTTCTGCTCAAGAAAAACATAGATGAAATAAAATAGGAGTTGCAAAATGTAGTTTTGTGGGAATAGAATTTCTGTCTGCACAGAATTACCTCATGCCCTGTTAAGCTGAGATTTCACTGAGGAATGTTTGGTAATATGCCATGGAAATATATTACAAAGCTTCTTTGATTTTTCATTTTAAACTGAATTCTAGGCATACATTCTGCAGATTTAAAAAACATCAAATGCTCTAATAACTTGTGGTTTTTTCTTTGGATTTTTAAGTCCATCCAAGCATAACATAATTTTCCCCCTTTGTCCCCAGAGTTTTCTGGTTCTAGTCATTATCAGAAGAAAAGTAAATGTCATTACCTCAAAACCATTCCTCCTGACATGTTTTTAACAGCGCCTCTCAGTCCTTCCCTCTGGAAGATTAGGCAGAGATAGGATGTGGATGAGGCTGGTTTACACATACACACTGTGGGTCAACAGCAGAAACAGGACCAGAACTCAAAAACCCAGTCATGTCCAGTGTCACCAAAGCAGACTTGGACATGGAAATAACTCATTCTCATCGGAGGATAGCTGGAAGATTAAAATTACTGTCATATTTAGGGACATTACTACTGTGAGACTGAGATCCTTAGATCCACATCCCTCTCCTGTTTCTCTGCAGCAACTTATTTGGAAAGGGACCCCTTCCAAACCTTCTCTTGGAGCAGGTCTCACACTGACCTCTGTCAAATATTTTCAAGCAAGTCCATTGTACTGACTCGAGACTTATTTTGTTTTCAGACATACAGGGACACACTCAATCTAAACACACAGCGAAAACAACACCTGGCACTGTATCTAAACAAAAGAAAGCACCCATTTTTTATGGAACTACATTGATATACATGATGGTGGGTTGACCAATAGCTATTTTTTAGTGTCAACCGAAGTGCTGGTCTTGGCTATTCAAAGCACTTAAAACCCCATAAAAATATTATGTGTATTCCCCAGTTTATAAAAATAAAAAGAGCATCCAAAACTTCATTATTCAATAACTGACTCATTATTTACTGCAGTTGCTTAATAGTGTCCCAATAAAAAGAAAAACACAGAAGCAAACAACAACAATGAAACCCCCTTCAAAGTAAAAATAATTTCAAATTCACTAGAATAGCTCAAAAAAAGTAAATTTCTCTAAGCTAAGAGATGGTCAATGGGGTGGAATAGAACATCATTTCAAGGACAGGCTGAAAATTGCTGCCAGTTCTCCTGGACACCTTAGCCTCAAGAAACACCAGTATGACTATGCTCCTACCTGAATCCATGCCAAAAAGACCATCAGCCTCAGTAAGACAGAATGCAGCTGGGAATAGCTAATAGAGCAAGATGCTCTTTGCCTCAGAGAGAAGCTCTCCTGGTGTGCACTCTGAACTTGGACGCTGAAGAGTTGCTGCATGCTCAAGGTAATAACCCTTCAGGAAAGGCAGGCCGTCTTACTTCAGGCTCACCTGTGTGTCCCTTCCCCCCAGCTGATGCTGATTTGCACTGCTTTTTCAGGTAGTTAGTGCATTGTCAAAGAACACAGCATCTCCCTGAAAAAAACCCCAAATAGGTAGAAGAAGCAACAGTCACCTTAGCTGCTTCAGTAGGAGCCGCTGGAATGGCAGCAAATCCTGTCCTTGCACTGTACCATGGATCAGTAAACGATCGAGGTTTTGCGTTCTCTGTAGTTTAAAGGGAAAGAATCTCACTGGAAATGAAAGCAGAGTCAGATGAAAACCTAACAGATATCAGCAGGGGAAGCTAAACAAAGGCAAGGCATCCATTCTGTTTGTTTAAAGGCTGTAGGGATGCAAAAGGAAATCCATTGCTCCCAAGGCAGGTCAAGAACTTTAAAAGAATATTTGCACTTTTCCTGTGTGCGGGGGATTTGGCGTAACTTGCTGTAATTACTCCAGCAAGTAGAAGAAAGAAACTTTCAAAGGACACTTTGCGGCCAAACTTTCTGAACTGGGTCAAAGCATTAAAGCTGGTATTTATTACACAGATGTGCATCAGCTACATTTCCCAAAGCTGAGTGGGCTGGACAGCAGAGGCAGTTGCTGACTTTCAGTGCCAGCATGGGCAGTAGGGATGGTTCTGTGGTGCAGAGCTATCCAGCCTTGTGCTGGGGCCCCCATTCCTCTCTGTCTGGGTCACAAGCAATTCCCCTTTCCCCATTCAGAGAGTAAGCACCTTTCAGTTTGCCATGTGATGGAATGTGGGGGTCTTTCCCTGTCAGAAAAGAGCCAACCAGCTAGGTAAAATCTACAGGCTGACCTGGTCACCATAACTACAAAGACACACAAAAGCTGCTGAATGTCTTCAAGATGAGACAGATCACTGGGACACCAAATCAGGAGGAAAATCCTTTTCCTTAAAAGGAACTTCCAAGTTACATTTCTAATGTTGGGAATAGAAAAATCTTGAAAGTTCTTTGACCCAGAGGTTTGGTACAAATATGAGTTACTTATGTACACTTCCTAATTATGTTCTTTCATAAAGTCATGCTGTACTTACAAGTTTTTGTTAAAATACTCAGTGCCTTCCACTCTAGAGATGGCTGCATTTCACAGGTGAGCAAAACCACCAGTGCACGCGGTATCTCTGGAGCACTTGCTGAATTTCTGTAAGTTTTATTATTACTGATTCAATCTGTGTAAGAGGAAAAAGGGCATCCAAATGGCACTTAAGATGGAATAAGGAGCCCTTCATAGAGCTATTAAGAAATTAATAATTACAAGAAGACAGATGTAATTACATCCAGAAGATCAATGCAACTTTTAATGATGAAGAATTTCAATACTCTAAATAAAAATTGAGATGAGAAACTTCTGAGGCTCTCCCACATACCCCTGCTAGATAAATGTGACCAGGGAACAAAGGAATTACTATGCTGTTACACAAACCAAAATTATTCTGGAATCCTACTGAAAACATTGAGGAAGCTGGTTTGAGCTGTGAAACTGTGTCTTCTTTGATATATGATTATGTTTGATGCGTACAAACGGTCCTAGTAAAAAAAAAAAAGCCCTTAGAAATGGGGCAGATGATATGAGAAGTTGCTTCCTATTCAAAAGGTTGTGTTTTGAATGAAGAACAATAATCATAAAGACTCTTTAAGGCTTAAGTAGTTATAAAAAAATCCTTCCCTCCCACCCTGTAAGCAATTGCATTACAGAGAAGACAAGACATCATCCTCCCTTGCCCGTGGCTGATGCTGGGAGAATTGGCAGGACACGTGCATGTGGAGTGTCTGTGTTAGGCTTGTAGCTTGGCCAAGGATGAGGAGGGAGAATGTCAAGGCTCCTTTGCTCTCCTTCCTTTGAACCCTTTAGTTTTAGCATGGGCAAACAATACATGATTGAAAGAGCAATTCCACTGAGCAGGAACTTTCCTCTATTTCCTGTCTGCTGTGAAGAAAGTATACAAAGGAGCACAATAATAGCTGACTCCTGTATATAGCAAGGAATTACATGGGAACATAAGCACAGGGGAAAACAAACTGAATTAGCAAGTCCACACATAATTTAAAATAAGCCTACAAACCCCAGCCACTCCCCTTATGCCCAGCAAGGAAGAAAATGCCTTTCATACAGGCAAATACACACTATAGAAAATGGAGTGTTTTTTCAAAATACCATAGAAGATAAAAAAGTCCCCAAACAAACCCCAAGCATCAGAAAAACAAGCATCAACTTACAGAAAAAGGTAAACACCAAAAAAAAGTGGGTTTTGCCAATCAACTTTGGAATTTCTTTCTTAATCTTCTCTCCTTTTCTCTTCAGCATGTTACTACATCTCTGTGCTGTTTCCAAATCCCATATGTTTGCACCTCATCAGAAGAAATAAGAAATAATGCTGCACTTGCAACATAACTCTGGTAGATACAAACCTTAATTAAAAGAAACACTTTGTGTGATCAATGGGTGAGTTGGAGGAAAAAAAAAATCAACCTGGTCTTAGCACAAAACAGGCATTGAAGAATAGCTGCAGCTGAACCATTGCAGAGCACACTGTGGAGGACAATTCTTCATTCACTAGGATAGGTGGGAGCTAGTTCTGCTCCAGATTTGCAGCTGTTACAGCTCTGCAAGATTTGCAGGAAGGATGCCAATTTGTCCCAGCCAAAGATCCAGCTCAAAGTGAAGCACATTTGAAAGAATTTCCCGGTCAATACCTGTCTGAAGTTTGTTTCCAACACTTATCAGAAAAGTTCATTTGTTATGATGGCAAAAAATAAAACACTCCTCCGAAGAAAAAGAAGATCCTCAATTATCAAACTACTGGCTTCAGCAGTATTTTTGGAGAGAGAAAGTAAAAAGGACAAACTCTCAAGACATTTTGAGGATTAGCGAGGATTTAATAGGAAATGCACTGCAGACAGCAGCTTGTGTCAGTAATTTGGAGACATGGATAGTCTGATTCAACAGGATGGAAGAGACAAAAATTTGACATGAAAAAAGTTCATAAACAACAGAGTAGTAACAATATGAAAAGCAAACCCGAACTCCTTTTCATAAAGTCAGTAAATAGCTTTCTCAATCTGCTTCAAATCACAGTTACAACATTACTTCTGGGCATACCTTTATCAATTGATAAACATTACAGATAATGTGTTGACTTAGTTAAAATACAATGAATATTTGTCTATGGGGTTCAGTTTGGAAAAAACTCCCTGCTCTTAAAGTGGAATACATTTGAAAATAAAAAAAAATTCACTGGAAAGGAAGAGAAGCATTGCTGAGCACCATACCAGACACAGCAACAAGGTATGAAGAAAGAGGTGGGAATGCCTAGCTGGGAAAAAAGTTTGTCTGGTACCATAAATGGTCTTACAAAATACAGGTCTAGTTCTCAAAAGTTAAAATATACAGAATGACTTTTGATAACGATTTGAAATATAAAGTTGCAAAGACATAAGGAATGTCGAACACATAAAAATTTAACAACATCATTTTCAGCCCACTTATATGAGTTTCCCCTTAGCAGAGAGTTCTTCTCATATTTTGGGGAGAGAGGCCTTTGCTTGGCTAAGGGTTTTCAAATAGGACTCAGGTACAGCTTGTGCACCACAAATAAAAGGCTCTCAGATTTGATAGCTCCTGTCTATAGTATTCCAAGGTGGGGATGAGGAGGGATTAAACCCAGAAACAGAGCTTACAATGTGACTACACTAACCACTGGGTTATAAAGTCAGAGAATTTCAATGGAGTATTAATATATAAAATAATTTCTTTGGCTTTCTTTACAAGCATAGGATAAGAAAGAGATATGTCTCATAAAATGCTCTGTTCAATCTGAAACAGAAATGCTTTTCTGTTTGTTTCTGTAACAACCCTCACCAATTAAATGTTATCAGAGCTGATTTTTCTTTTGATTTGTTGGTGTGTGTATTGGATGAAAAATCAATTATTCCTTTCAGCACACAAATAAGTGTCCTCAGCTCTTTTTGTAGGATAATGAACATATTTGGAGAGATATGAACTGCAATGACAACATCTTTGTGGGGTCTTGAGATTTTTTCAGTGCTTTTAAAATTATTTATTTACCCCTGTATGATGTATAAGCCTTAGGAGAAACGTGAACATCTCAGCCTGCTGCAGCACATTGCCATCAGAAACTTGCCTGATGTGTTTTCGGGAGGCAGAGGGAATAATTCCCTCTGAATTACTTTGATTTCAATTGTTCTGTTCCTCTTATAGGCATTTATCCTCAGAAAAAGAACTGTTGTTTTTGGGTAGCACTCGTGTAAAATTTGGAAGAAGGTTGTTCTCTAACAGTGAAACTGCATTTGAGCACCTTATCCACACAAACTTCTGAGAAAGGGATAGGAAAAACCTGGTCATGCATCTCTAGTGCTCTGTCTTCTGAGTTACTGGGCAAAAAGAAGAAAGGAAACAGGCAAATCCAATTCCACTTTGGAACTCCTACACGTTGATAGATTTTTTTTTTTTTTATGATGGAAGCCAAAGAAATGTATCTATTCTAAGTGTATACAGGAGCATTAATTTTACAGTCCTCTTTTTCTTTCGAGTTCTCAAATTATTTTACCACAAAACGACAGTAAAATTGAGACAAACTCATTTAAATTCACACCAATAGCTAGCAATACAGAATTGCAGTGAACACTGGGGCCCTGTAACATAGTACATCTCCAGCAAAATCTGATAGAACCACTACAGATATGGTACCGTAGGGCATCCAGATTTCCTCTGTGTATGGTCTGTCAGGCATTCTGACTGTGCCAGACTTCACAAGAGCCCTGTCTGAATCCCTAGGCTCTTGGCTAGGACAGACTTTGGGAGCCTCCTGCCTTCATCCTGAGGGGCTGGCATTGGCTGCTCTGTCTGCATTAAAGCAGCTGAAGCTGCAAGTCCATCTGTGTGGAACTACCCACAACCTGGGAAAAGTGGGAATGGAATTTCAGGCAAGTCCACTTTGTTCTGTTTGTAGCCTTAAAAAACATTAGCCTGTAGCGGCTGAAATAATCTTGAAAAGCATTTTAGCCTGTTAGAGACAGTGTCCTCGGAGCTTGGTTTATGCCACTGAAACAGGACTTAACCGTGTGAATCATGACTGGCAGGGAACGGAAGAGGCAATTGTGTTCTTCACACTTACTGTTACAAAGACTACTCTTCACTGCTCCTAAAACTTTCACGTTCTGGAGAAACATCCTATTGACAAATATTGTTAACCATACACAGGTCTAGAAAAGTTACATAGATTAAGCAGCTGGAGTTTCTTTGCCTATGAAGATTTTTTCCCCCCATTCATATCACAAATGAGTATGATCATGTCCTTGCTTTTTCTCTCCACCAGACTGTTTAGGACCTCTTAAGATTTCTCTTACATCATTTCCAAAGCAGTAATATATTAGTAATATCCCCACAAGACAGTTTTCCGTTCTCCCTCTTCCTCTAACGTCCCTCTCCCACTCCCTGCCCTACACTGGTAGGAGCACGTTGACAACAACAGAATTAATTAGTCAAGCCAGATACTCCGGCTTCATAACTCATTCCTCTTGTTATTCACTATTGAGTCACGGAGCAGAAGGCGGGTGTCCTGATCTTGAAGGTAGGACAAAGATACAATATATTTCCATCAGGTACTGGAAGAAAGGTTACAACTTGCTTCATACAGAATTCAATTAGAAACCACAGAGAGGGGAAGCAAGCTTGTATTAACTCCTATAGATGCCAGAATGCTTTCAATTTATTTCTGTTTCATCTCTTTCGTCTAAAAGATTTTTAACTAATCACAACATTAGATTAGCTCCTCTGAAACAGTAGGTGATCAATTTCATTTCAATGCCTGGGGAAAGAAATTTAAAGATTCCCAAATGTTTAATGGAAATCACACAAAAAAAAAAAAGGTTCAATTGAGGAGCAGTTCTGACACTAACTAAATTATCTACCCAAGTATTTCTATTGCACTGCAATCTGGGCACTTTTATATCATGGGGCACTTTGTATGTGTTCAATAGGAAATGTGGATAGGCTCAAGCAGGAAGGGTTTCACCTGCCTGTGTCTTCAAAGGCAGGGCTATAAAAATTTATGTTGGTATGCTCCATGTGGCTTTTAGTTCTAAATGTCTGAAGGAAAGATCTTACAAAAAGGGTGATTTGTCACCTCTGGATTTAATGCCAGTGAATTCTCAGAGGAAAATTAGGTCATCTTTTTTGGAAATTCTCAGCCGACTCCATAGAGGAGGGCCAGATGCTGATATGATGCTACGTTAAAGCAGAAAGTGAAGTTCTTATTCCTGGCAACATTTTGAACTATCACCATTTTACATCCTCTGGTATTTGAAACATTTCTTTTCTGATTTGTGTTTGCATATATGTGTGTGTATAAATATTGCAGTATCTGTACAAAGCTGATAAATGCATATGTAGAGAAGATATGTCAGGAAATGAAAAAACAGTTCTAAAAAAAAAAAAAATTAAACTTTCTGATACTCCCAAATCTAGACATGTCATTTAAATTTGCTGTTCCAACAAATTAACCTTTGAGGCTATTTGACATTTAACCGCCTGCCTATTTTTCAAAACTATATCAGCTTGGAGTGGTAGCCTGATTTTCTGATGCCACCATTTTTCCTGATGAGTCAGGAACCATCTGGAAGAAAATCCATGTTTTGATGCTCAAAGATCATTTCTTGTGCATGGATTTATATCATTTGTTTATATTAATGCTACCAGATCCATCAGTTGCTTTCCATAAAATTCAGGTTCCAAAAGTTCATAGGGGCATTGCTGAATAACTGAAGCCATGACCTCCTTGTGTCAGTCAACAATGTTTTTGCTCTAGCTTCATATTCATTGTGGCTGTATGGAGAGCTAATGAGAAAATAAAGTTGAAGCTGCATCCTCTGCAGATGGCACATATTTGATGGGTCAGATTCTCTTGTATGAGATGCTTTTTGTTTTACTCATTTCATCTACTGTCTGAGTCATGATTTTAATCTAAAGTGCAAGATCTTCACTTTAGGAACTGTTTGAATTACTTGGAAAAGCATGGCCTCATGGTAAATGCACTGAACAAAGTAGGCATTTATCTCCCACCTACCATCTCATGGATTATTGACAGAACAACAAGGAACTGAAACATCCCAGTTGGTGGGTGTCTCCGAGAACTGTGCTGTAGGTTGTAGACTGAGAAGAGGCTTCTCAGCCACCTGGAGAGGTGCCCAGATCTGTGGAGGTTACATCCATCTCTCCAAAGGACAGTGCAGGATTCACAAAGCCAGTGGAGATTTTTGCAGCAGTACAAGCAAATGCAAATGCCACCCTGCTGGGCTAAAATCTGATGGTGGCCCCTACAGTCCTACGAAGTGGAGAGGAAGGAGACAGAAGGAGCACTAAGATAGAAGTCTGGAACTAGAGCCAGAGAGAAGTGTTGCCTGTTTCTTTCCTGAGAGTGGGATGAAAGAGATGGTGAGAAACCGCGCTCAGTGCAAACACAGGTCTGCATGTCTCAGTGGTGCTCAGCAGCCAGCGGGTGGCGCTGGAGCTGTGCTGCAGCAGCGCACCCACCGCCCCCTCAACAGCCCGCCCTGCCGGTGCCTCTGGAACCTTTGCCTGCCGTGCCACCACCTGATCCTTCATGCTGTGGTTTTAGGGGATGCCACACCAGAACTGGCTTGAAGTAGCCAACAAACACTGCAAGAGTGATAACCGAGACAGCAGGAGGCCAGCGGAGAGCAGCTGGCCAAATCCTCATCTTCCTCCTCCGTTCCTCTAAGCAGTGTGGGGCTGCATTTGACCTGGACACATCAGCACTCCCCTGCTGAGACTGCAAAGCAGGCAGAGGAAGAGAAGAAATTTAGCCTCTTTGGTTACAAGATGTAAATGAATATAATCCTTTTGCCTCTTCAAGGTGGAGGTATGCATGTTCCTAGGCAACCATGGCTTTTGGGGGAATTTTGAAACTCTCTTGATTCTCTCTTCTAATGCATAGACTGAGACGTGACCATTTCAGTTTTCTACTGAATATTTATGACTAATTTCTATATGGTGAGGTCCAGAGCTCGGTACAACTGGTTCTGAGTACAGTGAGTAGCTTTATGCATAACCACTAATGCAACCTATGCCTTAGCAATACTAATGATCAATTCACAGTGATAAAAAGTAGATATTTCCAGCTAAATCAGAAGAAATTAATTAAACCTAAACCTGGATAATCTACCGTGCATTCAATTATAATGCTTACTTGCCAAGAAAAACAAATATGAAAACATGCTTATTAAAAACACCCACCGACCCCCCAAAAAAGAAACCAAGCTGTCCTTTCAGGGGGTTGCTCCTCCTTTCTGCCTCTCCCACCATCACTGTTAGCCTAACAGCAGAGAGACTACATAAGAATTCCTTGGAGGGATGCAAAAGACAATCCAATGAATAATGCTGTGGGGGTGATTTGTAGTTTTCCCCAAAGCGTGAGCTGATTTGTTATGAATAGAACTCAGCCTGCTCTGTTGAAAGCCAAATCTATGTGACTGATTTTCTTTTAATGCATTTATGGTAAAGAATGATCCTGCATTTGATTGTGTGACCGATCACCCTGACACATACAGCTGATATTCTGCCTCTGCAATCATAATTCTACACATACTGACAAAAGAAAAAGCAAGAAAAAAAGAGCCATGTTTTAGCTGACTGCCTTACTTTCTCATTTCACTAGTGCAAAGGCCATCTGATTTAAATTCTTGAAAGACACATCAGTTGAAAAGAAGCATTTCAGGTTATCATTTTAAGATTGCATTTGGAGTGTGGTTTAAGAGGAGAGCACATGAGGATTTTGACTGGAGACACCATTTATTGGAAACGTAAAACCAGGTAAAAATGTGTGGGATTACATAATTGATTTTTAGGTGTTCTTGTTAATTAGTGAAGTTTAAAATAGCTTGTCATTTACCTTGACTAGCCAAATATAAATAAGATCAAATTTTACATTTAAGGGCAGAAACTGACTTCCTATAGGACTCAGGGAATTAAATCCTGGTATAAGAAGTCCTCTTTTTTTCAGAATACTTAAACACTGTCATATGTCAGGATCTGAATGGAAACTATTTGGCACAATATATTGAAAATAAACCTTATATTATCCCCACCTCTTCTGGCCTGCTTCTGTAGAATACATATAACAGAAACACAAAGAAGGAATGTTGGCAAGTTCCTGTTTTGCAGGGGATACCAAAGTTATTTCACAGTGGTGTATCCTCTGCAGAATAGGAAAAAACCCACTGGAAATTGCTTGTGCTTTTAGACACCTGAGAAGGGCATTGGATAACTTGTCCAGAGGCTGACCCATGGATGGAAGAGGGAGGTCTTTAAACAGATGAAAGTGGCAATGGGTAGGGAATACAGCATACTTTCCCTCCTATTTTCTATTCATTAAAGAGAGATATCCTCTTGATTTTTTTCCCCCTGGGGAATATTGTTCACCCAGTTCTGTGCTATCAGTTTCCCAAACCAGAGATAAAACCGGGAAAAATACAACCTGTAAAATTGGCCAGACAAGACCAGTGACCAAATATTAGCAATGCTGGGCCCACGTTGGGTTCATCTACTCATGCTCAGAGAATAGTCAAAGTTAGCCACCATTTGAAGTCCTTCTTTATACATCTATTTTTATCCTGTTTCCTGTATCACTACTACCTGAATAAATTACCCATCATGTTCAAAAGGTACTAGTCCCCACTCATCATGATTTGTACAAACTACTCTGGTATCAGTCATTCAAGAGATACAGAGAGTCTCATCTGACAGTGTCATTTTAACTGTGTTGTTTCTGACTTTTAAGGAGGGATGATAAAATCACTGTCATAAGCAACACATTAGCATGACATGAAAACAGCGCGTGATGGCTTTAGCTGCGGTTCTGCAGCAAATCTAGAATGAATAGTAGCATGAAATTCTCCTGATCCGTGAACAAAGACTCCGATTGTAATTTTCCAGGGATATGTTTATAGTAACACAAAGGTGTGAGAAAAGTATTTAAGTTACAGCTAAGTTAGCTAATGGCAAATTACCATTGCTACACCTCCTGCTACTAATGTTGGTGGAAGTGGATTTTACACAGGACTTCGCATTCCTTCTGGCTCTGAACCTCAACTGCTCACCCACACCCAAGTCTGCTATCAAATTCATATTTTAGGTAATTATCTTGTATTAATTTTAAGGGCACTTAGACATTCAAATAATTTTGGAGGTTCTGGCCTATAGGTGCTTTTGTAGGAGATGAGGTGAGAACTGCATGCAACTGTTTCTCACAGGCAGCCATTTATCTGCTGAGCAGTGAAATGGTTACATGGTGATAAGTGGGTCAGGTGTAACAAAAGAGATGCAATCAACACTTGCTAATTTTTTTAAAAGGGAAAGATCCTTTAGCACTAATCCCCATGATTCATAAGAAATAGAGGCAGGCTGGCAAAGTTTAAATGATTGAAAATTATGCCCATGGCCTTCCGCAAAATCTGATTACAGCTCCAATGATCGATGAGTTGCCATTAGCAGAAGAAAAAAAAAAGTTCAGAAATTGAGCCAAGTAAATCAAGAAAGACCTTTTGAGTTTCCAATGGGCACTTCAACATGATTCAAAAAGTGGTTTAACCAAGATTTCGTTTTCTGTAAATATATGTTGCCTTCAGAATATGAACTATTCATTGCCACAAGTCCCTTTTGAGCCAGGTTTTCATTTGGCCTGAAAAGATGCCCAACTTTCCCTGCCAGATTTTCAAGGTTTTCTTTGATTTACATCAATGACATTGGGGGACTTCAGCTTCTGCATTTGAGGTCTGGCAGAAACTCGCCTCTTTTTAGCTGTATGTTGCTCAGACACATGGAACTTCAAAGTTCTTATGACACATTTGTTGAATTCCTTTTCTTAATAGCTGAAGCCATTTTTGCTACAAATTCCTGTCATGACTAGCAAAGTCATTCTGCTGCAAAATAAAAAGCAAAGTGAAAAATAACTGAAAATGAAATTGTTCCAAGAAAACTCCCCCAAAACAGTGGAGCAACAGGTGTAACTGGTTCACTGTCTCAGTGGAGAGTGCTTTGATATTAGGACAATATTTAATAATTTTTAAAAATCAGAAATTTAAAAATAGAACCTTTTATTTTGTCCCAAGTGAAATATTTTCTTAGAACAGAGGATATTTCAAACAAATAAACAAAATTATATAATATTTTAATTCAATATTTATTTATTTTATTTGACAAGAAAAATATTATTTTCATTTACAGAGAGAAAAGTGATATCCTGCCAGACACATTGCCCCAGAAAGAAGTGGTCTCAGGAAAAATTACAGCTCATCTGTGAATGTTTGTCCTCCTCTCAAATCAAGACCCAGCTGTACCATCTTGAGTTTTCCTGTAACACCAGCCTCTTGTGCCTTTTCTCTCTAGACCTCTGAATTGAAGCCTGAAACAGACTCTGTGCAAACCAGGGGCCAATCCTGTTGGGTTTGTTTTTTTTGTGTGTGTGTTTTTGTTTTTTCCGTACTTCAGAAAAAATTATATGCAATTGGCAAACCATATCTTCAGAGTTACACTGAAAACTTTCTACAAGGTGTGCTTTTCTGATGACCAGGTCTCTGAGGTGTCAGAGATATCAAAACATCTCTCAAGTGAATTTTCAGCACACTTGACTCTACTGCCAAAGCCTAGACAATGCTTTTGCCATTTTTATCCTGGAATATGCTGCCATAAATGAAAAAAAGTCTTGAAAGTACATGTATCACTAAGGTGTACAGTTTGAGAATTTTTAAATTAAACCAAATTATGTAAAGCAAACAGAAGAGCAACAGAAAACCTCTTCATTTACTAAGCCTCCTAGAGAGCACTATGACATAAATAGATGAGTTATGGGTAAGCTGATTTCAGTTTGGCTTTACTCATACAGTGTAATGTAGTTTTCTGTTAATTAAGAAACAGAGCATAACCTGACACTATTTGAGGAATAGGATTATAAAGATGTGATTTTATGATAGACTGCTGTGTAAATAGGCTCATTCCCAGATTGTTAGAGCAGTGAGCATTTTGATAAGATACCCAACTCTAACAACAGTATAACTTTCATAATTAGGTTATTGTCGAGAGATGGAAACGTAAGTGAATATGCGATAGATCAAAAGGAGTGGCAGCACACAGAAGTGCACATAAGATAAAGGTTTAAGACTGATGAAGAAAGTAAAAGATTAAAACTGAGCATTTAAGAAGCATCCTTTGTAACTCCATAAGCGAACCCTTGTGATATTCTTGCCCAAAAAAACCAACATGGTTTTATGGGTAGGAAAGGAACAGCCCATTTCAGAGATATTAATGGCTGTGGTGAGCCCCCTTCGCTTTGCATGTTCACAGCACATTGTAAATCCCACTCTCTTTCCCAAAGTGCATCATCTCAAGCTGATGCTTTTAAACAACTCCTCCTCATGATGGTAACAACTCAGGACTGATGGAACATCAAAACCCAATTTCTATGTGAGACCCCTTCCCTCTCTTCCTCCCTGTCCTTCATGGCTAGACCATCCTTTGCTGCATTTCTGTTGAGAATTCAAAGTGGTGTTTTGCAGGCTCAGAAGTAATTTGTTCACCCACTCCTGTGGAAGGGCCTCTGGGAATAGGGACTATCAACTATCCTCCTGCAAGGGAGCCACCAGAGGGAGTGATACCATCAGAGATGCCCTTTAAATACACCTATTTACGATTGCTAGAGTAGCTTGGTGTCACCTCGCTGGAAGATACGTCCTGCTTGTTGAGTGTTATTTTTAATTAAGCAAAGATAGCACTCCAGCAATCATGGGACTGATGATGCACCTACTTGCCAGCTTCATTAGAACTGAAAACATATTCCTAGGTCTGTCCTGGATTGCTCTTCCAGCACCTGTGTAACAGCATCATTCTTCCTCATTTCCAAGGAGACTGGGATTCAGTTCATTTTTGACCCACAAAATCACTGAGGCAAGAAGTTGTAGCTGAGACAAGACCCTTAACGAAATGTTCAGGACTGATGTTTCCTGGATTGTCACCATAATCTTTTGTGACACTTTATAGGACATAGTAGAGTGCCCCACTGTGGCACTCCTCAGTAGAGGCTTGCCTATTCCTATTGTACTACTCTAGTACAGCACACAGAACTCAGACACAGAAATTTAACTAGTAGTTTTCTATAAGATTCCTTAATCAAGATAACACCATTTCCAGGTCATCATTTCCCTGCCTCTGAAGCATTTGGCTGGAAAAGGCCACTGCCTTGAAATGCCAGACCAGCATGGTTCCTTTCAGGTTTATACTCTCTGGCTCACAAGGGTGGCTCCAGATTTGCATTCTGGACCAGCCTCACAAGAAAGAGCTATCCTAAAAAATCCAGCCTCCGGAGCACATTCGTGGAGCAGGAGCTGGGTCCCACATGCCCAAACACCACCACGGGAGTTAACATCTTAGGAACTCCTCTCCTCAGGGGCTACATTAGCTGGGGAACCACGGGCATAGAAATGAAGTATGTGACCCTCACTGATGCTCTGGATAAGTTGTCTTCAGCATCATATACATGATGGTCGCAATTTTTCATTTATGTTCAGAGAAAAGATCACCTCATGGAGCACCTAGACTAGTTCCTCTAGGTCTAGAAAAAAAGAAATCCATTGAATAACTCTATCTTCAAATTCAAGATGTGTTTTTTGCCATTATGTAGAAACAGAACAGCCCTGGTCTAATGTCTAGGAAAAAAAAATTAAAAAAAATAATCTATCATTACATATGGTTTTGACTTGCTTGTTCTTGGGCCAATATCCTCTTGTCGAAATGTTTCCCTCCCATTTAAAATCTATCCAGTGTTCTGAAGCAGCCAAGAAAAATTTTACTAAAAAATGCTCTATTTTACTCTTAGTAAGACTGTGTGTCCTTTATTGTTTACATGATTACTTATTTTAGCTCTTTGGACCAGGTATGGGATTCTAACTGTACTTACTGTGTGATGATACCCCCCCACCTCCCCAGCACGTAGCAATGTCACAAAGCAGAGCGTGCAACAGGCAGTGGAACTGGCAGTAAGAGCCAGGTGCTATTTCTGATGCTGCTACTAATCCCCAACACAAACTTGGCAAATCCCTGAATCTCCCCTTTTCCTTCAGTTAAACAGCTGTAGCAGCTACACTTTCCTCCTTTATGGACTATTTTGAAAGATTCTGAAGAAATTGTACTGCAGTCAAGTATTATGTTTCTCCACACTATCTCTGCTCAAACTTGTCTTCTGTATACTACATGTAAATACAACTACAATTTGTATTTAATGCAAATGTTTTCTCCTCTCCGAGCATAAGGGATTCCATCAATTGAAGGAAAAATAAGGACATTTGGGATTAGGGCTTTAAAGATCCTCCACTCTTGAGATAGCCCATCCCCCATCTGTTTTAATTTAAAACCTGCTTAAAACCCATTTTCATGTTTCCAAAGCAGCTATAAGGTGCTTTAACGCACATGAAGCAAATGAAATTATTTTATAATGAAAGTCTTGTCATACATCATTAGGATCTTCCTCCTACCTATAGGGCCATTTAGGAAGCTGAATAAATCTATCCAGCTTTATAGCTGTAAGAGATGGTACATTAAGTTTGCTGGCCCCAGAGTGCCTGAAGAAATCCAAACACCAGCATTCTTCAAGTCCAGGAGATTTTATATTCCTGCTTCCAAATGTTGTTCAGCAAAGGTCTTCAACAGCAAATCCTCAGCTGGCAACAGTGAGCAGAGGTCTACAAGCTTTAAAGAGGCATATTTATCACAAAGCACACCAAAAGATGAGAGTGCTGTATTTCTAGTGAACAAAAATCTATTACCTCCTCACATCCGTGTTGTTGGTCTTTTCTGGACCTGATATTCTGGACCCTTATTTAGTCACAACCTCCTGCAATACTGGAGCTTGTTACAAACTGCAGCAGTTATAGTCAGCTCCCAGCTCACACCCCCCCACCACTCTGACCATGAGGTGACACTCCAGCATTTACTGCCCCACCAGCTGTGAGAGCATCACCCCTTCTGGGGCTGCAGCAACAGCTGGGCCAATGAATTGCTCTAAATTAAGAAGCTGGTGACCGTATCCATGGAAGCACATACAAAGAAATGCTTATTTTAAATGAAAAATCATAGAAAACAGACACTTAATAAAATATGCATTATAAAAATCCTTTTTTTTTTTCCTTAGGACACACCTATGGGAATTGTTTTCTAGCATACCCAACTATATCTCCATTTGAGCCAGACACAAGTTATTTTCATTCGTGTTACGCCAGTATCATTTTCTATTATCCCAGTGGAAAGGATGTAATCAAACTAATGCATTTATCCATTTGGATGCAGGTTCTGTGACATTTTGCTTTTTGCTCTGCTGGAAAACTGACGGTTGCTTGGTTTCCATTTCTGTTTCTACTATAGCCGGATGAATAAAACATTTTTCAAAGCGATCTGACTCCTTGTGTAAGAGAGGGGGTGAAAAAGGTAGATTTCAAATGGAGTGAGTTTTGTTTCCTTTTTGTTACTGAGGAAAAACCCAAACAGGTGACCCACTCTTTGCAGTACATTGAAATCAATGGGTTACCTGCCCTGGTATGCGGGGGCCAAAAATACAAGACGGCTCATTTTTAAAGTATGGGGGGACATTGATCAAAGACCACCACTTCCAGAGAGATCAGTAACAGAAATAATGTTAATTAGGTTTTCATTTACGAATTCCATATAGAATTCATTGCATCTTTTTCTCACACTTATATTTAGTGTCTGCTGACTTGCATGAAAGTGGGCTGTCTAATAAACACTGGAGCTAAAAAAGTAGGGAGTCTCATTTCAAATGCATTGACAAGGCATTCCAACATACCCTGGTTTTCGGTGCTCTAAACCACTCCATAGCTTTCTTTGTGTGCCTTCTGTAGGGCTTACTCCAATATCTTTCTCAAGTCACTAATATGCGAAAAAAAAAATTATCTGAGGTTTTTAAGCTTTCTTTTGCTCCTCACAGTTAAGGGAGATTGGAGAACCCACTCATCATCCCCACAGAGACTACACCACTAGCACTTAGTGCATAATAACCTTTTGACACCCTCCACAGTAACTTTTTGACCACAGCAATCAATCTAGCTGTCTTTTTACCTCAACTCTAGAGATTAAATCAGATTGAAATACCATTGACAAGCAGCTATAAAGATTCAGTCATTCAATTCGGTGTGATCTCTCTTCCTAAGCCCTTTTGGATGGATGAAGGTCTGGATGCTACCACAAGAAGACACTCCTTTTTCTGAAGTCAGCTTGAGACAGTGACATAGGGAAGGTGCTCAGGAGTCTCTTGACAAAAGGAGGAGTAGACGCTTTCCAAGGAAAATATCCTTTGTTTCTCAGTATGTCACCTCCCTGTGCTGCATTTTTTCTTTGTTTTCCATTAACAAACACTATGTAAGCAAACCTCCCCAAAGATCACCTGGTACAGAAATAATTACCATGCTCTCACATGAGAAAGCCAAATTTGCCTTTAAAATAAAAAAACTGGTACTATTTTCCCATTCACTGTCTGTTAACTATCTATTAAATTGGCCAGCAGCTACTTCAGAAGTGGCTGCTAGACATTTATTGCGTGTTACACACTGTTGCTCAATTTTATGTGCCCTAGTAGGGGGAATACACACACTTGAAATGCACTTACTGTGCCAGGGGGGCACACTGAAAGCCCCAGGGCTGCAGTTACCTAATGAAGGGTTGTACGTTCTAGTGGAACAGAGAAATGCAAATGTTCTCTCTGATCAGCCTTGCAAATTTTTCTGGACAATCCTGGCAGGTTGACTCCTGGTTTAAAAATCTCCTTCAATTTTAAAGTATCAGGTAACACTCCCCTTAAACAAACTAATTAAATTAAACAAACAAGTTAAAGTAATCTGCATAATGACCACAAGAGGACGAAAATTCAGGGGAAGCATAAGTTTGGGAAATATAGTGGAACAAAGTACAAGCCTTGCTGCCCTGAGCCTCAATGACACGGCTGTGCTAAGCACTTTGTAAGACGGAGTGCCAGCAGACAGAATCTGCCCCAAAGGCAAACCAACATAAATAAACAATGGAAGGAACATAGGACACGAATTAAGAAACATTTTATCATAATCAATACCTGAATTTCTATAAGGCCTGAAGAAATGCTAGTGCACCCAAATGTTTGGTTTTTTTCAAATATACCAGCTATTCTAACAACGGAATTCCTTCTGCTGACAGGTTTTGCTTGCCTGTAGCATCACATGGTCTTGGCTACAATAACACTACCATTTAGGCTCCTAGAATATTTATATTTACCTAAACTTTAAGCTAAGTTAACCAATCTTGACAGGGAAAAGACTGTCTTATCAAAAAACAATCTCAGTGCCAGGTATCAGTACACCCTGAAAAACAGGTCAAAGCAAGGGCAAAGAACAAGTCAAAGCTCATTTAAAAATAACATTGAAAATTTACATAGTTGTTTCTGAGTACTTGCATTTTTGTCCCTGAATGAAAGGCAACTATCATCACCCTGCTCTCCAGAGAGGCAATGGGCTTACTTTGCTTAAGTGTTGCCTTTGAAATCTTGTCATTTACTGCTTAAATAAAAAGCATAACATTTTAAACATTAAACCCTAAAATAACCCAGTTCACGGACTTAGAACAAGGGCACAAATCAAAAGGCACCTTTTCCAGCAGGAAAACCTTAAAGAGATACAAGAAAGGCAAAATGAGAACATACCTTTCTTGTCACACACAAGTGTCAAGTTTGGGTAAAGCAAAAGAAGTTCTGATCTGAAAAAAAAAAAAAAAAACCCACAAAAAACCAAAACCAACCAACCAACAAAAAACACCCACCCAACCAAAAAAACCCAACCATCAGCACCACCTCCAACCCCCAGAATGCAGCATAGCAGTTCAAGGAGGAATAAAGTGGAGGGAATGCTCAGTCTAACAGTGACCAAGTATGCAAGGGGCTCAGTCAGAGCACTAGAACAAATCAGGAAAAACTGTCCCACTTTTTCTAGGTTTTATAGAGCCCTCCCACAACAAGTGCTTGTAGCCAAGCTAATAAAAGGAGAGAGACAGAAGGAGCAGGTAGAGAGGAATAAATGGTGCTATTGTGCAAGTATCTTAGTGCAGCTCTGGCAGCAAACACTACCTGTACATCAACAACTGCTGTGATGTACTAAAACAGGCTTCTTATGAAAATCTAGAAACTCCATCTTTTATATTCTTATTGTTTAAAAACCAGGAGGAAAGGATTTGGAACGAGTCTGAGGAAGCTTAACTACACAGTTTTCCAAATATTTATTAGGAACTGCTCATGAGCAAGATGAAAGAAGGACTAAACCTGTTTGATTACCAAACAAATTACAGCCAGCCTGCAGCTGCAGCATATTAGGCTTCCATCCAGGCTAGTCCATAGTAGCAGATGAGAAACCTTCCAAAATGAGGACTGCATAATAGCTTATTGCTTACCTGGCGGTCTAAAGTGCCCTTCGTTTGTCAAACACTTGGTACATTTTCCTTTTAATGTCTGTCCTTACCAAGCCCCTTGCTAGTGGCTGAGGGTCCCTCATATACCCCTCTAGAATGCAAGCCTCTTGACTCAGTAAAAGATGTTTCTCCTAAGACACACCTATGGAACTGGTTAATGCAGCTGCAAAACAGTCAAGCTCTGGGTGAGACAGCAGCCAACCTCTTACAATGTTGGTTTACAATGGTCAGCTTTCCAAGTGAAGAGCTGATGTGCTAATATACTGAAACAGACCATAATTAAAGTTTATTTCCCATAGTACCAAAGAAATGGCTCAGAAAAACAGGCCACAAGGGTATGGGGAATTCTGAGCATTAAATAAAGGCTAGTGTCTAGCAGTTGTATCAGGAATGTAAAGCTGGAAATGAATCAACTTCACCCAACTCCCTCCATTATTATTGGAACCAGCAGGGAGCTTGCTTTCTCTGAGCTATGTGAAGGGTACAAGATGACATAAAAAGGTTCTGTTGCTGGGCAGGGCTCCATGGGTTTGGGAGGAGGATGAGGTATCAAGACAAACCGGCTGGTCCCGTGTTTTCTCCTGTAAGAAGTTAGCAGAGTTACATTATGCTGTCAGTCAAATCAGAGAAGGTCAGAATCTCCGCCTTCAGCAGGTCCCTCGTACCCTCTCATTGTCCTTTCTGTGGGGCTGCAGAGAATGACATGGTTCTGAAGCCCCAGTGTAACCTTGCCAGGGAATCACAGGAAGCCTGGAGCCACCGGCAGGTGCATGAAAGACAAACGAGCCTAATAAACTACTGAGAGAATTAGTGCTAGACTATTAAGCCCAGGTCCCTGGTGGTATCGAGGAATTTAAAAATCAGAGGGAATTAAGAGTCTAAATATATGTGCAGCTTTGGTCCTGCAGATTAGATTGTTGTACTGGAAGTTTCAAAGCCATCAGATGGGCTCTGGATTTCCCTGGGAAAATCAAATGAGAAACTAAAAACTGAAACTCCTTAGAGATTTTTGTGCTGCAGAAACCTCCCTTTGCCTTGGCAATAAAGCTTTCAAAACAATTGCCTTTTATCTCTGAGATTCCAGTCATCCCAAATACTCTCCCCAGAAATTACAGGCTGCATCCTTTTCTACAGTGGTACCAGTTTTTCTGATCTGATACTTCACTTTCTAGCCAGATTTTGGCTATTCACAGTAAGAAAAAAATATTAGTATGAAGAATTTAGAATTTCAGCTATGCAGATCAACAAATATTCCAGAAAATGTGGGTAGATATTTCTCTGGTCCTATCAGAGGAAAGGTTGGAGAAAAGATTTTGTAAATACAAAAAAAATAATAATAAAAAACCCAAGTTAGGTGAGCCGGGTCAAGTCTATTTCCTTATTTATTTCTCTGTGTTGTGCTACTGTTTATTCCATGAGAGAGAAAAATAATGGGAGAGGGGGAGGGATAGAATAAACAGAGGTAGTTTATAAAAATGTTGTAAGAATAATGCTGTTCCCATTATCACAGAGCACATCTGTCAACTCTATCCATTTCTTCTAGATGAGGTGGAGAGACCTCTGACATTTCAAATGCATCACCCTAATCAAATCCCTATCCCCTGAAATGCTTTCTGAGACTGCATTATAGGTCTGTAGAAAGCCATGAATGAATAATACTTTGGAGAACAATAAGTTAAGTAGCAGAAACAGAGCAGAAATAACTGGGTTCACCAGCATTAAAAAGTAAGGGAACCATTAATCCCTCCAGATAAACTATTTTCAGCTCTACACCACTGAGGGCTCTGGGGAGAAATGGCTGAGTGTGTTCCCGTTTACCACCACGGAGCAGGGGCATTATCAGCATTTCTCACTCTGCTGCACTGCCTGGCTAGAAAGTGAGACATTGAGTTCCAGGAAGGGCTGAGGGGCCTTGAAAGGCAGTGGTCAGTCTCAGTTTTTCAGCCAGAGGATTTATCTGACTTTCTTTTCTCACAGCCCTCAATATCCACTTTTCAACCTCTCAACAGTAAAGTGTCCCTTGTACACAGAATCAACATTGCTGAAGAAAAAGTATGAGATGATGTAAACCATGGTCCAGTACTAAAATCATTTAAAAATTGTATTTGTTAGTTCAATTACAAACACTGTAATTGGCTTGTTGTGTGATTTTGTGTTTCTCTTCAGCCACCAAAACAGGGAGTATCTAGTCTGAACCAGAGACCTGGGCTTCTACAATCAATGAGAAGGGTAAGCACATATAGTAAGCACATTTTCCTGCTCTAGGACTCACTTAAGACTAAGTTATTTGATGTATATTCCCTTCCTTTTTTTCCCCATTAAACCACAGAGAAAGTGCAGAGAACGAGTTTAGGTGAGGATTCATTTTATCTAACTATAGATGTCTAGAAGTTAATCTATACTCCTTGAATAGTTAGTGTAGTAGCTATCCCTACAGGGTAATTTGTTCCTTCTTTCTTAAAGAAGGACCTTAGGGTGGAACAAGATACACTGTGGAAGTCCTTGTTTCTGTCTGTTAACCTTTAGGGCGTTTAAGAATGGGTTTCATAACACCTCTTTTTTGCGTGTTTACCACACAGGAACAGCGCTCAAATACTTAAATTTCTGTTATAGTTAACATAAATTATGTAGAATAATATCAAGAAATGAAAGAAGCAAGGTAGAAAAAAAAAAGAAATATGAAGTCAAAAGGAAGCAGAAAGTAGTCTAGAATCACAAAAACCACTCACAGGACTCTGAGAGGTCATTTAGTCCATGCCCATGATCAAGCCTTGATCAAGAAGAAGCAGTTGTGTAGCAGCGAGGAGTATGCTTTGACTGAGTGCAAGCATTGCAATGCTATTGCCCCTGCTGGGGATACAGATTCCTGGCATCTGGGACAAGAGTACTTCAGACTTCAAAAACAAGCAGGAAGAGATAAGGGGGAGGATCCCAGCAAATGCCTTCATGCTCTGTGGACACATTGCTTTCATCTGTACTATTGTCAGGAGGCCAAGGATTTGGGATAAAAGCACTGAAATGTTCTGGTCAAGGCGCTAAGTTGATTGTTTCTGCAGAAGAGAAACAAGAGAAAACAAGTTTCTAGAAGAATTTGAAGCAAGAAGTATCACTGTGTGGCAGCATGACCAAGCTCACGTGGTACAATTGAATTTATTAATGGGATCCCAGCTGGAGTAACACTGATTTAGGCCACTTAGGATTGGTTCAAAATACCTTCCCTAACAAAGAGCAAAACTAGTAACGGGACCTTCTCCAAGAGGCACTTGCAGTTCCTTACAGCTCACAGCTGTTAAGCAAGGCTTAAGTAAAAGTCTAAGTCATGAGCTTGAGCAATAGAACTTGATGGAAAATTTGAGACAAAATTAATTTTGATGAAAAAAGTTCTTTAAGGAAGCATTTTCCTACAGAAAACTGCTTGCTTACTTTTTTAAAAAATTTAATACATTAAGAAATTATTGTATTTTCTGACTTCTCATAGGGTAATATTTCGATGAGCTGAACTGTACAAACACATGAAGTACAGTTTCCAATCAAGGAATGGCAATCCAGAGTGTCTCCAAGCCCCATGAGAGTCATGGTGGACCTGTCTCATATCAAGGTTTTTCCAAGTGGGAGATTTCACTATTGGACTATATTTACCATGATATAATGTGACTTCTCCTCTAACTGTTTTGCAGTGTGGGAGTCACATGATTGCAACTTCATGTTAAGAGCTTCCAGCACCTTCCCATGGAATCCACCCCTGTAGCCCGACCTACCCTTCCCTCTGCCAAAACCTTGCCATACAAACCCAGTACAACACCAAATTCCTCAGCTGGGAAGGCAGGGAGGCAGGGAAGGGTATACTTTTATTTTAGGATGCTTCTCAAACACTAATAAAAAGTAAGCATATAGACAGACAACTGTCTCAATAGGAAAAGGAAATCTGTTTTTCTTTCCTCTTGTCTTCTAATCTGTTCTCAGCCATTCTATGTTCATAATGGCAAGTGTACTTTCTTAAGACTAGAGCGGTGAAAGAAGCCTAATTGAACTCTCAATGTGACTCCCCAGCTGTGACATTTCTTTTGCTAATTCTCTGGGAGAACAACGCTGCAGCTCCTGACAATAATTAAACAGAACCCTGAACAAATTCCTGCTGTGAAAACAGGATCAGACTCGACTCTTCACGCTCTAAGAAGAGTATTACAAGCTCTTGTCTTTATTTTTTGAGATGCATTTGTTTAAAGGTTGCCAGTAAGCTGTGATGTGAATGTTGCCTCCCCTGAATTTTCACTGCACACTCAGAAAAATGGTGTCTGTCCTAATTATAAAATATTACTTTGCAAATGGTGAATGAGTAGTTTTAGGAGTGGCTCAATCTCTCAGCTTTTTCTCCTTGCTGGCAAGAATTGCCCTTGGCTTTTCTCCTCTCTTTGGACCTCAGGTGAGGCAGATGAAATCAAGTAGCCAGTTCATGAGGGCTTAGTCTGTGAGTGCAAAAGCACCTGGATTTTGGTTTCCAGGGATCCTGCTCCAGAGGTCCAGGGCATGGAAAGTTTATGTTAGAAAGATCTGATGATTAGAGGGATTTCTGAGCCATGAACACCCACTCCTAAGCTCCGCTCTATGCCAAACTCAGACTCTCCCACTCTCAGTTCTGTGAGAAAGCACAAGAGGAACTCCATCCCCTGGAACACTCATTTTTTTCCAGACCCAGTTGTTGAATGTTACCTCTTGCACAGCCTGCTGGCAATTCTACCAGGTAATATCCTCATTTGAAAACTCTTCACAGGGATGTGTAGCTTTGCCTTCATTTCCCCTTTTAGTCAGTGCCTAAACCCCACTAAAAGGGGAGGAAAATTCAGTCAGAATGTAAATTTTTTTTCAGGTCTCAAGTGTTTTTGACTCAGAGAGAAAAAAGCAAACTAAAAATCTACCAATTGTTAAAATTCAGAAGTCAGAAAAAGAACAAGAAACATCATGAAATGTCCCAGCAGCAACATGGCTGAGCTGAAAGACTCACTGAGCAGTGCTCTTGGGTTACCCATCTCTGTTGCACTGTCAGACTTCTTCGCAATTAAAATTCAGGTTTCTGAGGTGGAACTTGTTTGCTACTATCAGAAAGAGCCTGCAAGCTGAGCAGTGTGTGACCTGATGAGGGGTAATGAGAGAGGAATATTGTCTTTGCCATCCCTTTCTGGCATATCTGAAAGGAGTGTTCAGCACTAACATCATCGCTTATGATGTTATTTTTACTGCAGGAGCCTCATGTTCATTTGACATCTTATGCTTCACTGCTGCTGGGCAAGAGGAAAACAAAAGGGTTTCCACAGCAATTTAAAGATTTTCAAGTGAATCAGCGAGGTGATAAGTTTTTACAGGATAAATCAGACCAGTCACAGTAATAACTAACCCAACACCTCGAGTTCAGGTTCAGACCAAAGCTGAACCTCTTTTGGACATTGTGGAAAGTCTATTTTATGGTGGAGAGTCAGACTATTTAGCTTGTTAAGTGTTTGTTTCTTTCTGTACTGGGTAGCTGAATTGGAACCATGGCCTTTCCTCATGATACACCTGGCCAGGCTAAAATCCAAGGGATTGAAAGAGAATCAGGTTTCTCAAGACCTAGAGCCCAAATTGAAAATGAAGAGAAAATGGGAGGCTTCCTGGAACATTCATAAAAGCACTGAATGAGTTTCGTAGCATAGAGAAGAAAAGGGAACAAATACCTCCTTCGAATCCCAACTTAAAGGCCCTTACTTGCAAACAATTGCCAGCCATCCTCCTAGTCCTCGAACAGATGCCATGAGTCGACTGCCAAAGGACTCTTGCACTGTTGCTGAGGCACGGAACAGCTGGCAGCATGCACTCACCTGGCAGACACGCCCTATCCTTGAAGATCAGCAAGGATGTCTCCCGTACTCTGTAATTCCAACCAGCCCTCAATATATCCTGCCACTGTATCCTATTTTGGCTTCCCCCTACAAACGCAGAGCAGTAAACCTACTTTTCCCACTACTCTCTTTCCATAGCTAGTAAATAATGCACAATTTACAGGAAAGACTTGGAAATGACCTGTGGGGTCACGCTAGTTTTGCCATTTGTACATTAGAAGGCATCACATTTCACCCAGTTATTTGGTGTATTTGGTTAATTTTAAGTCTGACTTCATGAGAAGTTTGTTCTTGTCAACTTCTGAAAACCAATTTATAAAAGCTGAAAAGGATTGACTGTGTGAATTTAATGTGATGGTTCAGGATAGCATAAATAGCCTTTAGACGTGGCTAAACTAAATTATTACACTTGCCTAATAAAAGCTGAGGATGATTGACATACGCAAACCAAGAACTCAAGTGGGCAGTTTTTCACTGAAAGGCAGTACCTCATTGCTGAAGAGGAGGTACGATTAGAGTTTGTTAACAGTTCAAGAAATCAAATACAAGTGCTAAACTTTCACTGCACTTGGCTTAACTCATTTGTGTTTTTTATTTTGTAGTTACTTCAATTTTTTTTCCACCCTCAGACTAAACACAAGAATTATTCAGATCCTGAGATGCAGAAGGTGTAAGGCAGAAGGCGTGTTTCAAGTTAAAACATCTTTGCAGCAGTTATTCAATTAGCCTTGTCCATCAAATACAAGAGCGGATATCTGCAGGATACCCAGTAGAATCCCTCCAATAGAATTCAAAATTTATAAGATATTTTCAGAAACAGGAAAAATATGGAAGTGCTTTTTGAAGAAGATGAATTTATTCCTGTGGTTGAAGTTAAGTACATGGAACCAAGCTTACAACTGCATCACAAGAGTGAGTCCTGCTTGAACACCGTGGCTGAACTGGATAACCACCAGTTATCCTCTCCTTCTGAGGATAACTGGTGGTGGGAAACAAAATTTGAACCACATATAAGCCTATAAGGAAGGTGGAAATAGTTCCCAAGAGTTAAGTTCATAAACATGGCACCACACATCAGGTAAAATAACCCTACACTGTAGTGGCACTTCTTTACTAGTGTTTCGTAAAACTATCCGTTGTTGTAATGTTTATTTTAAATTTTTATATATTTTTAGATAAATACATATATGAGTATTAGAATTTTATTGCATGAAAAAATGTACTTTTGCCTCATGTAAACGGTCTTTCATCAAGCTGTGCCAGACAGCTGCACTCAGAGTGCTGAATACTGAATAAATAGTATACACAGTATTTCTCATTAATGGCCCAGACATCAACAATAGAAGCATGAACTCAGAGAAATAGCCACATGGCAACTTGACCCATACTCTTCAGTTTAAGTCCCTGTCAGAAGATAGTACAAATAATAATGATGTCATTCAGCAAATCAGTCTCTCATGAGCATTAAGAACTTCTGATGGCAGCTCCTGGGAGAAAGAGGGAACTGCTGGAATCAAGAGGAGTTATGTAGTCCACGACAAGTTCAAAATGCCACTCAGCTGTGCTGTATGGATAAGACTTTCCTTATTGCCACTGAGTTCCCCATGCTGGCTAGAGAAGCAGCAGAGAAGGAGGCTCCAGCTTCCTGTGGCAGTTAACAGTTTGTCCCAACTATGAGCATGGAATTACTCATCCTGCCCCTCTTTACACTTCTCACTGCCCACTCACGTACACTTAACCATGCCATTGCTTCCCCAGCTCAGAACCTGTTCTGGTTTGCATTCCATGATTTGGCAGCATACAGTAAATCCTGCGATATTTTGCTCTTACTTTGTATGGCCTGTACTGGATATGTCACTTACTTGTGTTTCAGTAGAAGAGGGTTCAGTGTCATCTGGAAAGGTTTGTCACCAGGACACAAGTGCCCTAGCATTGGTGAGATGAAGAGAAAGCATCTCTGAAGGGAACATACAGGACTAAATCCACTTGGTCCATGGTCTTATGAAAGCTTTTGGCACATCACAAGACCACAGAAAAAACAGTAGGACAGAGAGGAATTACTTCAAGGATCCTCAACACCTGAGCTAAGAAGTCTTCCTTTGTTTTCTCCTTAAAGTGGGTATAAACTATTGTAAGGTTTCATTCAGACCCGAACAAGCCAGAGAAACCTAAACAAAAAGGCAACTGCAGGAATGTAGGCACTTCCACTTTTGGGTTTAAGCTGTGATTTCATTCTCTGCCCTCGCTTGTGTAACTTATTACAAATTTAAAGAAAGATTATACTGTAATAAAGACTGTGGAATTAATGGCTAGGAAATTTAGAAAAGATTAAAAGAAGAGCCTTGCTGTGCCGTGTGTCATTGGGTTGTGTAATAATTTGCTGTTGTCTTGCAGGAGGTCAGCTAGTCAAACACAATAGCTCAAATCTGGGAAGGGACTAATAATATATGATCCTCACCAGTGCTTACAGTCAAGCAGGCTTTGAGCAGGAGAAATCAATTTTCCTACAAAAAAAGCTACAATTGTAAAGAGAAGACATTTGAAACTGCCTCCTCCGTGATCCCAAATCTGGACAGAGCCACTCTTCAAATTGTTCAGCAGTACCGAGGCTCTCAAAGGATGAGGGTGATGTCAAACAGCAGCTCAGAGAGAGAGAAGCAAAAAGCAATCTTTACTGTTTTTCCTGCTTAAGCAAAGGCATTTGTAAATGGCAAGAAATCAGATTTGATAAGCAGCTATTGCTGGTCCGACTTCCAGAATTTCCATGGAAACCTAACCAATTGCCAGAATGTACACACCAGTGTACATGAAAATAGTGTGTATGAGAAAGAAATATTGAAGCAATCTGTTTTGTAAGCTTCTCAGGGGCTTGCTAGCCCCCTTTAGCCACCAACGTCTTAATCCTAATTACACTCCCATCCAGTCAACCAACTCTAATGGTAACGAGAGGGGGACTGAGGTAAATACTGCACCAAAATCATAGGGTGTAAAAATATGTATGAGCTCAGATCATTATTTTTAAGGAGTGCTGCACACATTGAATGCATTGGGGGCTCAGCCAGCGCTGTGGGACATACACAGGTATTTATGTGAACTGAGGTACCTCCTTTTCCTCAAGTGACAGAACACTAGAATAAAGGTCAGATTTATGAATTTCTAGGCTAGAAGGCTGCTTGCTGATGGTATAACAGCCATTTTTACAATTACAAACATCTGTGTAGAAGTTTTGGACATTGAAACAGATAGAGTATAAATCTAACCCGCACAGGTAATCATTATAATGATGATGATTATTATTACTACTACTATTAATATTATTGTTGCTGTTGTTATTGTTGTTGTTGTAATTGTTATTACTATTATTGTTGTTGTTATTCTTATAATTTTTGTTGATGGCTTTGTCAATATTGTTAATAATTAAATATTTATAACTAAATGTGGACTCTCCTAGCAAGTTTACTACTACTACTGCTACTACTAAATTTGGAAGGATAGTCTATATTTTGGGTCACTTGTTGGACACAAAAAAAAGGCATAATAAGATAAAGAACAACAGTTATTGGAACAGAACAACTCAAACCTGGTAAGGATATTCAGCCAGTTTGCAAGGCTGGCAACTAGTCAGCCAGTGAATGGGCTCTCATGGCAATGAATCCCAAGCAGAGACTGAATTCAGCACAGGATTTCTTTCTCACATTTGAGCCCTAGTTTATAGACCTCAGGACATGGTTTGTTAAATTAGGCTATAATTCCTCCGTTATAAAATGACATCTTAATGGTTCTGATCTTTTGGAAGACTTTTAGCAGATTAGGAGGTGATGGGATAGGGGAAAAGATTTACTGCATGCTCAAAGCCATGTGGTAATCCAAAGGGATTTATAGACAGTACTCTTCACTACTTGTGCGGAACAAGGATGTGAATTATTTGATTCTGATAACATGAGAATGCTCTTACAATACAGTATAAGCTTGACAAAATGTGAATATTGCTAAAAAAAACATTCAGGAGTAGATTTTTCTCCTTTTCCATGTTAGTTATTTTTAAAGGATAAAAAGATACAGGTTTTGTATAATTTTTAAGTCCCTTTAGATAGAGAACAAAAACTGAGTTGAATGTCTATGGATACAGCTAGTTGGAAATTTCCATTAGAAATATTTTTCTAGCTGTTGAGTATGCTGTATCACAGAAGTTAAAACTTTGTACAAGGTTATTAATTTCAGTTTGGGCGTGGAGGTTTCTAGGATTTGGGAGTGAATTTTACATCAGGATGGGGGAAATCCAAATTCATGGCCTTGTTCAGCCTAGTTCAGACTAGCCATTGGGCTCAAGGGTGCCCTCAGACTTGTTGTCCTGCTGCATCTGGGCTATTTTAATTAGTAGCTCTCAAGCTGCTTTCCACAGCTAATCCATTGCAAGGAGAAAAGTATCCTCTGCAAGACTTTCCAGTAAAATTGCATGTGTAGCAAATAGTTGCACCATTTTCATCAGAATTACCTAGACTAGGAACAAACTACAGTTTAAAGAGTTTGTACATAATGCAGTGTATACAATAATAGCTACTTGTTCATTTGAATCTGAAATACTCATGCATCTCTGATTAGATTCTCTTATGAATCTCATTAATAAATAGCTCTGGATTAATTACAGAAATATTTTCATTTCAGCTTCAGGATGTAGTGAAAAATTATTGTCTTCACACCCCAGAGGAGACCAAGGAATTATATGATCAATCCAAGATTATAGATGATATCTGTGGGAGGCCCGGTAAGAGAAGTGCTAAATCCTAACGCTTCATCCTTGCTTCATTCTACACACTTTGGAAATTTGCTTCCAAGAGTTTGAAAAGAATTGACAAAATAACTGATATTCTTAACAGGTATAATTGATAGTCTTAGCTGGTACATTTTATATTCTTAGCTGTAACAATTGATATTCTCAGCTGGAACAGCAGGGGAATCCTATAGCACAAATATGAGCATGAGAACAGGTGCATTTTGAAACAAACTGTTGTTAGTTTAAGAATAATTTCATTGGAGACAAAACCCCGTTAAAAAAAAAACAATGTATATACTTCTTTCCCCTTAATAAAATCACGGCTTTATTTCCAAAGGGGTTTGCTCTTCAGACTGATCTGAACTGCTAGACAAGCTAGACTTCCTTAAATAATTTTTTGATTTTGGTACCTCTGAGTGCTAGGTCACTTAATAAGTACCCAAGAAATTGGGCCACATACAGAGATGATATTTCTCATACCTGAGAGAGTTCTAATGTATCCTGGAAAAGGCAGAATAAACCTTGGAAATCAGCAGTGAAAGGCAGACAAATTCACTCTCATAACAGAACTTGATTTTTTTTTAACAGACATGGTAACTAATCATTTGCACAATTTACCATGGAACAAAGCAGATACTTCATCACTTTAAAATTTTAAATCAAGTTGAGTGTTTTTTCAACGAGATGTATTTATTAAGCTGGCAGCACCATCCTTCAGTGGGGCCAGAGAGGGAAGAAATCACCTGATGGATTTTTTTATTCCGCATCATGAAGGAAAATCACAAAGGAGATTCTTTATACCTATCAGACCCAACATCTTTCTTTAGTGGTGTGCAGTGACAGGATTACACTGCTGTTAAAATCTGATTTAATCCATTAGGTTTTTCTGCAGAAAATCAGGAAATTGCCCCAAAGAACTAAATACAGAAAGTTTACTATAATTGCTCAGGTTAGCATTTTGTGAACTGCACACAGAAGAGTGCTTGTGCATGCTTCTTTCTGCTTTTCCCTAGAGCTAAATCTTTGCAAATATTTATGTGTGTCCATCACAACTGACAACTGATGCTGCGTCTTTGGTGATTTAATACACATCTGTATTAAAGTACTCCCTTTGATTTCTTTATCTTATTTTATTTTATTTTGCCCCTCTGTGTTCTCCCTGATGGAATACAATTTGTGATGCTAATTAAAAGCCAGTGCCATTTCAACTGGGGAAGATTCCTGCCCTTCTAAAATATGTATTTATTTCCTTCAGATGTACAATTACTGTTCTCACACAATAGTTGCTACAGAGCATAAAATTATTTCAATGCCAAGTTTAGCAATTGGAATTACATCCTGGTTGTAATGCTTTTAATCAGTCATTACTCACTGGAATGGAAACTTGTTTAATAGCTCTTTCATTTGATGAGACTGATTTGCACTGGAAGAAAAAGCAGTTGTCCCCAGCCATGCTAAATTTGAGATTATGACAAGCCTTCAGGTTGTATCCAGGACTTGGAGAATGCTTTACCTCACTCTGCTTGGCAATGGCCAGTGCCACAGACTGCACTGTATGGACTGTTCTGTAATGTGTCTGTGGAGTACCTGATAATCTGCAATGAGTCATAACAAGAGGCTCCTTAACATGATAGCTTTAAGATCAAGTCTAGAAAATTCAAGAGGGTTAATAAATAAGAGGGAGACGCTCACCTCCATGCAATAATATTAATAGTGTCAAGTCTATTTAAAGATCCATCTTATGGGCTGAATAGAGCTGTTATGAAGGGGTGAAGTGTAACACACTGTCATGCTTGAGCGAGTATCTAAGCTCTGCATGGCAATTGTGCAAGTTCTGATTGTTACTTGACTGGCTCAGGCCAAATGCATTCCAGGTGGCACACCTGGGAATGGTAGTTGCTCTCCTGTGCTTTCAGTCCTTGTATTTAGGTTCATGTCAACAAGCTTTACAGATCCCAAGTGAGAATGATGGAGCAGGGCAACTGCATCAGTCTCCAGACTCCAGGGATAGCTGTGTAGCAGTTGTCATCCCCAGCAATCCCTCGTGGTCACAGTCCTGCCTAGCCTCTCCCTCACCTTGCAAGAGATGTGGCAGTGGACACAGACTCCTGTTTAGTGTCAGACATCACAGTTGGCCAGTTGTTCCTGGCTTAGTTTCTAATCCCCACTTCCCTTGCTCCCTGATCCCCCTTCCTGCTGAGGCAAACTCACCTGCCTCCACTGACTGTGCCTCCAGGGCGGTGTTTTCCCAGCCTGGGTCAGTGAAGGAAGTTTAGGCAGATGGATTTGGGTTGTTGGCATTAAGCCACAACCAGCCATGTACCTTCTCACCCAAGACCTGACAGCAGCCTCTGGCACAACTTCACCACTCTGAGAGTAATCTACTCTTTTTTTGTGTTTTTCTACTTCTGCAGAGATGCAAAAGAAACCTCTTTAGGCCAATTCAAGTTCATCATATTTCATGAAGGGGAGTAAGACACTGGAAGTGGGAGCAAATCTGAAGAATTTGTTCATGTCGACTCTCCACAGCTAAGTATACAAGACTAGACTGTAAAAGGAAATTGCGCTTTCATCACTCTATTTCTTCTCTCACTGTGATGTTCACACACCACTGGGTTACTGTTGGTGCCCTGAAATACGATGTTTCTACCCGATGATGCACAATAAACATCTGCAACTCCATAAAATAAGAGTGGTCCTTGTCTCACTCCTACTCAAAGCACCTTACAAAAGCAATGCATTAGGCAATGGGAGCACAACAAATGTCTAGTTAAATAAAATGACCATCAGTCTTACTGCAATTGGAGCTCATGCAGTTTCCAGCCTATTTTCCTGAGGAAGGAATCCTGTCTAAGACAATATTTGTTTCAGCACTATTTTGATTTACAGTGCTGCTCTTCATTTTGGTATTTCCTGATGAGCATTGTGTACATCCTATAAATCAGTGGGTAACAGCAGATAATCCTGTCTTGTTGGATTAGAAATTTTTCACCAAAATCTGTTTTTCACTTCAGTTCCCCAAACCTGATAAGGACTATGGGATTAGTAAGAGTATATGACAGACCATCTGTTTCTGCTGTTCCTACCTAAGTTTTGATCAGCTGGCCAACTTCAACTTAATTTGATGAGACACAGGACTCCTGCACTCAGCCCTCCTACAGGGTGCAGGTCAAGAATTCCCTCCAGGGACAACTATGTAGGCTCTGAACATCCCTACAAATCTATTTTGTATAGGTAGGGTTTTTTCGTATGAAGTAAGGAAACCAAGGGAAGTCAAGTAGTCTTAAAGGAGACAAAACTATTGGCTGGGGAAGGATGTGGGGTTGTAGAAGGTGTAGAAGGAAATCCAATGTGATACAAGCAAATATAAATCTCCTAGAAAAATAGACCTTGTTAGGCCTATGGATTATAGCAACTACTAGTTCATTACAAATGCTGTCTTCTGCAAAATTGCTATTTAATTTGAAGCAATGTTATTAATTCCAACTATTTTCAATTTTCTCCTTAGGCAGGAAAGCTAAATGGAAG